>CM035423.1:89740911-90265911 GCA_020310875.1 Ceratopteris richardii
GGATCTGAATATTAAAAAGGCTAAATTTTTAAACATGCATACATAGCCACAGAGACATACACATACATATTTAGACTTACACATACCTACTTACTCATACATACACATAGCCACGCATATACATACACACACATACATACTAAATACATACCTACACACATACATGCATGCAGATACACATATACATTCACTTACACATACATACATACACTTACAAATACATACATACACACATACATGCATACACATACACATATGCATACACTTACACATAAAAACATACCCATAGATACACATACATACATTCACACATACATGCATACACATACTTATATACATACACTTACACATACATACATATAGTTACACATACATACATACACATACATATACACACACATACATACACACACACATACAAATTCCCACACATATAAATAAACACACATAGATGCTAAATACATGCACACATATACATACACACAAATACACATACTCATATACATACACTTACACATACATACATACACTTACACATACATATATGCACACATACATACCCATACACACTTATACATGCATACACATAGACATGTACATACATAGACATACACATACATACATACACACATATACACATACCCACACATATACATACACACACATACATACTAAATACGTGCAAACATACACATACACACAAATACACATACCCATATACATATACTTACATATACATACATACTGCACTTACACATACATACATACACGCACATACACATACCCACACACACATACATACATACACATACACATATAGATACACTAACACATACATACATACACTTACACATACATAGATACACACACATACACATATATCTGCACTTATACATACATACCTAGATATACACATACATACACACACATACATGCATACACATACACATATAGATACACTTACATACATAGATACATGTATGAATACATACATACACACACATACACATACCCACACATATAGATACACATACATAAATACTAAATACATGCATACATACACATACACACATACACAAAAATACACATACGCCTAGACACACACATACATAACACACAAACATACACATACAAAAATATACACACATGCATACACTAACACGTACATATATACACTTACACATACTACATGCATATAGACACATAAAAAACAAATACATACACATTTATAAACATGCATACATATACACACACATACACACACCCACACATATGGATACATACACATACATAATAAATACGTGCACACGTACACATACACACACATACACCCACATATACATACATAAATACATCATACATTTATAGTTTTCTATGTGTATTTATTTATGAGAATGTGTATTTGTGTTAAATGAGAATATATGTGTATGTGTAACTGTGTACATGTGAATGTGTATGTATGTAAATAATCAAATTACAAATATCTTATACCTTTATTTGCTACACAATCAAATTCTCATCAATCAGAAGGAGCTCCACCATCGTCTCCTAATCATGCAAGGAATACTTATTGTAAGTATATCAAAAATTTAATTCTAATATCTGATAGATATATGTTTTTTCATTGTTATATTATAATCAGATCTTGATCAATGAGAGGGTACTCAACCACCTCCTACCCATGCAATGACTTCACATGTGTCCTCTGATATGAATTATGATTAGTTTTACTCTCAAGAGCATACTATATGTCGGTGTAATTTTTGTTATGGCATGTATCAAAGACCACAATTGGAGTTTATTGAACATGAGATAGACTATGGTAGTTTTGAGCATGCACCACCACCTGATCAATGTCATAATGCTTGGATATGTATTGATTCTATAAATTCATGTCAATATTTTATTTTAAAATGATATACGAAATCAAATTATACGTAATATATAGGAATATTTTCTTGATGATGATGATGATGATGATGATTCTTCTACTAATAATGCTAATATACCTCATACACATACGGACTTGCCTTTCATCAATTACAAGAATAGGTTTCTCGAAATCCTCTACCTCCTAGTTTACAGACTGAAATGGTTGAAGAGTATCCATTGCCAACACATGATCATCCTCTAGTAAGAACATATGATAGAAGAAGATATGGAGGATCGAATAAAGGACCACTTACTTTACATGGAGAGGTTTCTTAACTTTTTGGGTAATCACTATATGATTGCTTCCTACACTATTACTTGTGTTGGTCATGGTGCCTTTATTGTAGAGGATTTGTATGTGCCTCTAAAATCGAAAGTCACTCTTACGTCATTTTGTGTTCCTAAATATGGATGGGGATACTGGCATGGAATTACATGTTATGTTCAAAGCATAAGTACTTATGGATTATGCCTAAATGCAAATTTTCTTGCTAGTGGAGGGATTACACATGCAGAAAATGAAAGATTATATATTGATGGAAGACCTTACACACATGGAAATATAGCACGTTTAATAAATAGTAGTCAAGGATATTTTAGTTCAATAACTAATTGCACATTTAAGGAGTCTGAAAATAGTCATGAATCACCATACATGAGTAGAGATGTAGGAAGATACATAGTTGCCAATGCTATTACTTCATTATAAGTTGGTGATAAATTAATAGTGAATTATGGATGTTCTAGACCTTCAAGAGCACCTTCTAACTAGAGAGCAATGAGAAATTCCTATCCACCTATCCTATGTTGCATTGAAAACTCGAATTCATTGAAACTCTTTTAGAATTAACTTAAATATTTAAATTTATGTTTAAAGTTTTATTTTCATTCATTTATGGAATACCAATGATTTTACTCATGTGTGTAGATTCCAATGTATGATATTGATGATCTTCCATCACACCAGTCAGAGTTTCTAGTAAGTTCTCATTTATCAGAAGCTTCCATGAGGAGGCTACAAAAAAGTGATCATGTCGAATATGCAAGATTGAGAGACCTATATTCAAAAGAAGATAAAGTACAAGATTTTTGTGCTAATGATGAAGATGATGGCATGGAAACATTTATTGAGGATTGGTATCAAATGACGGCGAAAGCATTCATATTTCTAAAATGACAAATATCTTCAAGAAGAATGTCTAAAGGACATGTATGAAAGAAGCCGCTTGACACAACTAAGTGCAATCTTACTTCTTCTTAATCTTCAAAATCGTTTTTGATGGAGTATTGTGTCTTTTTTGGCAATATTAAGGTATACATTTTAATTTTCCATCTATTTATATATATACACACATACACATACACATATAAATATATACATACAGAGAGATACACATATACATGAATGCATATACACATACAAACATACACACACGTACACATACATACACATGTTATGAAAGTAAGGCCAAAGTGCATCAAATGAACACTTTCTCTCCACCCACCTTTAGAATCTTCGAGATACATTTGCGTCTCCCATTTTTCTAAATCTAATACCTGCACTGCACTCTCATTTCATTCTAAAGGGTGAGCAGATACAAAGTGTTCATTCGATATGCATAAACATATGCATACACATACACATACACATACACATACACATACACATACACATACACATACACATACACATACACATACACATACACATACACATACACATACACATACACATACACATACACATACACATACACATACACATAAACATACACATACACATACACATACACATACACATAAACATACACATACACATACACATACATATACACATACACATACACATACACATACACATACACATACACATACACATACACATACACATACACATACACATACACATACACATACACATACACATACACATACACATACACATACACATACACATACACATACACATACACATACACATACACATACACATACACATACACATACACATACATATATATATACACATAGATATATACACATATATTTTTTACATATTTAGTTGTTTATTTATTTTCATTCATATCACTTTTCTTTATGAACTTATAGGTTATTGATTGAAAAGTTTTTACCAAGGAAGAATGTTCTTCCTACATCACATGATGAAATGAAGAACATAATCGATAATCTTGGTATAGATTATCAGTGTGTACATGCATTCACATACATACAAATGTTATGAAAGTAAGGCCAAAGTGCATCAAACGAACACTTTCTATCTGCTCACATTTAGAATATTCTTCTTCTCCCATTTTCTAGTCAACCTAATACTTGCACTGCACTCCCATTTGATTCTAAAGGATGTGTCACATGAATTGTTCATTTGATATGCATATGCATACACATAGACATACACATATGCATATGCATACACATAGACATACACATTCATTATTTAGCTATGGATCTCAAACACTCTCTAAGTTGGAGAAATGTCACAAAAGGCTTGCTCATATTGGTGAGAGAACTTGGAAACAAATTTGCAGGGATCAAAATGTACTTGGATTGCCCAACATCACAAAACAACATATGATATATAAGTGTGGATCTTGTCAATTTGGAAAAGCTCATAGACAATCCTTCAATAGGAAAGGCTATATCCCTCACGCATTATTGGATCTTTTCCACACAGATGTGTGGGGTCCAAGCAAAGAACCTTTTATTTCAAGTTCAAGATATTATGTATCTTTTATTGATGATTGTAGCAGATGGACAATTCTATACTTTATGAAGCATAAAGATGAAGTCTTCAATTGTTTCAAGAAGTATCTTGCTCTTGTGGAAAATCAAACACGTAGATGTCTCAAGAAGCTGAGATTATATGGTTGTGGAGAATCCTTCTCAACTCAATTTCATGCTTTCCTACAAGGAAAAGGCATCAAAAGAGAGGTGAAAACTAGATATACACATGAGCTCAATGGAGTAGTTGAAAGAAGGAACATAACAATAGTTGAGGCAGTGAGATCCATGCTCAATGAAAAGGGTTTATCAAATTATCTTTGGGTAGAGGTTGTATCAGCATCCACATACTTTGTAACTAGACTTCAATCAAAGTCTTTAGATGGTATGACTTGCTATGAGGTATGGAATGGAAGAAGGCCAAGTCTAGAGCATTGCTAAATCTTTGGATGTCTAGCTTATGCTCACATACCCTCTCAAATAAGAGGGAAATTGAATCCCAAAGCAGAGAAGTGTATCTTTATTGGATATGATCCAAACCAAAAAGGATACATATTGTATAATCCCTCTAACCAAGGCTTTTCAGTTAGTAGGGATGTAGTCTTTGATGAAAATAAATCTAGTGCAGCTACCATATGACTTCAAAGAACACTTTTCATCTCTTCCAACAAAGGAACCAAAGCATCATGAAGATAACGACTCCAAACATGACTTGACAGGTTTAGCAAAATTGAAGCTATGGAAGAACAAAGGGAAAGAAAAGGTGCAAGACCTGGCTCAAGCATCAAAAAATCAATGAGAGAGAAGAAGAAAGAGAGACATGGATTTGATACCTCTTCGGTCCCAAAGCATTCAATTTATATGGCTAAGGAGTCCAACAATGAAGAACCAACATCATATGAAGAAGCTTAAGGCAAGAAGGAATGGAGAGAAGCAAAGGATGAAGAAATTCAAGTCCACGTGGACAATGGCACATGGGAACTTGTTCCTAGCAAGCCATAAATGAAGGTAATTGGATCAAGCTTGATCTATAAAGTGAAAAGGGATTTAGCCCAGATTAATTAATTCACCTTCATTGGATGGAATTTTCATTGTGCGTTTTGAGATTTTTCGTTAAAGAAAAAATGGGCTTAAGACTTATAGGACAAACCTCCATACAATCAATTCTCTTGCCTTCTTTTAGGAGATCTCGTGAAGGAGCATCCGAGACTGCTACTACTTAATCAACTTCCATGGCCTCAGCAAGAGGAGAACTAAATGATTCACTACTCCATAAAGAGCTATGTGAAAACGAAATGGTGGACCTCTTGTAATCACAACTATCCATTGGTATAGCGGGTGAAATCTTTAAGAAATGGACATAGTTATTTGAATCTCTTCTCTCCATGGGCTTTGAAGGAAATCCACTAGTTGAAATTGCGGCAGCAAATTAAGTGGAGTAATTATGTAAAAACAACATAAGTTTTTAAAAACTTGTAATGGTCTGCAATAAATTACCTCTCTTCCAAAGGTTGGGTTATTAATTTGTTTTCAGAGACAATTTGGCAAAGGAAAGATGAATCAAAATATTAATCTGTGATGTATGTCAGAAGAGCAAGTACATGTGTCCCTATGCAAATATTTAGGATCACATATGTGATGGCAATAAAAAAATTGAAACAATTACATGTTGCGTTTACTCACAATTCTTTGTTTTCATGAAAATAAAATTTGTGCACACACTCCTAAAGGGAATCATGTTTATGATGGGAAGAAAGGATGTGCGTCTCATAAACACTAACACTAGAGTCCATGTGTGTGTGTGTATGTATGTATGTATGTATGTATGTATGTATGTATGTATGTATGTATGTATGTATGTATGTATGTATGTATGTATGTATGTATGTATGTATGTATGTATGTATGTATGTATGTATGTATATATATATATATATATATATATATATATATATATATATATATATATATATATAAACAGTAAAGTGCATGTATATATATGTATAGAAGGATGTCATAAGTGTAAAGTAAGAATCAATGCATGCTCATACGAGCATCCTAGAGAATAGACACAGTGGGATGGAATCATAAGAATTCTCTAACCTGGTTTGACTTCTGCAAATAGGGATTAAACTCATACATGCTTTGATAGAGTTTACAAGAGCGTGAAATGTCTCCAAAAGGCTGAACCTACAAATATTTTGAGAAAATTAAAACATTGAGTACATTATAAACAAAAAAATTTACAGGAGCCACTAGCTGGGCAGAATAACATTATAATGAAATCCCGAACAATGCTTTTGGAAAAATAGTCAGATATAACTCTATGACTGGGCTAAAGATACTAAGGGTTACAAAGTATTCATAGGAAATTTTGATTTCTTAAGCTATCTATGATACGTTGCTATGTGTACTGTATTCTTTTCAAGTTCATTGCACTTCATTTTCATCTCTTTCGTCTTCGTCGAGAATTTCCCTTTGCGCAAACAGAAAAATTCTATTGATAACACATGTGGCGACTCTTCATGTATGTCGACTCAAAGTTGAGGAGCTGTATTTTCCTATCATAGAGTCATAATCTTTATTAGATAGCCTACCTCATTCAACACCTCGATGTCGATAACTTCATCATTTGCTAAGCTCGAATACTCTTAGTTCATGAATTACATGACATCTTTAATATAGATGTATTTTCCATATCATGCGTTCCTGAGCATTAACCATGCCGTTCTACTCCAATCCTTTTCCCTTTGCATGAGCTTCATCCACAAGCTGGTAGAAGTGATCGTAGAAGAAATTGAGTCTAAATTTAGTCTTTAAGCTAAATTTAGTCTTTAAGCTAGAACTAGAAGATCAATTGAAGAGAGTAAATAGGTACTCTAATGAGGCTCACACGTTTGGTCTATGATCTGCTAACCCTATGTTATGGTGAGGTACCGTAGCAAGCTCATTGTGCATGTAAGCATGCAAAGAAAAGTATTAGATAGAAGAAAAACTTTAATGGAAAGTTTGGATACACAAAGATGGGCTTATTGATAAAACAAGAAATCTTCACATGTTTTCTCATATTCTTATAAGATGTGCAATCCACAATGTAATGGAAACACACATAGAGGATCTCAGAATGTCTTTCTCAACAATTTCAAGTGCGTTACGTTAGTTCTAGAAGCTTGTATAGTGTACAGAAAAAAAAGCCATCTGTTACGGTTGAAGAGAACCTATGAGTTCTAACGATTCTCCCTCTTTCCTCGCTCTCTCTCTCTCTCTCTCTCTCTCTCTCTCTCTCTCTCTCTCTCTCTCTCTCTCTCACAGAAACACACACACACAAAAGAGTGAAGAATCTTCCTCACTGGCCGACAGAATCCACTTTGTTATGGTCATTAATATTCATGTCTATTCTACAAAATGCAAAATAAGTTCTAAGGTGGAAAGAGGAGTTGGTTTCTTTGATTTAGGCCTTTTATTTAATATGCAGAACGTGGTTGTTGAAATCAACTCCTATAATGACTTCGGACGACATTGAAGTTAGTGTTTTACGTAAATGGAAGAGCAGATCAATGAACAAGCTTCGCGAAAATAAAGAGGAGAAGATAGTATCATTTCAATATGAAATAGAAAATAGAAGATAGTATCATTTCAATATGAAAATACAAAGTCAATAATATCAACAAATCAGACGTCACCGATTGTGAGATATGAGACACTATCAGATTTGACTGCTTACCTGGCTTTTCAAGTTTGATTGGCTGTAGTAGCTGTAGTTTCTCCAAAACGACAAGATCACTGATAGTTTATGCACCTGTAGTTTAATTATTAATGATCTGTGTATTTCGAGTTTCAAAGAATAAAGCAATGAGCATATCAATGGTGGGACAATGCGTGAATGTTCTCAATCATATATTATTTGCGCAATATACGCTAGTCACATGCCCCCGGAGCTTGATGCTTTCATATAGTCCATGAGTGTTTCCGTATAGAGAGTTTATGATCTCTGTTTTTATTATTTCTATACGAACTGAAAAGAAAGTCTACGTCATAAGAGCAATTGTACGTAAATGCCTATACACACACACACACACATATATATATATATATATATATATATATATATATATATATATATATATATATATACTCTACATTGCTATTTCTCATCTATTTTCGTGCTTCTCTCTTAGTATTCAAAACGTAAATGCGAAAACGGTTCTCGTTCTATATATCGCTCCACCTACATAAACATGATTCTCCTCTTCCTTTTTCGTTCTCTCTCTAGTCCACATCCAATTCACACACCACGTCTTGCCAAGAGAGTGGTGAAAGTTGAGGTTTCTTTTGATTCCCAACCTCCATACGTTTTCCACACATCAACCTCAGACCTTCCCATCAAAAGGGTTTTTCATGCCCAACATGACATGGGATAAAGAGACATCCCAAATGTTGATTTTATTTCTTAATAGAAACCAATCTTCAAAGCGATCTTTGTGACTCAGATTAATGTCCTCAAACCTAATATATTTTGTTCTATATTGGTGTCAGAGGTGATTTCACATACAAAAACCTTCAAGAGAATCTTAGCTCTTTGGAGGTTTTCAAGCTCTACTCTAAAGGATGTATAATAAGGAAACACACAGTTTGCTCCTTCCGAATCTCAACATCTCACTTCCATTCGTTACTCATGGTGCAAAAAAGATTTGATCTCCTACCATCATGTCCAAATTGAGCTCACGAGCTTCCACCCCTTAGGGAGGATAAAAAATGAAAAGCGTAAAAGAGTAATAGAATGGACACCTTTTTGTTGGTGCAATTCAAGCCTTCACACATCTGGCTTGGATTACTTCATGAAGACAATACTTGAAGGAAGGATCATAGGAACTTATGCTTATGAGTTCTTACCATTTACTCCTTGTAAAAGTCTAAAATGACTTGGCATTCTTATCTAATCACTTACCTAATAGATTCGTGGAAAATTAGATGGTATAAGTTGAGAGAATATCTCCCTACTTTTAGAGGAGTGATTATAGGGAGCCTTAGATTTGAATTTGAATCAATTGTGGATTGAATTCACAACCCTTAGGAAGCAACCAAAGCAATCAGTCTCAGAATTTGTGACCAAGATTAAGGATGTGGCAGACCAATTAGCAAGTATAGGAGAGGAGATTGAAGAGGAACAAATAGTAAGGCAAGTAACCAATGGACTAAAGGCAGATGATAAGTGGGAAAGCTTCACCACTGCAATGGATCTCTACATGGATATGCATACTCCAGATCTCACAACTCTGATGGGCCAACTATTCACACATGAAGCAAAGTTCACAAAGGTTGGAGATATATCTAAAGGTAACACTCCTTCTGCCCTATATACTGATAGAAAGGTTAAAGACAAAGGTAAAGGTAAAAAGCAAGAGGATGAAGGTTCTACCTCCCAAGCCAACTATGCAGGGAGAGGTAGATCTTCAAGAGGCAGGGGCAGAGGAGGTAAGCAAGGTAGGGGGAGACCCTACAACTCATCACCATGCAATATTTGTGGATTGTCTAATCACAGCACAGATGAGTGCTATAGAAACTACAAAAATCAGAGAGGAAGAGGCTATCAAAGAGGTGGATACTCTCAAGGTAGAGGAAGGTTCAACCAACACCAAGGCTACAATGGCTACAACAACAATTACAACAACAACCATAATGGTAACTACCAAGGAAGATTCAGAAATAGGAAAGACTACAACAACTACACAGAGGAGCAAGATGACTCCCTATTAATCATGAATATGACTTCCAAGTCAAGTATCAATGATGATCATCTGTTTTATATTGATTCAGGGTGTTCTAATCATGTAGCTGGCAATGTGGCACTACTCTCTGATCTTGAGGAACCCAAGGGCAAACATCAAGTACAGATAGGTGATGATACTAAGCATTCTGTAGTAAAGATTGGAAATGTAAAAACTTGTGATGGTAATCAGAACCTATTGAGCAGGGTACTTTATGTACCAACCATTACCAAAAACTTAACGAGTGTTGGTCAGATTGTGGAGAAAGGTTTGCAGGTCAGGTTCAATCAACATGGAGCATATGTGGAGGACCCAAGACATGGATTCAAAAGGATAGCCAAGGGAGAAAAATCAGGTAGATTATTTACTTTTGAGCTAGAAGACACCAAAAACATTGCTTTATACAATTACAAGGATCAAACACTTTCAGAATTAGAAATATGGCACAAGAGATTAGGTCACATAGGTGAAAGGACCTTAAAGCAAATGTGCAGGGACCAATGTGTGCTTGGGATACCTAATGTATCCAAGCAACACATGATTTACAAATGTGGTGCTTGTCAGTTTGGTAAGTCTCACAGATTGCCCTACTCAAGGAAAGGTTTTATGCATGAAGACTACCTAGACTTGGTACACACAGATGTTTGGGAACCTAGCAAGGATCCCTCCATTTCAGGATCAAGGTACTATGTGTCTTTCATTGATGACTATAGCAGATGGACTGTGTTATACTTTATGAAGCACAAGGATGAAGTGTTTAATTGTTTCAAAAGATATCTTGCACTAGTTGAAAATCAAACAGGAAGAAACTTGAAGAAGCTAAGGTCAGATGGAGGAGGTGAATACTTCTCAAATGAGTTTGAGGACTTCTTGCAGGAAAGAGGCATCAAAAGGGAGACAACCACAAGGTACTCACCTGAACAGAATGGGGTAGCTGAAAGAAGGAATAGACTTATAGTTGAAACAACTAGATCCATGCTTAATGAAAAGAAGTAGCCAAATTATCTTTGGGTAGAGAGTGTATCTACTGCCACCTATCTCATAAAGAGGTTGCCATCAAAGTCACTTGATGGAATGACACCTTATGAAGCTTGGCATGGTAAGAGACCATCATTGGATCATTGCAAAATTTTTGGTTGTGTAGCATATGTGCATATTCCTTCACAAGTAAGGGGAAAGCTAGACCCTAAAGCAGAAAAATGTATCTTCATTGGTTATGATTTGAATCAAAAAGGGTACAGATTCTACAACCCAACCAATAAAGGGTTCAAGGTAAGCAGAGATGTCATCTTTGATGAGAATGACTCATGGTATGAGAATGAATAAAAAGGTTAGTCTACCCTATGATTTGGAAGAGGAGTTTCCCAAACTCTCAAAGGAAGAATCAATCCAGAAGGAAGACTCAAGTTCAGAAGATGATGACACAATCAATCTTGAAGAATTCAAGGCATGGAAGTCCAGAGGCAAGATAAAGATGAAGAAGCTTGAGGATATACCAGAATCTTCAACTCAAGCAATGAGGAGATCTCAGAGAGAAAGTAAGAAGCCTATCATATATGGGTATGATACATCTCTTGTAACTAAGCATTCAATTTATCTTGCAAAGGACTTGTTAAGTGAAGAACCAGGTTCATATGAAGAGGCAATCACCAAACCAGAATGGAAAGGAGCTATGGATGAAGAAATGGAAGCTCTCAAGGAGAGTGACACATGGGACTTGGTACCCAAGAAAGACTCTATGAAGGTGATAGGATCCAGATGGATCTACAAACTAAAGAGGAACTCTGATGGTACAATCAACATGTACAAAGCTAGGTTGGTAGCCAAGGGTTTTGCACAAACTCTAGGCATTGATTATGAGGAGACATTTTCTCGTGTGGCTAAGATTCCAACAATTAGAGTATTGGTGAGTGTAGCTGCATCAAAAAATTGGAACATGTACCAATTAGATGTCAAGAATGCTTTCTTGAATGGATGGATATCTTAAGAAGTCTACATGTCACAACCACTTGGCTATGAAGATCCCAAGAAGGTAAATTATGATTGTAAATTGAAGAAGGCTCTATATGGATTGAAGCAGGTACCTAGAGCATGGAACTACAGGTTGACAACATACCTCCAAGACCAAGGGTTTACTATGAGCAAGGCAGATACATCATTGTTTATCAAAAGGAGCAATTCAAAGGTAATCTACCTCTGTGTTTATGTTGATGACATCATTATTACAGGTAATGATGTTCAAGGAATCAGAAGCATCAAAAATTAGATGATGAAGGAGTTCAAGATCAATGATCTTGGATTATTGAAATACTTTCTAGGACTTGAATTGGTTTATACTAATTCAGGTATATATATCACTCAGAAGAAGTATGTGCAGGACATGTTAAAGAAGTTTGTCTTGCAGGATGCTAAAGTCTCAAGTACTCCAATGGAGGCCTAAGTGCTCATGAAGGGGATGAAGTCCAAGACATTACAGGATATCAAAGTATGGTAGGTAGTTTGAATTATGCTACCTTGACCAGAATTGACATAGCATATGGAGTTAGTGTGCTAAGTCAATTCATGCACAAACCAAGGATACCTCACCTTGAGGCTGCAAAGAAGATCTTGAAGTATCTAAAGGGAACTCAGAACCATGGTTTGTACTTTCCTTACACATCAGATATTGACATTAAAGTGTATTCAAATGCAGATTGGGCAGGATGCAAGGATGATAGGAGGAGCACATCAGGATATTTATCTTTTGCAGGTGATAAACCTATTTCTTGGTCAGCCAAGAAACAACCAACAGTGGCATTGTCATCCACTGAAGCAGAGTATAGAGGGCTAGCCAATGCCACTCAAGAAGCTATTTGGTTAAAGCTTTTGTATACAGATCTAGGCCTATACACTAGGCCCCCAATTATCTTTGCAGATAACACAAGCTCTCTTCACCTTGCAGCTAATCCAATATATCATGCTAGGACAAAACACATAGAGGTTCATTAACACTATGTGAGAGAGAAGTTGCTAAGCAAAGACATTCAGTTGACCTATGTGTCTACTAATATGCAATGTGCAGATTTACTCACTAAAGCTTTGGATGGAAACAAATTATGCAGATTCAAATCCATGATTGGATTGCAGGATGTGATTGAAGATTGAGGATGAAGACTTAAGCCAAAGTGTTTGGCTTGAGGGGGAGCTGTTGGTGCAATTCAAGCCTTCACACATTTGGCTTGGATTACTTCATGAAGACAATACTTGAAGGAAGGATCATAGGAACTTATGCTTATGAGTTCTTACCATTTACTCCTTGTAAAAGTCTAAAATGACTTGGCATTCTTATGTAATCACTTACCTAATAGATTCGTGGAAAATTAGATGGTATAAGTTGAGAGAATATCTCCCTACTTTTAGAGGAGTGATTATAGGGAGCCTTAGATTTGAATTTGAAATTCAAATCAACCTCCAACTCACATAAAAGTGAGAAGAAAACTCGCGGGCAGAGACAGAGTTCATCCGAGACTCATTACACTATCATTGAAGTGTGTGTGAGTGCTACACCATAGCCCACAACACTAAAACTCATTAGGCTACACTTATGATGCCAATGAGGTTGTACATCATTGTGAATTAATACAAGTCTTTACATTCATCATCTCTGTTATTCTCTGAGTTACCACATCAAGTCTGTCAACTTCAAAGAGGCATACCTCACTGCCTACTTCACCAAATCGAGCGATTCAAAGCTTGGTAGATTCAGCTTGAAGTCTTCTATCAGCATACAAAGTTTCAAGCAATTTGATTCAGCCATTTCTGAAAAATCGTCGTCAAAGTACTCACTAGTATTTGTCTATATATTTCCTAAAAAGTCGGGAGTGTCCATAATTTTGCTAAAGTGATTTCTCACTGTATAGTTTATCATTTTGAATGATTACACTTGCAAATGGTAGCTTAATAAGCTAATAGAATACCTCTAGAAGGAAGTTTTCCAATTGTAATTGTACTGGTCATACTGAGCATAACTCTGAGCAGGTGTAAACACCAAAATAGCAAGTTTTCTTGGATTTGTGAAGTATCAAGTAGTCTGTTTTGATTTGATCACTACACACATCATTTGCAAAGTATCATTTGGAAGCTAAGGGTGTCTACTAATCATATCTGGAGTCATTGAGGGCTGGTGCAAAGCAGGATTAGCAGCATCTACTCAATCTTCTGGAGGATCCATCCATCTTTCCCAACACTTTCCACCTAGGAAGCCCTAAATTGAAAAAACTTGCAGTAGTTTTTTGGAATTGGCTTGTCCCAAGAAGAATCAGTATTAGTCAAACGCTTAATAATCCCTTTGGACCACCATCTTGTCGAGCATGGTTTTCACATCCTGAATGCAAAGACCACCCATCACCTTCAAGGTAGAGAAAATTTCACATTTAATGTTGAGGAATCCTCTTATGTTGGGATCCCCTATCCACACGAAGTTCAAGTACATTCTTTCAAACTTTAACATTTCTTTGTTTCTCGTTCTCTAGCATCCCAATAAGTAGATGATAGAGGAGATTAGGAATGCATTGACCACCACCCTACAACCACCCATATTAGTCTACTTATCCTTCTAGTAATGTAGCTTGTTGTACATCTTTCCTAGAAATACGACCATTGACCCATCGAAATTCCAAATTCAAATATGATGCCAAGTAAACAGAAAACTTGGCCACTAGGAAGCTCAAGACATACTTGAGTGAGAAGAAATTGCAAGGGAGACCCAAAGAAGGACCTAAACATGTTCTTCGAATGGTTGATTCTCTACCAGGGGCCTCACAAAAATATCAAGGTAGTTACAAAAAGAAGGGACGAACTATGTAACCTCTTTTAGAAATGCATTTTTATGATTAGAGAAGAGTCTAGGAATAATACGATCCTTGTTGTGGGGGAGCACGGACCCCTAATATTTCACAACTGACTTTGACTTCTAATGAGTTAGCTTCGGCCATCAAAGATGATAACAAATAGAATCGAGCTCACAAGATCTTCTGTTGTGATGGAACGCTTATGAGAAAAGGTCTAGGAAAGTTTTTCATTAATGTTAAATTGAGCAAAAGCATTATCCATGAGTATAGAAACCATTCCATTAAACTTTCAACTATAGCTAAGATCCTTAATGTATTATACAATAAAGTCCTACTCTAGTTTCTCATATGCTTTGTCAAAATCTATCGTGAGGAAGAGAATGCCTTGATTTGACTCCTTTATATAATTCATGCCCTCCCAAACATCAACGATTGCTTCAAGAATGGAACTTATGTTCATTTATCCAGGATCAAAGATGCACTACAATGTGATTGGCATGTGCCCTTAGAAAACTTTGTAGCTAATCTGAAGAATTTTGATAGATCAACACTTTCCATTTCTATCATTTTTATCTTTCTTGTGGATGATCTTGATTACTCCTAAATTCAAATACTTGCGAAGTGCACCAAAATAATCACTTCCTTCCAAACTCAGCGCATACAACATAGGAGAACCTCTTTGAACATCTTGAAGAACTCATTAGCTAGGGCATCAATCCCATGGATTTTACCTTTGGAAGCTGATGAATCATGAAATTTGACAATGTCTTACTGAATTTTCCTATATCTGACCCTCAAGATAGTGGTCGTGCGTCATCACCTTATAGGTGATAGAGCATTGAAAAAAACTTGGAGCAATTAGTTGAAGTCATTGACAATGAACTTTTAGTTTTCAACATCAAAAGTGCATTCAACACCATTGTTGTCAATCATAGTATCGAGATCTTCTTTACTTTCTTTTTCTCTTAAGCAATTTGCCTACTTCTTTAATGGGTTTTTCAATCTTCCCTATCAACAAGTCTCTAAAGTTCAATTGTAGCTTCTTCCTCTTGATTTATTTTCTTCCGATCTTAAGAAAGCCTTTCTACATGTGTGAATTTCCATTCTAAACTTCAAATTCTAGCCAACAGATTCTTCTATATACATTCTCCATGCTATTTGACTAAATATTTTGGATCTCCTTCTGGGCTTTCTACAAGTTGATGTACATCTAATTGATACAATTAATCCAACTCCTTGAAGGATATGATGGTTCATTAAAGGCTTGTGTCAAGGAAAGAGAGATATCATGTAATTGAAGATAACAAAAATATTGTAGGATCAACATGGAACTAAGAAAATTTTGAAAATGCATTTAATCTTCGAAATGTTAGAGCAACAAGAAATTGATCTAACACGAAAATGTCCATATTTAGGGAGAGGGAAAGGAGCCCCAAGTTTTCATTGATGCTCTGACAAGCATTCCCTCAAGTCTAGATTTGCGGAGATGAACACTAGACTAGAGGTTTAAACAGGAAAACCCATTGTTTTCCTGCATTACCAAAAAAGGCCACAATCCATCAATGGTTTGGGTTCAACAAGGTACCCACTAAAAGTGAGGACCAGGAACTTGAAGTCAATGGTGGTGCCATCACTATCATGAGGATGGTTGGAAAAATGGCAGGAAAGGGGTTTCGAAATATTCTTCAACCTCTTGAACATGTCATCATCATTAATTTTGACCTCTTTCAAACATATAAGATCTAGGTTGATATTTTCTAGAAGACACTAGCCACTAAGAGCTACCATGGAGGGATCTAAAAGTCATGGAATGTTGAGATACATTACAATCATTTACAAAAGGCTTGTTCATTTTTGCCTTTTTTGTTTGGTATTTTGTTCGTGATGTTTTGATTTGCATTCTCTTATTGTCTTCTTAGATGTTAGATTGTAGTGGAAGGATAATTTCCTTTTAAACGTGATCCTCCATGGAAGTTCTAATGTTGGATTTATTTAGACCTCCATGGTCTACCATTGGTCTACCTCCATTTCATCAAGGACCCTAACCGGGTCAAGGACCAAATCTTGGGGGAGCCAAGACCCTAGCACAAGTCTTTGAGGTTAGTGCATCTCTTGTGAGTGGCCGTATGAGGAGTGTTTGGACCTTAGAGAAGACTGGAGATGTGTCTAGGGCAAGGGGTATTTTAAGTTTGGGAGGAGAGTGGTAGGTAGATAATTGTGATCAGCCTATAAGCATGCCGACCTAGGCATTCATAACAAAGGCCCTCACAATGAGCCTTTTCTTTTTACTATTGTGTTAGATTGGATTGTTGAAAAGCAATCAGCCATGGAGGTATTAACTTTTCTCTTCCCATCACTGGAAGTCAGAATGACATTCATCTATCTATTAGGTGTTGGAATTGAAGTTGTGGGCTTCCTAAATCTTTTCCAAGTAGGCTTTTGTCCTAAAGGAGAAGAAAAGATACATGCCGATGGTGGTGGAGAGGCGAAAGTCCTCACTGTTCACTCCATCATCTCCTTTAGATTTTGACCTTTTAGTTATAGAAACTAAGATGGACCCTCCATCTAAACACAAACAACCCATCTTAAACATAATAGTCACCAAGAAGAAAGATATGTGACATATGGTGCTATCCCCAATTGCTCGCAAAGGGTACTAGTTTCTGGACCGCGAGTTGGTTTTCATGAGTGGGGAGGTTAAAAGTCATCTTGTTAAACTTTTGTTTGACATTGTATCAATGCATAATTTTATTAAATCTTCTCTTGTGAAGAAATTAAAGCTAAAGACTAGTCCATCTGAGTGCACCTTCAAAGTAGAGTTTGCAGATGGGAAGGGATCTAAGACTTGGGATCAGTGAGTGTTAGTATATGATCAATGTCTACCCCTCATGATTGTATGCACATTCAGTAAGGCCCCCATTATGAGGAGAATCCAAGCATGCATTACCCAATTGATGGGAATCAAAACTTGCATGTTGGATGGTCATATTGGACCATGTAAGGTATTGGAAGGAAAGGGAGTTACCAGGGTCCCCAATTATGGCGTCTAGGGCAGCGGTGAGAACCCCAGCTAGGGGATCCAAGGGGGCCAGTGGGCCCCCTGGCTCAGGGGTCCCTGTCGGAGTCAAGAAATCATTTATATTTGTTAGGTCCATTCAACAGGTCTAATCCGTGTATGGCAATTACACGGGTAGTGGCCACCCACGCTCTACCACCCATGTATAGCCGTCCACGGAAGGCCACCCATTATCCTATATATACATGACTTCTCCACTACTTGAGACATCGGATTGAGCCAGCATACCTCTACCTTGTATCTCCCTATCTAGAGTTGTCTAGATCACCATTTAAGCTCTACCTTGAGAGCACACGGGTGGACAATGCCATCATCTTTGTACTTGCTATTAGTAGAAAATTGTTAAGATTCTCCTATATTTGTTATCTTCTCTGCTACTCTTCCTAATTTATATTGCGTAACTATTTTTTTACATGGTATCAGAGCCGTAAGGTTCAAATAGCTTGAAAAGAATCACTATTTTAGCCTACTAGCAGACTAGAATATTAGTAGATTATTCAAGTGATGACATGATGGTTTCATTGTCAAACACCGGTCTTGGTGCTTCAGCTAATGTTAATGTTGCATCTATTCGAATTCGCCCACCTGCATTCATTGAAGGGAAGTTGGATGGAACCAACTATACACTCTAGAAGTTCAAAATTTCTGCAAATTTGGACTCCTATGAATTACTTGACACTCTCATGGGATCGATGGGATTGGATCCAGAGCCTATAAAAGTTGAAGATCTAGCAAAATCAAGATTGATGATTCAGCCAGATCCAGATCTTCTACGATCTTGGAAGAGGCGGAATACCGATGCATTATGTGCAATTGTCACTAGTGTAAGTGATTCTTTGCGTACTTTAGTTCAACATACTACTAAAGCACATGAGGCTCGGGGCATATTGGCTCGTCAATATGAGACGAAGAACCACACTAGGATATATAATTTAGAATATCAATTGGCAAATGAAAAGCATTCTCATTCTGAAAAGGCTGAAGATTTTATCAAACAGATAAAACATCTTCAAGATCAATTGGTTGTAGTTGGTGTTGTTATAACACCAGAAGAGCTGGCTCGAAGATGTGTACGTGTTCTTCAAACAAAGTATGATGGATAAGTAACAACCCTTAACACTCAGGTAAGACCAACTCCCCTCACATTTGAAGAGTTTTGTGCTCTTCTTTTAGAAGAAGAGATGTGGTTGAAGAATCGACAAACTACAAGTGATGCTGCATTCTCAGCAAATGCAAAAGATAAAGGCTCTTCTGATGGATCAAGGAAAAATCCAAAGAAGAAGAAGTTCATAGGAAGTTGCTTCTATTGTGAAAAGAAAGGTGATGCCATCAAGGATTGGAGAAAGAAGCAAGCTGATGAGCGGAATGGGACTGTAAAATCATCATGGAAGAACAAAGAGTCTGCAAACAACACAGAGCTAGAACTATGTAGCTATTGAAGAGGTATGCTCATCTACTCAAACTTGTGTTGATGAACCATGGATTTCAGATAGTGGATCTTGTCGCCATATGACCAGTAAAAAGGATTGGTATAGTTCCGTTGTGGAGGTGATCGCAATCCGGGTGGATCGGGTCCGGTCGTGGCACACACAGGGTGTATGAAGCTAATGAATGTTGGAAGGTTTAAAGATGTGAAGGTGAAATTAATGTTGAGTATGGAGAAGAGAGAGATGTTGAAATAATTATGGGAATGGGAATGTAGGTGTGCAAGTTAGATTGATGACATGAATGATAACAATGAAAGAGAACCATACACACGAATCAAATTTGGAAGGAAGAATGGTCCATTGGAGGAGCTTCTTAAACACTTCCTAATTCTAATCCATATGTATAGCCTTCTTTGGATGATATGTATGCATGACGAGAATAGATGGAATCCTTACACATAAATCAGTTTCGAAAGGAAGAATGGTCCAATATTGGAGCTTCTTATACACTTTCAGAAACTAATAAATATGTATGGATTTGTATGGATTATATACATGCAAGTGAATTATGATGATGGATTTCACTCACAAGCTCAAAGAAACATCCTCACTGGTTCAACGCAATACTGCGGAGCCTTCTCACACATAGAAGAAATAGAAGACATGTAAAAATACTTAAGAGACTGAGAGAGGAGACAAGAGACAAGTGACAAGTGACATGAATTAAAAGAATTTGAATTAAGTTACATGTAAAATATCGTCGTGGTACGTCATGCTAAGCAGTCTACTGATCAAAGGTGGTTCCGACCCTCAAACCATGACAGTTCAACCGAATGTCACACGTAAGAAGGTGAGTTCCACTCCAGTGACCCTATGTCTGTCTAGGCTCGTAACGTCTAACTAAAGAAGTCTAAGACTCATTAAAATCAGCTCTAACTCACTCACACGCTCCACCGAGGGTGAGTCAAGATAGAGATGCTGGTTTCAAGAGCCTATCCTAGATTGGAGTTCTAACTTAAATTTGAAACTAGGTTCTATACTCATACTAGCTCACCTTGGATCCTCACTCGCTCAACCGAGGGTCATCGTCTCAAGGAAACCGTAAGCTAGCATGAGCCCTATGGATGCCTAACAATGATGCTCTAGGAGTTTGGAGGGGGGTTTATATAGTTTTTTGAATGAATTTGGGCCCTTGGATCTAGAGAAATCAACTCTCAACTCTAGGATCACTACTTTCGATTACAACCATTTGATTAATCAAATCAATGGCTTGGAATTGTTCTTTCTTTCAAATCTAGTGTAAAGGAGTGAAATTTAGGCGCCCTCATTCTCCACCATTGGATCTGGGGATGATCTGGACCATCGGATCAGTGCTGACATCAATTCGGATAAGATAAGCCACTATTTTTGGAGAAATGCTGCATTATTGATCTTTGATTGTAAAAAAGGTCTTCTTTTATGGAAAAAATTCGTGGATCCTCCTTCCTTTATGCTTTAGTGCATCTCCACCCTTGAATATGAGCTCATCTTGACCGTACAACATGGTTCAATCATATTTTGACATGTGGCAGACATTCAAGCCTTCAATTTTCTTATTCTAGAAAACTGCGGTGACCTTGAAAACTGGACTTTGTGCTCTTTGACCCTCCAAAAAGTCTTTGATGAAGATGAAACATTGTAGGACTATGTTTCCAAAGATCTCCTCCAGGAATATGCAGAAAAAACTCCCATCTGAATCTAACTTGTACAAGTTTGACTACATTTGGAAGCTTGCAAGGTGGCATTAAGGTGTCTAGGAAGCTCGGATAGCCTTGAAAATTTGTACAAATATGTAGCCACATATGATCTTTATACATGCCAAACCATATGGCTAAAATAATTTTCTATACAAGAATTTGTAGGGTCAAACTAGAAAAATTACATTTTTACAAAATGAACATAGCATATCAATGTGCTACAAAATCCATTTTCTGCTGAAATTTGGGCTATAGACTGCCTTTGACAATCTTTACAAGTATATGGATTTTCATCTAATTTGGTGACAATGAAATTTTTGCCCTAATTTCCCAACTTTGACCAGCTTTGACCAGCTTTGACCGCTACCATGGACTTTCTTGATTTCTTTGAAACTTTGTATGTGACCTTCCTTTGACATCCTTGATGCATCCTGGACTTCTCGGGGAATTCTGGCTACCTTCGCCAAATATGTTTTTTGTAGGCCTTCACAAGTGAGAGAGGAGAGCAAATCTCGACGACATTCGCCCCCACTAAACCTGCGATTCCTCTGGAAGCGCCACTCTAGCATCTGTGAAAAACAAAATGTTCCAGGCATCAAATTCTTTTATAGGCAACATAAGAAAGATGGAAGGAAAATTGATTATATGCATGAATAAGTAGGTAACGTGACATGAAGCAAAATTTGCATGAAAGAAATAATTGAAACAGGCAACATGAATATGCATGAACAAATAGGCAACATATATGCAAATGAACAAGCAACATTGGCAACAAGAAAGAAAAAAAACAAGCATCAATATGAAGTGGAAGTGGATGTATTGAGTCGTTTTAAGCATCAGTTCCTCTCATCTTGAAGAAAATTTTGTACCTTTTTCATAAAGCAATCTACCTTAAATATGATTACAAACAAAGATTTAGGATTTTCAAGAGACATCTTTCATCTTTAGCTTATTTTAGATCAACTCCTTTCCTACATAAATATGAATATGCTCTTTCTCTAATAACATGCAAGGAAATCTAACTAAACTCCACTAATGCATAAATCTGCCTATATAGCCCATGATTTATTCTACTCTACCTCTTTATCCTCCTTTGGCTTGCTTTTTTTTTTTTTTTTTTTTTGTGATGATGATGATTCGGCAACTTTATGGTTACGATCACTTTTTTGGGGTGGAAAAAAGTGTAAACTTCTTGGTAACATGTAGCAACTTTTTTTTTTTTTTTTGATGACGGGGAAAAATTAAACCCCGATACAAGGTACAACCATTTTTGATGACGGAGAACAGTCGTTTAAACTCCGATACAAGTGTTGTGAGATGGACTAAGGATGTAGAAACATGCAATAGCAGGAGATAGGATTTCAACAATTATGCTTTCGATACAGGATACATATGCATGTTTATATATGAAAGTCTTGTCACCAAAATAAACCTCCAAATCTACATGCCCTATCTTTCCACAATCCTAGATTATAATCAATTTCTTAGTAGATAAGTTACTACTTAAGATACAATTTTACACAAGTAGAGAAATCATCATTTGCCTTTTTTGACTCAAGTGATGTGGATATGCAATGCAATGCAAAGACTGAAAAAAAACATGCATGAAATAAGCATGGAAAAAAAAAAATAGAATGAACTTGAAAAAAAACAAAGCAACATGAACTTGAAAATTAATGATTTTTTTTTTCTTTTTTTTTATAACATGGATACTCCTGTTTATGAATTGGCCTCATTGTTGTCATCTTCTTCAATGTCCTCATCCAAAATGTACTCGTCATTATCACGTTTCTTGAATAGCTTTATCCTTTTACCTGCAATCAAAGTTTTTAGTGCAACACCATTTAAGTCACAAAGAGCATACGTACCATTGTTGTTGACTTTTGATACTATGTATGGCCCAAACCACCGTTGAGTGAGCTTTTTGCGTGCATCATATTGAGAGTCGAATGTACTATCATAAATGAGCACCCAATCTCCTACTTCAATTGGCTTAGGACGCAATCGATGAGTTTTATCAAAATAATGCTTGTTCTTCATTCTAGATTCTCTTAATTTTTCAACAGCATCATCAAGTCTTAATTTACCTTGTTCTAACTGTTTAATACGCAAACTCAAAAAATCATCAGTAGACATGTTTTCAGACCAAGGCAAATTTGACCATGCAGAAATATCAGACTGAATTGGAAACAATGGTTTTTGACAGTACATGAGTTCAGCAGGCATATATCCAGTAGTACGTGTGCATGTCATTCTATCTGCCCAAAGTGCAAAAGGTAAGAATTTAGGCCATTGTTTGATGTCACCGTTACATGCTTTAGATATGGCTTTCACAATAGGTGGATGCCCTCTCTCTATTTTACCATTGGCCTCTGGATTATATGCAGTAGTGAGAGACAAACGAATACCGTGACGCTCAAAGAACTCTTTAGCTTCTCTTGCATTTAACTCTCCACGATCGGCAACTACTTTCTCTATGTACCCAAAGCGACTTATGACATCTTCAAGCAAGAATTTGCAAACATTGTAAGTGGTCTTAGATCGTAATGCACGTCCCTCTACATGATTAGTTAAATCTTCTCTTGCAAGTACAATGTAACGCATTTTGTCGATACCTTTAGGCATAGTTACAAGATCTACTACCCACTTGTAGTGAATACAAGGTGGATACGTAGGATGCAATGGATCTCTATGTTTGACTGATGAATGAGGTTGACAAGTAGAACATGTAGAAACATAGCTACTAATGTCACCATACATCCTAGGCCAATAATAGGTACTTCTAATTTTTTCATATGTTCCAAAAAATCCTTTATGACCGGCCCATAATGTCTCATGCATTTCCTTCATTACTTGCAATTGAAGACCTCGTTTTCCTAGGACTCGTTGTGGATTCTTAACCTTACCCTTAGCATGTCTCCTAAGATAACCATTACATAGGAAAAAGTTATAAGCTCGTTTCCTAATGTTACGGAATCTATTCGTAGTCCAGTTAGGTAATGGTTGTAGTGTACTCAGATACTTTCCTATGTCTCTCCATTCATTTTCGTACTCAGACTCATGAAATTGCTCATACTCATATATATGTGGAACATAGTCAATTAAGTTCACATTCTTTATTAGATCACTTTCAAGATCATCATCAAATCTAGCTCTCGATAACATATCAGCAACTGAGTTTGACTTACCTGAAATATGAACTAACTCAGGATTTATGAACTTAATATATGAGATCCATCTAAGCATGGCTATATCAAGAGATGAACAATTGGCTATCATTCCAATGAGAGGCAAACAATCAGTCTCAACTTTGACATTCGCACCAATGAAATATTCTTTGTCTGTTTTCAAAGCTGTTACCATACCCCATAGTTCTCGTTTGATCTGTGGATATTTTCGTTGTGTTTCATGTAGAATTTTGGCACCAAACCTAATTGCATATCTATTCCCTTCACTATCGTCTTGACTTATGACCCAACCTATACCAATAGGACTAGTATCAACAGTCAATATAATAGGTTTGTTAGCAGAATAGTCTACACGCTTAAGGATGGGAGCTTCAAGCAATAATTTCTTCAATTTACGCATAGCTTGAGTGTGTTTGTCAGTCCAAATAAATTCTCGTTTCTTCCTCAACAAGTCATAAAGACAATCAGCAACATGAGCAAAGTGAGGGATCCAAATAACATAAAATATGCAAGCACCAAGAAATCTACGTACCTCACTCACGTTGTTACATGTTTCAGAAATCTTGCTAATGGCATCAACTTTTTGTGGGTATGGCTTTCGACCATAATGGCCACATAAATGTCCAACAATAAGTACCTCGTTGACACCAAAAACAGATTTCTCTATGGAAAATGTGAGACCTACCTCTTCAAATCGTTGAAATATTCTTTCACAATCAGAGATATGGTCAAGAACAAATTTACGACATCCCGATGAATCTAAAGTAATGTCCTTTACACGTTCCTCACTCCCTTTAATTGGAATATCATCAATGAATGGCATAGTTATATGAGGGATAAAGTCATGTAAGACCATATTCATAGCACTCATCATATGAGCCACAGAATTAGTCGCTCCTTGAGGTAAAGTACACATTCGCACTAAGCCTAAAGGAGTTTTCATTGTGGTTATGTCACGACTACCAATTGCTAATTGGAATTGGTCATATCCAGAATATAGATCACCCATTGAATAGATAGAATGTCCTGAAAATGATTCAGCAAACTCATCTACAATGGGTCCTGTTCCTACATTCCTTATGGTGACTTTATTGACGGGTTGGAGATCTTGAATAAAACGTAGTTTCCCATTCTTTTTAGGCACAGTGAACCATCTATTTGAGTAAGGTGCAAAAGATGGCTCTAAAATTCTCATGTTTATCTTCTCCTTAAGTAGTTCCATTAGCTCAGGTAAGTGAGCCTTTGGAACTGGTATAGGGCGAAGATTCCATGGAATATGTGGAATAGTAAAGATTATCATGGGTGCAACTAGCTTAGGATCTACACAACCAATCTCATGAGGATACATAGTAAAGGCTTTTCCATGGCTCCGTATAACTCTCTCAAATTTATCTCTCTCTGCTGGCAAAAGAAAGTCATCATCTCTACCAATTTTCACCTGTTTGATTGTCTCATCCGTGAATGTATGTCCTATGTTTTTCTTATCCCGAAGAATTGGATCATTTTTCACATCAATAATTTTTTCATTACTTCCTTGAGGTAATGGTTGAGCTATGGGTTTGATTTTTTTGTCTACAGTTTTGTACTTTGTTTCAACTAAGGCATCATGTGTTTGGTTAAATTTTGAGCACTTGTCAACATTGAGAGCATACTCTTGGATTAGAGCATACTCATCAAGGGAAGAAATAAGAATAATATGGGAATTAGAATTTTGTTGAAGACATAACTCTAACTCCTCAAGAGTAGAGAAACAATGAGATGTCTCAATCACATGCTCAATGTTCTCATCATGTTCCATGATTTTGTTGTTTTTATAATTTTTTTGGCTTTTTTGGATAAAAGACTTGGACAATTGACTCTTATGAAGAAAATCTAATCTAGAATGTGGAAAACAAAGTGACAAACTATTGTACATGTTGGTTGGATGCGAGATGTCAAACCAATATCCACTGTTGTCCCGCTCAACAATGGATTCTATCCGAAATTTTGATCATATGTAGCTCCAAACATGAATCGAGGTGCACAATCACTACAAGCATGCTCATGACCCTGAGTAACAATAGGTTTCTTTCTAATTGACAATCGGTTCCTAGGATGATTCACTCCTACTGTCATGACTTGAAGTGATTGCATTCCATCCTTAGACTTAAATCTAGCATAGGTAGACCCATCATCCATGGCTTTAGTTTCCATACGACTCTCACAAATAAAGGGTTGACCTAAGAGAACTTCATAGGAGCAATTATCTTGAATAAAAAAGTGAAACTCTTCTGTGATTCCTCCTATGGATATGGGCACACTAGCACAAGCTCCATATAGGGTACCTACACCATTATCTGCAGTTCTCATACGCCATCCACAATCTTTATCTATGGGCCATCGAAACTTATCATAGACTTCTCTTGAAATCACATTGATTTCGGAGCCGGAATCTACTAATGCATTTACAGTGATAGTGTTCTTATCATTTCCTATTTTAACATGCATCTCTGATGTACCTCTAGACCAAAATGTTCTTTTAAAGTGACTTTCAGGATTGTTTTCATGATTTTCATGGTCAGGTTGAATAGGTCCTAAGAAATTTTTATTAACATTTACTTCATCATCATCAAAGTCCTCTTCATCAGATTCATCAAAGTTTAAGGCTTCATTCATAGCTTGATCTTGATCTAGAGAATCTTGCATCTCAGTATCTAGATTAAGCGGAAACCTCTTCCTTTTAATTAGGCCGATAAAGTTATCTTTAAAAACAGGCTTTGCAATAGAGAAAACTTGTTCTAAAGACATAGTCACTTGACTCTTAAGCAAAATGTCATCTAAAATCTCCATAGGATCTATTTTTCTCTCAATTTCTGAAATCAAGATGGCTTTAGGTTTTCTCTTTGGTTTCTTTTGTTTTTGCTCAGGTTCTTGTTTTTTTTCATTGGGTTCTGATTCTTGTTTTTTATCTTTGGATTGTGATGTTTCTCCTTGCTCTATGATTGTTTCTATTCCCTCTGAGGTTTGTTTTCGAGTCACTCTTCTTTCACTATGCTCAGCTTCATCTCTTTTTCGTTTTTCTTCTACATTGGATATGTGAGAAATAAGAGATTGATCTTCTATCGGTGACTCCCAAGCCGTTATTCTCCTAATCTCATCCCGTGCTCTTACTAAAGCCTCTATGGAAAAATCACCTTCCTTTGTGGGTTTACTTGATTCTACTTGTTGTTCATCTAGAGCTTCTAGTTTCACTCCTCTAGTTCCTACGTCCATTATGGTTATATTTTCATAATGTTTTTTCATTCCTCCCTTACCATAATTTCCTTGCAAAGGTAGCCTAGATCGATAGTCACAGATTTTCTTGTCTATGTCTATTACTAGTCGTTGCTCCTTAGCAGCCTTCAATAATTCACAATCTCTCAAAAAGTGCTCTAACGAATCACACCAAGGACACCTACGAGGGCCACGCACAAAACCATTTTGATTTTGAGGATTTTGATTAACTTGTGGTGGGAAATTTTGAAATTGAGGATTTTGTTGATAAGGTATTGCTTGAACAGGATAATTAGGATTTTGAAAATGCAATTGATGTATTTGAGGAGCTTGGGGAGCAACATGTGGTACTTGAGGTGCAAGAGGAGCTTCCATATTATAAGGTTGATGATTTTGAAAATTTTGATTTTGAGGATTTTGAAAAGCTATTTGAGAAGCTTGAGGATACAGGTTTTGATACATTTGAGGATTTTGCACATGAGGATGAGGATTTTGCATTGAAGGATTATGCATGGGAGGATTATGCATTGGAGGAACTTGATATGCTTGAGTAGGAGCTACTTGTGGATTTTGATTGGTAGCTATAACATGTTGATTAGGCTCTTGAAAAGTCATTGGGTTCATTTGATTTTGGAAAGTTTTGGTGTAATTAGATTGTAAAGCATCTATAGTCTTGGCCAAATTGGATTGTGTAGCAATAAGACTTTCCATTTGCTTAGTGAGAATTTCCACTTGAGATTGTTCAACTACACTTTTATTTGGCTCTACTTTAAAACCTTGAGTAGGCTCCATCATTTGTGGAATAGGAGTAGAGTCAAAAAGCATAGCATGGGATTGTTCTCTAACTTGCTCCTTAGTTTGTGGAAGGCTAGCTTGAGGAAGACTAGTTTGCTCATAAAGCATGGATTGCCTTTGATGTCTATGGGCTACAGCCTCTACTACTTTACACACTTTTTGCCAATTGTTAGTAAGACCATAGCGCTTATCTGCTTCTTCTAATCGCCGTTCAACTTCCCTACGAGTTTCAGGATGAAGAAGCTTAAGAAAATTGATCACAAGATCAGGTTCCAAAGTTATCTTATCCTCATCAGGAAGTTGTTCATAGCGTCTAATATACTCATTTTGTAAGTGAGTAATAGAGCTACTAGGCTTTGGAGAATTGACCCATCGTAAGAATCCATCTCGATTATGTTGGCTATAATCTTCAAGATAGAATTCTTTGAGCATCTCCTTTCTAAAATCACTCCAAGGAAGACTATCATATTGAGTGACACGGTTTATGATAGAGCTATCAACAATTCGTTCAAAGAATGATATCAAAAGATCTTCGGGAAGACCAAAAATCATAGCTTGCTCTTCAAACAAATCTAAGTAGCTTGTGATGTTGATGCCATTGAATTTTCCCTTCTCTCTCAACATAGAAGAGACTATTCTTTGGCCTTGTTTCTCAACAATAAGGGATTTGAATCCTTCCTCCATCTTGTGTGAATAAGCAAGTGATGCACGATGCTCTAGATCTCTCACAAATGTGTTTACTTCACGACGAAGATGTGCACGATACTGTGAGAAATCCAGTGCAACACTCAAGACTGATGATGATGATATGATGAGGATGAAAAATATGAAACAAAGGATATGGATCACAACCTCCCAACAAGATCAGAAGCAAATGCCACGAAGCGTTTCACGTCGGGTTCAAATGTGGAGGTGATCGCAATCCGGGTGGATCGGGTCCGGTCGTGGCACACACAGGGTGTATGAAGCTAATGAATGTTGGAAGGTTTAAAGATGTGAAGGTGAAATTAATGTTGAGTATGGAGAAGAGAGAGATGTTGAAATAATTATGGGAATGGGAATGTAGGTGTGCAAGTTAGATTGATGACATGAATGATAACAATGAAAGAGAATCATACACACGAATCAAATTTGGAAGGAAGAATGGTCCATTGGAGGAGCTTCTTAAACACTTCCTAATTCTAATCCATATGTATAGCCTTCTTTGGATGATATGTATGCATGACGAGAATAGATGGAATCCTTACACATAAATCAGTTTCGAAAGGAAGAATGGTCCAATATTGGAGCTTCTTATACACTTTCAGAAACTAATAAATATGTATGGATTTGTATGGATTATATACATGCAAGTGAATTATGATGATGGATTTCACTCACAAGCTCAAAGAAACATCCTCACTGGTTCAACGCAATACTGCGGAGCCTTCTCACACATAGAAGAAATAGAAGACATGTAAAAATACTTAAGAGACTGAGAGAGGAGACAAGAGACAAGTGACAAGTGACATGAATTAAAAGAATTTGAATTAAGTTACATGTAAAATATCGTCGTGGTACGTCATGCTAAGCAGTCTACTGATCAAAGGTGGTTCCGACCCTCAAACCATGACAGTTCAACCGAATGTCACACGTAAGAAGGTGAGTTCCACTCCAGTGACCCTATGTCTGTCTAGGCTCGTAACGTCTAACTAAAGAAGTCTAAGACTCATTAAAATCAGCTCTAACTCACTCACACGCTCCACCGAGGGTGAGTCAAGATAGAGATGCTGGTTTCAAGAGCCTATCCTAGATTGGAGTTCTAACTTAAATTTGAAACTAGGTTCTATACTCATACTAGCTCACCTTGGATCCTCACTCGCTCAACCGAGGGTCATCGTCTCAAGGAAACCGTAAGCTAGCATGAGCCCTATGGATGCCTAACAATGATGCTCTAGGAGTTTGGAGGGGGGTTTATATAGTTTTTTGAATGAATTTGGGCCCTTGGATCTAGAGAAATCAACTCTCAACTCTAGGATCACTACTTTCGATTACAACCATTTGATTAATCAAATCAATGGCTTGGAATTGTTCTTTCTATCAAATCTAGTGTAAAGGAGTGAAATTTAGGCGCCCTCATTCTCCACCATTGGATCTGGGGATGATCTGGACCGTCGGATCAGTGCTCACATCAATTCGGATAAGATAAGCCACTATTTTTGGAGAAATGCTGCATTATTGATCTTTGATTGTAAAAAAGGTCTTCTTTTATGGAAAAAATTCGTGGATCCTCCTTCCTTTATGCTTTAGTGCATCTCCACCCTTGAATATGAGCTCATCTTGACCGTACAACATGGTTCAATCATATTTTGACATGTGGCAGACATTCAAGCCTTCAATTTTCTTATTCTAGAAAACTGCGGTGACCTTGAAAACTGGACTTTGTGCTCTTTGACCCTCCAAAAAGTCTTTGATGAAGATGAAACATTGTAGGACTATGTTTCCAAAGATCTCCTTCAGGAATATGCAGAAAAAACTCCCATCTGAATCTAACTTGTACAAGTTTGACTACATTTGGAAGCTTGCAAGGTGGCATTAAGGTGTCTAGGAAGCTCGGATAGCCTTGAAAATTTGTACAAATATGTAGCCACATATGATCTTTATACATGCCAAACCATATGGCTAACATAATTTTCTATACAAGAATTTGTAGGGTCAAACTAGAAAAATTACATTTTTACAAAATGAACATAGCATATCAATGTGCTACAAAATCCATTTTCTGCTGAAATTTGGGCTATAGACTGCCTTTGACAATCTTTACAAGTATATGGATTTTCATCTAATTTGGTGACAATGAAATTTTTGCCCTAATTTCCCAACTTTGACCAGCTTTGACCAGCTTTGACCGCTACCATGGACTTTCTTGATTTCTTTGAAACTTTGTATGTGACCTTCCTTTGACATCCTTGATGCATCCTGGACTTCTCGGGGAATTCTGGCTACCTTCGCCAAATATGTTTTTTGTAGGCCTTCACAAGTGAGAGAGGAGAGCAAATCTCGACGACACCGTAGTGCCTCTACGGGAATCCATTCAATGTAGTGGTGGGAAATGACTCTAGTGGAAGGAACTGAAACCATCTCTTTTATCACTTCTCCAAGTGTTGAGAAAAATTAATATGATGTTCTTTATGTACCTATAATTAAAACAAATTTGTTGTCAGTTTCTGCAATTACAGATCGTGGACTCGAAGTTCACTTCAATAAGAGTGGTGTAGAAATCATCGATTCATCAGGTAATGTAGTAGGTAAAGGCATAAGACATGATAACTTGTATGAGTTAAGTGCCTTAACTGCTATAGAAGATAAAGATATAAGCAGGTTATGGCACCAATGATTTGGGCATCTCAAATTTGCAGTTTTGAAGGAGATGCAAAGAACAGAGATGGTTGCTCATTTGCCGGCATTTTCAGAGTTGTAGGAATCTTGTGAAGCTTGTATGATGGGCAAGCAACAACAACAGGGATTTCCAAGAGAAACCAGCAATCGATCCCGAGCTCCTCTAGGGTTGGTACATGTTGATCTGTATCGTAAAATTTCTACATCTGCTTTAGGAGGATCTTTCTATTTTTTGGTGTTAGTCGACGATTATAGTAGAAAGATGTGGGTCTATTTAATTCGAGAGAAGGCTAATGCTTTTGAAAAATTTTAAAAGTGGCATAAGTATGTGGAAAATGAGCTAGGAAGAAAACTGAAGAAATTCAGAACAGATAGAGGAGGTGAATTCTTGGCAACAGAATTCAATAGTTACTGTAAGGAGAATGGTGTGAAAAGGCAACTTACCATAGCTCATACACCTCAACAAAATGGTGTTGTTGAGAGCAGGAACAAGAGAGTAGTTGAAAAGGCTCATTGTATGTTAAAGGCTCACGACATGCCTGATTCATTCTGGGCAGAAGTAGTCAATATAGCACTCTACATCCTCAATCGACGCTACACAGAAGCACTAAAGGGGATGACTCCTGAAGAAGCATATTCTAGTAAAAAGACTTTAGTTTTGCATTTCAGAATTTTTGGTTGTTTCTATTATGCACATATTCCTAATTCAACAAGATCAAATCTGGATTCAAAAAGCAAAAAGTGTGTCTTCCTAGGATATCGTGAACAGTCTAAAGCATACGGGTTGTGGGACCCTGAGGCAAGGAAGATTTTTGTTAGCCGAGATGTGGTGTTTGATGGACGATTGCACTTAGTAGAAGATAAAGGTAAATCCACTATCTCATCAAACGGAGAAATATCTCACATTGTGCCTATCGAAAGACAGGTTAAAGTTGAGGAGGAGGAAGCATCCAATGGAGAAATTTCCTCAATAAAAAGACAACCAGTTGTAGCTGCACAACATAAGCCACTACCTAAGTGGTCACAACAACTCTTTGATGATCACAATCCACATGTAGATGTACCAGAATCATCCTCGGATGGATTATGAAGATCAAAGAGAATAGAGGAGCAAAGAAGAGCCTCAGAACACATTGTTAACATGGATCTAGTGGCATATATCATGGGCTCAATGAAGGAACCTACCACCATTGAAGAAGCCCTTGATGATCCAGCTTGGAGAGCAGCAATGAAATCTGAGTATGATAGTATACTAAAAAATGATACATGGGATCTAGTCGAATTGCCACCAAAGAAGAAGGTAATAGGTACTAAATGAATTTGGAAAGCTAAGTATGAAGTAGATGGAACATTAGAAAAGTATATGGCAAAGATTAGTTGCACAGGGTTTTTCACAGATCAAAGGATTCGATGTTCAAAAGACTTTTGCACCAACAGCACGCATGACAACTATTTGGACGGTACTTGCAGTAGCCACACAAAAGGCCTGGCCTATTTTCCACATAGATGTCAAATGTGTATTTTTGAATGGTCACCTCAAGGAGAAGGTATATGTATCTCAAACACTAGGTTTTGAGGTGCCCAATTCAGAAAATAAAGTTTGTAGGTTGAAGAAAGCTTTGTATGGACTTAAGCAAACTCCATGGGCTTGTTACCAACAGATAGATAAGTTTTTCAAAAATATGGGTTTTGAAAGAAGTACTTCTGATGCTAGCTTGTATGTAACGAAAAGGGATAGCAAGCTAGTTGTTGTCATTGTATATGTAGATGATTTGATCATTACAGGAGATCATTACGAAGTCGTCAATCAAACTAGGATCAGCTTGGGAGCTGAGTTTGAAATGAGAGACTTAGGTCTAATCCATTTTGGTCTCAGAATTGAAGTATGGCAAAGGAAGGATGACATTTTCATCTCACAACAAAAATAGGCCAAAGAAATTCTCAAGGAATTTGGAATGATGGACTGCAAACCAACTGGCACACCTATGGAGGTAAATCATAAACTATCTATGGATGATAACATGCCTGATGTAGATGCTAAGAAATATAGGAAGCTCGCTGGAAGTCTTATTTTTCAGTGAAACACTAGATCAGACATTTGCTATGTTGTTGGAGTGTTAAGTAGGTTTTCCAGCAAACCTAAGGAGAGTCACTTGGAATGCTGGAATATGAATTCTAGTGTACATTGCAGGAACCTTGGACTTTGCTATTTTTTATACCATAGGTGATACACTTCAAGGATATTGTGATTCAGATTGGGCTCGAGATTCTGATTCTAGAAAATACTTTTCTGGATATTGTTTCTCACTTGGTTTCGGAATATTTTCTTGGGTAAGTAGGAAGCAACCAACTCTCGCACTCTCTTCCACTGAAGCAGAGTACAAAGCAGCTTGTTTTTCTTCTTGTGAAGCAATCTCGCTAAGGAAAATTCTTGCAGATCTAGACTTTCCATCAAATATGGCAACTATGCTCAATTGTGATAATCAAAGTTGTATGGCGATTTCAAAGAACCCAGTATTTCATGCTCGCACCAAGGCAAATTGTGCTGACATATTCACTAAAGCACTTGGAAGAGAGCAGCTCAATAGGCATCTTCAATAGTTGGGCATAGGACTGAGACCTACTTGATTTATCATCGATAAACATTGACGGAGGGTGTTAGTATATGATCAATGTCTACCCCTCATGATTGTATGCACATTTTGTAAGGCCCCCATTATGAGGAGAATCCAAGATTGCATTACCCAATTGATGGGAATCCCAACTTGCATGTTGGATGAAGGTCATATTGGACCATGTAAGGTATTGTAAGGAAAGGGAGTTAGCAGGGTCCCCAATTGTGGGGTCCAAGGCAGTGATGAGTAGCCCTAGCTAGGGGGTCCAAGGGTGCTAGTGGGCCCCCTGGTTGGGGGTCCCTGTCAGAGTCAAAAATCATTTATATTTGTTAGGTCGGTTCAACAGGTCTAAGCCGTGTATAGCAATTACGTGGGTGGTGGCCGCCCATGCTCTATCGCCCATGTATAGCCGTCAATGGAAGGCCACTCATGATCCTATATATACATGACTTCTACACTACTTAAGACATTGAATTGAGCCAACATACCTCTAACTTTTATCTCCCTATCTAGAGTTGTCTAGATCACCATTTAAGGTCTACCTTGAGAGTGCACAGGTGGACAATATCATCATCTTTGTACTTGTTGTTAGTAGAAAATTGTTGAGATTCTCCTATATCTGTTATCTTCTCTGCTATAGCTCCTGAGTTATATTGTGTAACTATTGTCTTACAGTGAGTTGTTGGATTACCAATCCAGATTCAAAATTACAAAGATGAGCTAGTTTTTGAGATAACAAGGTTCGCTAGATTTGATCTCGTTCTTAGCAAATAGTGGCATGCAAGAAAGAAGTTGACTATAGATTTTTGAACTCATATATTTCAACTTAATCATGATGGTTGCCACATCCTCATCCTTGGAGATTCTGATCTTTAGAAGTATAGATGGATCTACCTCTACGATGGTAAAAGAAAAGTGTAAGTCTCTTTACCTCCTAACTTTATAGATTCAAAATATTTGGGAAGCTCAACTAGCTTCTAGAATGAAAACAAAATTTCAATGCTTGTTTCTTTTAGAATCACCTTTACGTCTTTTGCCTCAAAAAAAATGGAGCACGGGATAGAACTAGAACCATGAGCTCATCTACTAGCCACACAATCGTACTAATTGAGTCCTCAAGGGTGGGTAGAAGTATGTCATATGCTCGAGGAGTATCTAAACAAAGGACTCATTAGATTGAGTTATTCACCTTATGTGGCCCCAATGCTTTTGGTTCCAAAAAGGATGGATCTTTTAGGATGTTTATAGACTATAAAGCAAATTATAAAGCTACAATAAAGCACATATATCTGATGCCTCACATCGATGATATTCTAGATACATTAGGAGATGCTATCGTATATAATAAAATAGACTTATCATTATATTGGAGTTAAAGATGATGATGTACCTAAAACAATGTTTCGTGCTATATTTGGTCATTATGAGTATCTTCTAATGCCTTTTGAATTAACTAGTGCTCTAGCTACTTTTATAATGCTCATGAATGATATTTTTATTCCTTTTATTGCTCAATTTGTGGTTAATTTTTCAGATTATCTATTATTTTACAATAAAATTTTAAAAGAACATGAATGTCACCTATGTACAGTTTTTCAAATGTTAGATGAGAATACTTTGTACGTCCACCCAGAGAAGACACAACTATGTTTATCGAAAATTGAGTACTTAGGACATGTAATTATTGTACATAGAATTATAGTGGATCCACTGAAAGTTTTGTGATCCTAAATTGGTTGATACCTTAGAATGAGCATCATTTGCCATCATTATTAGGTTTATTGAGCTTCTATGGGAAATTCATGCTGGCTATTCAGACATAGCTCTGCCATTGAGGGATCTGTTATACACTAATTAAAAAGAATATGTGGACTAGTGCACAACAACAAGCTTTTGACACATTGAAACAATCAGTTTCAAGTGCCCTAATTTTATCAGTGGTAGATCCCCAAAAGCCTTTTGAAATAGAAACTAATGCTAGTGGCATCACAGTGGGTGCAGTTTTAATTCAAGATGGCACACCAGTAGCTTTTGAAAGTAAGAAACGTTCCTAATCTCATTAGGATTTGGCATGTCCATGAACAAGAAATAAATGCAATAGTTCATGCTTTGATGATTTGGAGACACTATTTATATGGGAGAAGTTTTAAAGTATACACACATCATCACGAATTGAGATATTTTTTTACTCACCCTGATCTTTGAGAGAGAAAAGTCTAGACGGGCTGAGTTGATGCAAGAATTTCACATGGAAATTCTATATAGAAAAGGAAAAATGAATACACTTGTCGATGCATTATCTCGTACTTTGCATGAGATTAGCTTCATAGTTCTAGACATTAATTCAATCCTATAGATTAAAGATTCACACATTGATGATGATTATTTTCACTCTATAATTAACAATTTTTCAAAAAATAATGACGATAAAGAATTTCCTAATGTTCAAGTGGAGCAAGGCTTGCTAGAAAGAAAAGGAAAGATTTGTGTGCCTAGTTCCCTAGAGGAGAAGTTCCGGAAAGAAGTTATTTTTGAGAACTATGATGTACCTTGTGTAGGACATCCTGATATTTAGAAAATTTTGCAATTGATTAGATGCACCTTTTGGTGGCCAAATATGGTTAGAGATGTAAATAATTATGTAATTCTATGTTCTAAATGTCAAGTGAATAAGTAAAAAAGGATTAGTCCTCCATGTCTTCTAAAAACCAACCATTGGAAATACCACAGTATTATGGGGATAGTATTTCCATGGATTTCATAATGGGTTTACCTAGCACACCACGAAAAGAGAATGCTATTCTTGTGTTTGTCAATCGTTCGACTAAAATGAAACACTTGGTTCTTACCAAGGAATCAATGGAAGCTTTGCAAGTTGTGGAACTATTTATTCATAATATTTTTCGATTGCATGGTCTACCTAAATCCATAGTTTCAGATAGGGATCCTAGGTTTACGAGAGAGTTTTGGAAGCACACGATTAACCAATTTCAAGTTTAGCTCAAGATGAGCAGTGGAGAGCATCCATGGAAAGAAAGTCAGACCAAAAGAGTTAACTAGATATTGGAAGATATGATATGGGCATATGTTTTCGAGAAACAAATAGATTGGGATAGTTTCCCCCCATTAGTTGAGTTTGCATATACCAATTGGAAGCACAAGCCTAATAGGCTGAAACCTTTAGGGGTGGTTTATGGGTTTATTCTCCACAGTCTAGCTAGCATCGGGTAACCTAAGAAATCTCCGAGTTCTTCACAGTTCCTTGTAGATATGCAAGCTAACTTGAAAATAGCTTAGTTGAATCTTTAGCAAGCTCTGGAGAGGATGAAAACATTTGTAGATAGTGATCCCACAACATGAATGTTCAAAGAGGGAAATCTTGTGTTTTTAGAGCTTCCACTTTGTTCATCACTCATACTAGGTTAGAAACCCAAGTTATTCCCTAGATTTTGTGGACCTTGGGCAATAATCAAGAAGAATAGTGATGTCGCTTACAAATTACAATCACCATACGATTGCAAAGTTCACATAGTTTTTTATATTAGCAAGTTGAGACCATAGATTTATCAAGATGAGAATTGTGTATGTGGTTTAGTTGCTTTAGAAAAAAGAACATCTTAGACACATGTTCTATTTTGAGTCCTTGATAAGAGGGAGGAAAAGTTACAAAATTGCTCCATTCTAGAGTATTTTGTAGCATGGATAGCGGGTCCACTCACATATGCTACTTGGTAATCAGAAGCTTTGATAAGCAAACACTTTCCCTCCTTAATCACAGAAGACACTGATCTCTAGACGGGGGGGGGGGGGGGGGGGAGTGTTACATTTATTTAGAACTGTTGATATATTTAGGTAGTTATGTGTGTGAACACACTATGACCGTAGGGGCACTTTTTCCCTCTTTAGGAGGTCTTTTCCCCCGGGATTAAATATACACCTATTGCCCTAATGGGCTACTTATCTTTGTACATTCTACTGGTAATACATTCAGGATTTTGTGTTGTGCTCCAAGCTTCTTCTTCTTCCTTGTGTTGTTCCCGTGCTTCCGTAGACGTCTAACTCCAACTATTGGTATTAGAGCAGGTCGCCATGTCATCTAGGGTGTTGTCGACACCTCTCCGATTGCAGTCTCAGATTCACACGAAATTTGGTGAGCATACTCAAGCTGTTTCAGAGATCAAAAGGGCTTCGCATTGTGGTGTCAAAATCACGATCTGAGCTTGTTTGGGCCTTTGAATGCACTATCATAGTGCTTGTGCAGGCTATTTCTTCTTTTTGTACCAAAGGTATATACCTATTTTGATTCTCCAGTATAAGCGTCTCGAAGTTTACTACATGTTTAGTAGAACTCAACTAGGCAATTTTGTTCAACTTTTTGAGATACAGTCACTTCGCTGCATCAAGGTATTTTAGTCACCGGCCATGGCTGAAAGTAGTGATGTATTTCGTATGTTGGTTGTTGAGGATAAGTTGGATGGTACCAAATACCCATTGTGGGCTTATATGATGCGAGATATATTGGTTGCGAAAGGGCTGTGGAACATTGTGGAGGGGGTTGAAAAACATCCTATCACACCTGCAACTATTACAACTATAGGTACTGAAGCTGATGTAGAAGGTGTCGAAGATGATATTCTGCATATTCTTGTTCGTGCTGCACTGTCTACTACACCTACTAGAGAGCAAATCCATTAGGAAGGCAAAGATGCCAGACACATGCATTTATAGTTTTTTCTATCAAATATGCCATTATTACTCATATTCGTTCTTGTAGAATAGCTAAGGATGCTTGAAGATCAGTCAAGCTAGAACAGATCCATTATGCGTATTGCAGATCAAGCTTTCGTGGCTAGTCAGAAGGGCAAAGGAAAATGGAGCTCTTCAACTAATAAGTAGAAATATGCTAGTTTTACACAATCCAAGAGGGAAGAAAAAGATGAAAAGAAATCAAAAAAGCAGAATTTTTTTTGCAAGTACTGTAAAGGAAATGATCATATCGTAAAGAACTGTTCAAAATTGGCTGCTAAAGAGGCAAAGAAGAATGAGGTTGGAATGGTTGTTGTAGAAGCATCTACACCAAAAACAGAGTCTGCTAATCTTCTGCAGGAAGAAGAATGGGCGTCTACGATTGTTTGCAGTTTTGACCCATCTTCGCATGAGCAGTGCATGTATGTAGTAGACTCAGATGTTTGATGCTTTGACAGTGGGGCGACCAAACATACTACCTCCCAACATAGTTTCTTATCTTCACTCGAGCCTGCCCCTACAACGAATATTGTTACATGCACCAACAACTCCTCTTATCCTCTTATGGGAGTTGGTAAGATCATTTTGACTACTTCTGATGGTAGTTCTTTCACTTTGTCAGATGCTTTGTTTGTGCTAGGGATCAAGAAAAATCTCTTATCAATTTTTGCATTAACCAAAATTGGCTTGGTTGTAAAATTTATTGATGACAGATGTACAGTTCATGATCTATCAAATGGTGAGATGATTATTGCTTCTGGCATTTTATGTCGTGGGCTATATAAGCTCATACACTATGAAAGATTTGTAAGTGATTCAGCATGTGCAGTACATGATTCCAGGCTATGTCAGATGCAAAGCTTTGGCATGCACGTTTTGGTCATCTGAATTTTGCTAGTTTGCTTCACGTGCAGCAATCTGAAATGGCATCCTCTTTGCCCAAACTTGAGGCACCTTGAAAACATGTTTGTGAAGGTTGTATTTTGGGAAAAATGCAGTGTTCCTCGTTTCCAAAAGATGGTTCAATTGAGGCTACTCAGAAATTGCAGCTTGTACAGTCATGTCTGTGGTCCTATATAGATACCTTCTTTTGGAAATTATCTTTACTTCGTGACTTTCATCCATGATTTTTCTAGGCATGCATGGGTATATCCATTGTAGGAAAATTTCGAAGTGTTCATGTGCTTCAAACAATTTTTCGTTTTGGCTGAAAATTTGTGAGCATGTAAAATGGGCATCCTTTGTTCAGATCGAGGGGGGGAATATTTTTCTTCTAATTTTAATGCATTTCTAGTTGAACGTGGGATAAAACACTAGTGTATATGCCGTATACACCTCAACAGAATGTAGTTGCTAAATGAAAGAACAGATCACTCATGGAGATGGCGAGGTATACGGTCAAGAGTCAAGCTTTACCACATAGTTTTTGGCTTGAGGGTGTCATGTGTGCAACATATGTACTTAATAGGTGTCCCACTAAAGTGCAAGATTCTATCACTCCATATGAGCCTTGGCATGATTGCAAGCCATCTGTTGGTCATCTGTGTGTTTTTGGTTGTTTGGCATATGCATTAATGCCTTAACAACATCGTCGAAAATTGGATGATAAAGTAGTAAAATGTATTTTTGTTGGGTACACTTCTGAAAGTAAAGGCTATCTACTCTATCATCCACAAACTAAATGCATTTTGGCTAGCCGTGATGTTGTTTTTGCGGAAGATGCTATTCAGCCATTGCTTTCACGTACTAAGGAGACATATGATAGCTCTAAAGACATGTATGATACTTTGCTGCCTCTTTTTACAGGTGGACAGTCTAGTGTTGGTCCTAATAAGGCAACTTCTTAGCCTTTGCAAGTTTCATGTGATGATGCAAATCATCCCATTTCTTATCCAGATTTACATGATGCACTTGTTGATGAGAGAGCTGATATTGAGGAGGCAAAAACTATGCCAAAATGGTTGGTGCAGATTTTTCGTGATAACAAATCAGATGCACCTCTATCAAATCTTACTCGATCAAGCTCTCATAGTGCCTCTTTTGCATTAGATTGCTATGCTATGGCTACATCTAGTCTCTATGATGAGACTGAGCCTGTTTCATTTGATGAAGCACAAAATTCAGAAAATTGGATGGTTGCTATGCAATCTGAATATGATGCTATAATGAAGAATGGTACTTGGCCTTTATGTGACTTGCCTCCTCGCAAGAAGGCCATTGGCACTAAATGGGTATACAAGCTAAAGCATAAGCCTAATGGTACAGTTGACAGGAAAAAGGCTAGGCTTCTTGCAAAGAGTAATCTGCAGGAAAGAGGCATTGATTTTGATCAAACCTTTGCTCCTACTTGGCGAATGACTACTGTTCGTAGCATTTGTGCACTTGCAGGCCATCATGGTTGGAATGCACATCAGTTGGACATTAAAACTGCATTTTTGAATGGTGATTTTCATGAAGAATTGTATGTTTTTTAGCCCTATGGCTTTGTGCAGAAACGGCATGAAAACCAAGTGTGTAGGTTAAAGAAGGCATTATATGGTTTAAAGTAAGCACCATGTGCTTGGTATGAAAAGATACATGCCTATGTGATTGCACATGGTTTTGAGAACAGTCCAATTGAAAGCACCTTATATGTCAAGCATACTAATGATGTACTTCTAATCATTGTGGTGTATGTTGATGACATGCTGCTCACTAGTCCTCATGAGAAGCATATTGCTGATTTCAAGGCTGATTTACATGCCTCATTTGAGATATCTAATTTGGGGCATTTGCATCATTATTTGGGCATTCTGTTTATGCACGTTGATGGTGGAATGGTTTGTGTCAAACGAAATATATTGACACATTATTGCAGCGTTTTGGCCTTGAAGTATATAAAGCTATTGCTACTCCTATAGAGACAGGTTTACGAATGAGTCTTCATGATGCTAGAGATGCATTTTGATGTTGTTCTCTATCAGTAGGTTGTTGGATGCTTGATTTACTTATGCATTACCCGGCCAGATATTCAGTTTGATGTCTCACAAATGAGCAAGTTTATGCATTGCCGAGGAGTCAAACATTGGCAAGCGGTGAGTGGTACTCAGCTACTTGAGTTGTTTTATCCCAAGGGGGGATCACTACCGCCAGATTTGCATGCTTTTTCTGAATCTAATTGGGTTGGATGCTATAACACTTGTGTGTCCCCTAGTAGCTTTTGCTTCATGCTTGGTACCTCATATATATCTTGGTTGAGCAAGAAGCAGCCTACTGTGACCACTTCCAGTTGTGAGGCTGAGTATAGGATAGCTTTCACAACGACTGTTGAGTGTATGTGGCTCATACGCCTTATTGCTGATTTGGGTGTTGGTCAGTCTTCTACCACCACCATCTTCACTAATAGTCAGAGTACATTGGCAGTTGCAAGGAACCCTATGTTCCATGCTCGCACTAAGGACATTGAGGTGCATTATCATTATGTCAGGGAGAGGTTCTTTGCTGGGGAGATCAGTTTGGCTTATGTGCCCACACAGGAGAACATTGTAGACCTTTTCACGAAGGCTTTGCCTAGGGAGAAGTTTGAAGCTTTCTGCAAAGCTTTGGGCTTACTTCCTTTTGTGGAGTGATTTCCACATAGCTTGGCACTTCCTTATACATGAGTGCAAGCTCCTTGTTCACCGCATCACTACCAGGAGGTATTTGTTGATATATGTAGGTAGTGATATGTGTGAACACACTAGGACCGTCAGGGCACGTTTTGCCCTCTTTAGGAGGTTTTTTTCCCCCTGGCTTGTATATATGCCTATTGGCCTAACGGGCTAGTTATCTTTGTACATTCTAGTGGTAATACATTAATTATTGTGTGTTGTGCTCCAAGCTTCTTCTTCTTCCTTGTGTTGTTCGCATGCTTCCGTAGACGTTTGACTCTAACAAGAACTCCATGGTCTACCATTGGTTTACTTACATTTGGTCAAGGACCCTAGTCGTGTCAAGGACCGGAGCTTGAGGGGTCCAAGGCTCTAGCACAAACTTTGAGGTTATTCCATCTCCTTAGAGTGGCCATATGATGAGTTTTTGGACCTTAGAGATGACTTTATTTGTTCCAAGGGAAAGGGCTATTTAAGGTAAGGAGGAGAGTGTCAAGTAGCTAATTATGATTTTTCACCGAATGAGAGTTTGCCTTTAAGATTATTTAGTTTCTTAACATAGGAATCTTGAAGTGTGGACCCAATGATTGAGTACACACTATCCAAACCATCTTCTTTTGTAGTGCCATTCCTTTCGGTTATCCTTCACATTGATGGTAGTGCCATCATTAGCTATATCATTTTATTCTTTTCTAATGGTATATACTTTCTCATTATCCTCCATACCCATGGAGTTGCCCTCATCATCTTTATCATTGTTATTCTCTTAGAAGAGTAAGTTATGCTCTCATAAATGTTGTCGCAAGAATCTTCCTTGTATGTTATTAGTAGCCAATTGAAACCACAATATCCCTAATAAATTTATAAAGGAAGAGAGGGTAGGATAGGTTGGTGCAATCGCCTAGCCTTCACACTTGGCTATGCATTGGAAGTATTATGTGCAACTCATCAAAGATCCACATGAACTATTGCTTATGGTTTTACCATTAACGTTTTTGTAAAATTCAAAACTTTGTAAATGCCACTAAACTTGTGGAGTTAGATAGAATGGAAAGCCATGACTTTACTTAGAGAGAATATCTCCTAGATTAAGGGATCACTTTTTAGTGAGAGCAAAATTTGAATTCAAATCCAAATTTGAAGGATGCATATATAAAGGCACTTGAAAATCTCGCGGCCAAGACAATCCTTTTTGAGAGACATGCATTGATTATTTTGTAGAGGTTGAGTAGCACATCTCATTGCTCATTCCCCTCACTGTCACTTGGCATTATTCCATTTCCAATGACTTTGTAAAATGATGTTCCATAATACATATACATTACTTAGTATCTCTGTTGAGTTCTCTACCATTGTCTCTTAGAATAGTGTATGTGTGTTGATCATATCATAGTGAGTTATTATTCATTTTCAATGATCTATAGCTTGTTGGAACAAGATCAATGTCTACTACAAGCTTTCAAAATTTGAAGAAGTTTCATTTAGCCAATTGGGAAAAAATCATCCCGAAGTGGTCACTAGTCTTTCTTTGCAGAGTTCCTAAAATGTCATGAGTAAGCTTCTACTTGCTAAAGTCAATACTCAAAGTATAGTCCATAATTTTACGTTATTCCACTTGGAATCATTATCTCTCTAAGATAATTAAATATATTCTAAAGGAATGTTTCTAATTACTATTTTACTGTGAGTACTGAGCAGAACATCTAGCAGGTATCAAGAACAAAATAGCAACCTTTTTGTCACAAGCTAGATGCAAACGTATCTGTTTTGATCCTACCGTTTGAAGCATCATCTCTAAAGTACATAGGCACTTATTTAGTGTCATTGGAAAGCTAAAATCACCTAAAACGTAACTCTGAAGTAACAAGGGGCTGGTACAAAGCAGGGATTAGTTGTACCAACTCATTTCTTGAGGTGTCCATCCATCTTTCCCAACAGTGGTATCAGAGCAATTTGAGGTAAAATGGGTGATCATTTCCATTCTTTTATTGATAAATTGGACAAGAACAACTATCAATCATGGTCCTTGAGGATGAAGACATACTTTCGAGGAAGGTTTCTTTATGGATGCATATCAAGAGATAAGGAGATGCCCATTTTCAAGAGTAAAGGACAACCTACAAGAGAGAAGCTTGAAAGACTCAACTCATGGTGTGCCAAAGATACATTAGCAAGGTCATACTGACTTAACTCTATCTCTGACTTCCTTCTTCCACATATTAGGAACTGTAAAATATCCCAAGAGATTTTGGATACATTGTCTTCATACTTTTCTTCCAATACAAGAGCAAGAAAGAACGAATTGTGGATTGATTTTACCACTCAAAGGAAGCAAACCAAGCAAAGTATTTCAGAATATATGACCAATGTCAAGGATGTAGCTGACCAATTGGCAAGCATAGGAGAAGAGATTGAAGAGGAGAAAATTGTGAGACAAGTGATCAATGGCATCAAGGAAGATGACAAATGGGAGAGCATCACAACTACTATGGACTTGTACATGGACATGCAGATTCCATATCTTTCCACACTCATGGGACAAATCTTTACCCATGAAGCCAACCTCAACAAAAATGCAGAACCATCAAGAGGTAATAAATCTTCTACCCTATACCCAGATAAAGCAAAGATTAAATACAAAGGAAAGAGCAAGAAATCAGAGGATGAAGGTACTACTTCTCAAACCAATTATGCAGGTAGAGGTAGGAACTCAAGAGGTAGGGGTAGAGGAGGTAAGCAAGGTAGGGGGAGACCTTTCAACTCTTCCCCATGTAATATTTTTGGTTTATCAAATCACACCACAGATGCCTGTTACATGAGCTTCAAGAATTAGAGAGGTAGAGGTTTCCAAAGATGTGGATACAGAGGAAGGTTCAACCATTATCAAGGTTACAATAATATCTACAACAATAATTACAACAACAACTACCATGGAGCTACAAGTCAAGGAAAGAATGCAACAATTACACAGAGGATCAAGAGGGTTCCCTTATGATTATGGATATGACCTCAAAGCAAGGTATGAATGATGACCATCTCTTCTATATTGACTAAGGATCCTCAAACCATGTGGGAGGCAATGTACCTCTTCTCTCTGACCTTGATGAAGCTAAGAGAAAGCACCAATTGCAAACAGGTGATGACACCAAGCATTCACTAGTCAAGGTAGGAAATATTAAAACCTCGGATCGAAATAGAAATCTATTGAGAAGGGTTGTATATGTACCTACAATCACCAACAACTTGATGAGTGTTGGATAGATTGTGGAAAATGGTTTGCAGGTTAGGTTCAACAAATATGGAGCATTTGTGGAAGAATCCCAACATGGATTCAAGAGCATTGTCAAGGGAGAAAAGATAGGTACACTATTTACATTTGAACTTGAAGATACAAGGAATATTGCACTATATAATTACAAAGACCAAAATTTGTCAGAGCCTGAGATTTGGCATAAACGATTAGGGCATATTAGTGAGAGAAATTTGAAACAAATATGTAGAGATCAATGTGTGCTTGGGATACCTAATGTATCAAGCAACAAATGATCCATAAATGTAATGCATGTCAGTTTGGTAAATCTCACAGGTTACCCTTCTCAAAGAAAGCCTACATGCATGAGGATTACTTGGAGCTTGTTCACACAGATGTGTGGGGACCAAGCAAGGATCCTTCTATTTCAAGCTCAAGGTATTATGTATCTTTCATTGATGATTTCAGTAGGTGGACTATCTTGTATTTTATGAAGCATAAAGATGAAGTGTTGAGCTGCTTTAAGAAGTATATTGCACTTTTGGAAAACCAAATAGAAATTTCTTCTTGAGTTTATAGACCCATCTTGAGCCTATTACCTTCATGGATGAAGTCTTGGGCACCAAATCCCAAGTGTTGTTTTCCTCAAGTGCTTCAATCTCTTCCTTCATTGCATGCTTCCATTCTCATTTTGCTTTGGCCTCTTCAAATGATGATGGCTCCTCTTGGTTTATATCCTGTGCTATGTAGATAGAGTGTTTAGTTACTAATGAGGTGTCAAACCCATACCTTTCTGGTTTTTTCTTTTCCCTCATAGATCTTCTTAGGCCATGATGTGATGATTCTGCCTCATATCCAAGTTCCTGCAATTTTGTTTTACCTTTAGACTTCCATGCTTTGATCTTTTCCATGTGAGATTCTTCATCATCCTCCGAGGTGTCTTGTTCTTCAATCTTTGATTGTTCTCTACCAAGCTTTGGAAAATCTTCTTCAAGATCATATGGTAAATTGATCTTCCTGCATGAATCTTCATACCATGAATTGTTCTCATCAAAAACTACATCTCTGCTTACCAAGAATCCTTTGTTGGTAGGGTTGTATAACCTGTAGCCCTTTTGATTGTTGTCATATCCAATAAATACACACCTTTCTGCTTTTGGATCCATCTTGCCTCTAACCTGTGAAGGAACATGAGCAAAAGCAATACATCCAAAAATTTTACAATGATCTAAGCTTGGTCTTCTTCCATTCCAAGCCTCATATGGAGTCATCCCATCAAGGGATTTTGAAGGCAACCTGTTAATCAAGTAAGTGGCTGTAGATACAGCCTCAGCCCATAAGTAATTAGGTAAATGCTTTTCATTTAACATAGACCTTGCAGATTCAACAATTGTCCTATTCCTCCTTTTTGCCACTCCATTTTGCTCAGGAGTGTACCTTGTAGTTACCTCTCTTTTGATTCCTCTTTCTTGAAGAAAAGAATCAAACTCATGGGAGAAGTATTCTCCCCCTCCATCTGACCTTAGCCTTTTTAGTGATTTACCTGTTTGATTCTCCACAAGAGCCAAATATCTTTTGAAACATGAAAAAACTTCATCTTTGTGTTTCATAAAGAATAGGATAGTCCATCTGCTGCAATCATCAATAAAGGAAACATAATACCTTGATCCAGATATTGAAGCTTCCTTGCTAGGTCCCCATACATCTGTATGAACCAACTCCAAGAGATCTCCATGCATATAACCTTTCTTCATGAATGGTAACCTGTGAGACTTTCCAAATTGACATGCACTACACTTATAAATCATATGTTGTTTTGACAAGTTAGGAAGTCCAAGTACACTTTGGTCCCTGCAAATTTGCTTTAATGACCTTTCACCAATATGTGCTAACCTTTTGTGCCATACTTCCAATTTTGTGAGTGTCTGACTACCATAATTAAAGAGAGCAATGTTTCTAGTGTCCTGTAATTCAAATGTGAACAATCTACCTGTCTTTTCACTTTTTGCAATTCTTCTGAATCCTTGACTTGGATCTTCAACAAATGCTCCTGCTTTTGTGAACCTGACTTGCAACCCTTTCTCTACTATCTGCCCAACACTTATCAAATTCTTTGTAATGGTAGGGACATAGAGTATCTTACTTAGTAGGTTGATGTTTCCATCAGGTGCTTTGACATTGCCTATTTTCTACACAGGATGTTTTGTATCATCTCCTGTCTGTACCTCATGCTTATTCCTTGGATCTTCTAAATCTGATAGGAGTGCCACATTTCCTGCCACATGATTTGAACAACCTGAATCTATGTAGAAAACATGCTCATCAGATTTACCTTGTGGCATAGCCATGTTCATGATCAATAATGAATCCTCTTTGTTTGAGTCTTTTGTGTAGTTATTGTAGTCTCTCCTTCCTTTGTAGCCTCCTTGATAGTTTGAATGATTGTAGTTGTTGTAGTTGCCATGGTAGTTGTTGAACTTGAGTAGCCATAACTTCCTCTATTGTATCCTCTGCCTCTTTGATTCCTAGAATTCCTAAAGCAATTTTCAGTTGTATGATTAGTTAATCCACAAATAGAACATGAGTTGGAGTCTTGGGATCTCCCCCTGCCTTGTCTACCTCCTCTTCCTCTACCTCTGCCATGTCTTCCTCTACCTGCATAGTTAGCTTGATATGTACCTGCTTCATCATCCACTTTCTTTGCCTTCCCTTTGTTATCTTTAGACTTGCTTTTATCCATGTATAAAGCTGAAGATTGATTACCTTTAGAGCTTTCTCCATTTTTGATAAGCTTTGCCTCTTGAGTAAGTAGTTGTCCAATGAGTGTGTTGAAATCAGGTACATGCATGTCCATGTACAAATCCATAGCTGTGGTGAATGCTTCCCACTTGTCATCTGCCTTCAAGCCATTGATAACCTGCCTTACAATTTGCTCTTCATCTATTACCTCTCCAATGCTTCCCAACTGATCCGCTATGTCGTTGAGCTTTCTGACAAAATCAGTCACATTTTGTTTGGGAGCCTTCTTGAGAGTTGTGAAATCCAGCCATAGTTGATGCTTCCTAGCTTTAGTACTTGAAGAAAAGAAAGCTTCAAGTGCATCCCACACTTCTTGAGATGTCTTACAACTTCTAATGTGAGGCAACAAAAATCTGAGATAGAGTTGAGGAGATAAGACCTTGCAAGTGCATCCTTCGAGCACCATGTGCTCAATCTTTCTTGCTCTTCTTGTGTTGGTTGACTTTTGTTCCTAAAACTTGGCATAACTTCATCTCCAGCCACATAACCATATAAACTTCTACCTTGGAGATAGGCTTCCATTCTTAATGACCAAGCTGAGTAGTTACCTCTGTCCAATTTGTCAATTGATGAAGGAAATCCATCTGCCATGTTGTCCAACCTTGCTCTGATACCACTGTGAAGAGATGGATAAGTATGTGTTTGAAGATGAAGAGGTGTTGCAAAATCCTTGATCTACACCAGCCAAATGAACTCCAAAAGTATATGGTGGGCCCTTTTAGCTTGCCAATGGATGTATTAGACACCCTATGTACCTTGGAAGATCACTCTCAAAAAGATAGATCAAAACAGATAAGTTGGAGTTAGCTCAGAGGTGAAAACTTGTTATTCTTGGTTCATACACCTGTCTAGTGTTTTACATAATTCTCTGAGCACAGCAGCAATTAGCTTAATTCCTCTTGGGGAAGTCTAGGTAACTTAAAGAGCTAACTTTCAAGAGTAATCTCATAAAAAATAGTGAACCACACACTGAGAATGAGTTTTAACAACTGATGACATCATCCCGATTTTCATGGGCTGCTACAGTTTGCGACCAGTGAGTAGAAAAATCACCATAACTCAAAATGTAGGAATCCAATGATTATTAAACTTTGTACAACCGCGGAATCGAACAAGCATTAATTCACTGAATTTGGATAAGTAACCACGGAGAAATGGCTCTGACAAGGTGAGTGAAAAAGTCGGGTACCTGACAGAGAAGTGAAGATGAACAGACCCTGTTGACTTCAAATGAACATAACTGAAGATTGCAACATCCAAATGCCATGAAAATTTGTGAGCATATAGTAGACGTATAGAGCTAACTTTGCCAAGTTAAATCACTGAAAATGATCCACCAAGCTCAGAGAAAACATCTCTGCAAGCTGACTGAGAAAAACTGAGAGTAATGGCAGTGAGTAGTACACTTCACAAGAACACGGAAAGATGAACTCAAATAATCATGAAAATGAAAGTATATTGCTTGTACAATACAATGACTTACTAATACATATGTGTGCCTTGTAATCACACCTTGATATGGCATAAAGCTCAGCTCTTGGAGGTCTTCACATAGGTCTCTCTAACCACGACTAAAACTGCCATCTATTTATAGTTGAGTTTGGGAGGCTAACTTCCCTCAATCACTCTCCAATCAATCAATGATTGATTTGATTCTCTACCTACCACAAATCACGAATTCGTGGCTCCTCTTTCCATTCTTGATCAAGTGGACTCAACCACTTAAGATTCTTTCACTTTTACATTAAGTAAACTCTTCAAAAGTTATAAGAGGTAGTTCACAAGTGAACTTTACATAGTCTTCATTTTAAGGCTTTTTCTATGACTTTGTGGGACTCAAGCCAATACTTAGGCTTGTCATAGACTTGCTCCAACAGGAGCCTCCATGATAGGATGGACCCAAGGTACAAAAAGTAGACCACCCTCCATAGAACATCTAAAAAACTAGAACTTTGCGATAAGATCCTCAAGAAGAGTGAGAGCAAGAGGGAGAGAGATTGATAGCGGGAGAGATACAAAGATAGAAAGAGCAAGACAGACAGACAGAGAGAGAGAGAGTTTTGCACAAAAAGGAACCCCAAAGATCCTTACCAATCAAACTTCATCTTACTATGATCTCTCTACAAATGCGATCTCAAGCTCTCCCAACTATGAGAGGACATCAAGAGATAGAAGGCTACCATTGCCTTTACAAGAGACACAAAAAGGATTCCTAAAAACTTAGCTTCCATCGCGGACCTACCTCTCATTTCTAGTGATGTTAAACATCCCATTGAAACCGTACACGTCTCTTGGTGTTGATGGGATCCCAAATGAATTCCTCATTGACATAAAGGAGTTTAAGATACCTTATACTCTTTTGATATGGAAAGGATCTACTAGAAAAGTTACTCTTCCTATTGAAATCAATAGCAGAGTTATGAAACTAATCCACCAAAATCTAGAGACCCATCTCGTGTATGAATTTTATTGAACCTTAAAAACTAGTGACCCTTCTCGTGCATGACTTTTACTTATAAAATATTCTCCTCCTCCCTTGTGAGAAGGCTTAGCCCTATCATAAACCAATTCAAACTTCTTGAACAAAATGGGTTTATAAAGAGTAGGTTTATCCTTGATTCCATCATCTCCTTGTGGGAAGGCATTGATTGGGCTCTTAAAAATGGTTAGAAAATCCTTTTATCGATCAAAGACTCTCCTCGTGAGGGATCTATTTTATTAAAAGCTTAAAGAAAAATAAAGCCTTGTAAATGGAGAGAGTTTTCATTGTATATGTATTCCTCTCTCAGGTTTTGAATGATGTATTTCCTATATTTCTAGATTGTTTAGGTAGGTGATTTTCTCTACCATGCCTTGGTCATGATCTTGATAGTTCCTTTTCCCTCTCCTATCAAAAGCCCCTTAAAAGAGTGCTTAAGAGAGATTCCCCTACCTTAAAAGCTAGATAGACTTACCTAGAAACCTCCTTATTTAAGACTCCCTTCAAAGTGAACAAAGTTAAGCTCATTATCTAATGGAGTTTTAGGCACTACTCTCCTTTTGTGGCCTCGGATAAGAATATCCATGGCATATAATCTCTTTTACTCATTCTACGAAGGTTTCTAAAACGTAAGAGCCAAGAGGAGAAGAAATATTATCTTAGAGGTTCCAAGCCTTAGTGGCTCTCATAATAGAAGTGGTGTTGGATCATAAGATAAATGAATTGCACAAAAAAATAAAATATAAAGTACATCTTTTGCTATTAGCTCCATTGCTACTTGAAGCGAACATTGGGCTAGTAAAGATGACAAACCCAATAAGAATGTGTACGAGGTCATGAAAAATAAGATAGCTAAAGATCTCGTACTATAATTAAGACCAGTACACTAGTGGTTATACCAAAAACATTGAGGAAAAGTTATAAGAGGTTGTTAGCTTTATACAAATTAATTCTCTAGCTATTCCAAGTGTAGGAGGACATGTAGAGAGAAAGGACTATCATTGCCCTTGAAAGACAAAAAAAAGTCCGTAAAAACTTGGCTTCCATCGTGGACCTACCCCTCTTTGCTAGTGATGTTAAAGAATCCATTGAAACCCTATAATTATCTTGGTTTTGATGGCATCTCAAATGAATATCTTCATTGAGATAGAAGAGTTTTTGATACCTTACATTGTTTTGATATGGAAGGGATCTACTAGAAAATGTACTCTCCCTGCTGAAATCAATATCAGAGTTATCAAAGTAATCCAAAAAAAACTCTCAATCATGAACTTAAAAACTAGGTACCATGTCGTGCCTAAATTTAATTTACAAAATCTTCTCATCCTCCCTTGTGGAAGGCTAAGCCCTATCATGAACCAATTCAACCTTCTTGAACAAAATGGATCTATAAAAGGTAGGTTTATCCTTGATGCCATCATCTCGTTGTGGGAAGGCATTGATTAATCGGATCTTCAAAATTGGTTAGAAAAACCTTTTATCTATCAAAGACTCTCCTCCTAGTAAGGGATTTATTTTATCAAAAGCTTTGAGTCAAATATACGCTTGTAAATGGAGAGAGTTTCCGTTCTCTATGTATTCCTCTCTCAAGTTCTGAATGACGTATTTTTAGATTGTTCTGGTAGGTGGTGTTCTCTTCCATGCCTTGGTCCTTTCTTATTGTTCCCTGTGGGACTCTTCATTGAAATTAAAACATTTCTTTTTGTGTAAAAGAAATTTTATTTTTTATAAAAACTGAATACTTTGCAAGTTTTACTAAGTAGTTCTCGTTTCCTTAAACTATGATATACATACTATGTCACATCAACAAATCTCTCTCTTCAACTCAAAATGAGCTTGAGTACAAACATGAACTAGATAGACATATGCATAGAAAATGAGATCTACAATTCAAACCTAAGCTTTTTAAAATGGAGACCATGTCATATGAACCAGTCTTTTGGTGGTGACTTCATGAAGACGTTTTCCAATTGTTGTCCAGTACTAGTATTGTTCGGCTTCACCTCTCCTTGAATGATCCTTTTTAAGACAAAATAATATTGACATTTGTTGTGCTCTGATCGTCCGTGATAGAATGGGTTCTTTTGAGAACACAATGGTACTTACTTTTTCTTTGTAGATGGCCACTTTTCCATTGATTTAGGATCCCATATACGTAACAAAATACCTTATCGACGTTTCTTGGGAAACGAATTGAGGAGTAGCAATTGTTGCTTCTCGCTACTCCACGAAATTGCTACTAATCCAAGTTAGAAACTAAATCCACTTTTTGACCTTTTATTCATAACATCTCTTTCATAAAATAATCAAAAATTGTATGTGGATTTTACACACCACATTGATCATCTAATTGCATCTAAGTGCATTAATTTTTGCATGTTTTATACATGGTTTATACATAGATTAAGACATCTACAAAACGCATATTTGGTAATACAATTGCTACATAAACCAAGTTTTCCGTCTTTTGTTTATATATATTCGATTGAGCATACACATCATCAAAATCAGTAGGAATTTGTAATCTAGTTTGTTTCTTTAATTAAAATACGAGACTTTTATTTCTTCTGTATTCCTTTTTTTTCTTTACAAACGGACATATATCATTTAGTCTTTTCAATCATGAGGAGTTCAATGCAGGGAAGTAGAATTTCCAAGCTCTGTTTGAAATGAATCACATAGACTATTTGAGTCTCACAAGGATTCTCATAATAAAAATCTCAAGCTTTCTTTGAGAGTGATTGCCATCATAAGATTCAATTAAACATCGTCATATTTCTCATTGATTCATTATCTTGGCTATGACCCTCTATATATACTATATGTATATGTATATGCTCCAAAAATATGCACAATTCCAATCACAAATATAATCTTGATAGATTATTTCTTTCAAAACATTCCATAGTAAATTTGTTTGTCATCTCATTATTTTAGACAAGATAATTATAGAAACATATATAAGAAATCAAATCTTTCTCGTCGCTTCTCCCAATTGAATGAAGAATGACAAAACTCTTACCCTTTTCATCCCACAATATGGTATGAATTATGGTGAGATTCACACCCCTGCCACCCCCAATCGACCCGAATATGGTAGGTTGCATTCTATTCCCACGTCAAGTTTAGGACACTTTGGCAAGTCTCAAATGACGTCCAAAAGAAACATCAATGTTTATATCAAATTCTCTTGTTACTCGAATATTCACATTCATGAAGTTTTCATGAAAACTCTTATCATTTTTCGCATCATCATGTCCATCATATCCAAGAAATTCATCATTTTCATCATTATTGATTAGAGTTTCATCTTCATTGAAATACAGTTCTTGGTTAGATTCATAAGCTCCCATCATAGAATAGAAGTGATTATTAGTTGAAAATGACAAGAGAGACTCATATGTGTCATTGAATCTATAATTCCTTTCTACGTGCCTATCATTAAGTTTGCAATCTACTTGTATTTGAAACCTTTCTAAAGACTCTTCATCATCACTTTGCTCTTAGTTTATTTGTTCTTCATCATGAAAGGAATCTAGATCTTCATAATAATAAAAAATTGTTCATTCAACTGATTTGACTGTTGCATATGCAAATTAGAATCATCACATATTCACATTCACTCATATCAACAAGATATTTTGTTATATTTATTTAGACGTGCATGGTCTATCATTGGTGTACTTGTATTTGGTCGAGGATCTTGACCAGGTCAAAGACTAGAAGTCGGGGGAGCCAAGGCTCTAGCATGGGTCTCCGAGGTTGTTCCATCTCCTAAGAGTGGACATATGAGGAGTATTTGGACTTTAGAGAAGACTCTAGATGTGCCAAGGGCAAGTTCTATTTAAGGTTGCGAGGAAAGTGGCAAGTAGCTAATTGGGATCTTTCATTTGGTATTAAAGTTTGAGTGAGAAAAGGGAAAGTTTTTTTGAGAAAGAGCCGCTTCATCATCTTCTTGAGAGGATTTTGCGAGGAAAGAAATGAGTTAATTTTTGAAAGGAGCTCATGTGGAGTTTTGGAGGATATTCTTGCTGTTGGAGCAATCAACCTCCTTGGAGTGCATGAAAAGAGAGATTTCGGAGAAAAAAGGGAGGCGTGGTGCACACAAGAGGGCTTGGACAAGTATGTATTCATTCTTATTCTTTAGAAAGAGCAGAGACAATGCCTGCCTCCCACCCGTCAGGAGTGCTTCCATCTACCCACACATGCAGGGGATGGGGAGACTCATTGCCTCTCTCTCTCTCTCTCCTTTGTTGTTGTGAAGTCTATGAGACTCATGCGCTTCTTATAGATTTCTCTGAGGCTTCCAAAATGGATATGTGGGATTTTTCACAGTTGCACATGCTCACATTCATAGAGGAGGTCTAATGGAGACTAAGATAGAGGGAGAAAAGGGAGCATATTCTTTGATATGACCCCCTAGAATACCTACCTAGGCTCCCTAGACTAGCCATAACTTGCACTAGGAGTATCGAAATCATGAAAATAAAAATTATATGGAGTTCTTGCTTCAATCGCTTTCCAATGATAGGTGTTCTGATAGGTTGTTTTTAGATATGACCATCTCTACAAGGCTTGCAAGTTGAGTGAGTAGGACCATGAGATATTCCTAAGGCTTGAATTGTTTTATTGTTTTCCGTAAATGCTGATAGAAAATGTTTGCATCTTATAGGAAATGAATTTCATTACATACCTTGAGATTAGAAAAGGAACAGTAAAGTCGAGATTTGAAAGTTTAATTTCACAAAAGAATCTTTCTTTTTTAGTTTGTTCGTCCATTATTAAGAAATGAACTTTTAAATGATTTACTTCTTCCTCATAATATTAATCTATCATAAATAAGTTTCAAGTACAATAAATTCACATGGGAAAATCATCCAAGTATATGCATTTATATGTCTTTCCATTCCAATTCTTTTCATGATAATCCTTTTTAATGCATTTAATGAAACACATAGCTTTATGACTAGTCGATTATGAGAGGAGGAATGAATATATTCATTGATAAGAATGCATTAACTAATCCTTGAGCATGAAAGTAAAATGAATTAATAATCAAATGATACTCAAAATTATTACTTCATTGATGTAAGGATTTATTTTCGTTTGTACGTGACTTGACATGATTTTATTTTGGTAAAAATATCCTCTTGATTGATGATTTATATAAAAGGAATGACTTGATTGTTATTAAAGCCATTTATTCATGCATACTATTCATTAAAAATGTTTTAATTATAGCAAATAATTATTCTTAATGCATACACATAATCATTAAGATAGATGAACTTATTCTTATTTTGTTCCAACATGAAATGGTACTATTGCATGCTGTTGTATTCATAACTTCATGTAGGAAGAGCATGTTTTTGTACTCATAACTTCATATAGGAAGAGCCATTTATTATGAAAATTTGTATAATGGTAGATGATTACGTTCTTACCATAGGCCCCAATTTCATGTCTTTTGAAGCTATTTGGATAGGTCAAAAAATTCAAAAGGTTCATACCTATTGTAACAAAAGTTACCCTCTGGCAGGTGTACATGGGTATTTTTGTAGGAAGATATCACCTCATGAGAGTTTCTAATTGTCGAGATTCTTTTTTTTTGTTCCAGGAAGCCTATATATTTCAGGTTGTGCCCACCAAATTGCATAAAATTTGGATGCTTGAGTAAATAGAAAACTGAAAATCTCTTTGGTTTTGTGTGAAGGGGAATCTCTCTAGAAAATTGTTGCAAGTGTGCAAAATCTTGGGTGTTTCTATTCATTGCATTTTCCAAAAGATATGAATGTTTGATAAGTTTCAGGGGTTATAATGTCTATTTTAGTTCTCTAGTACCTCTAGCGAGGACTTTCTAGAGAAGTGCACAGAGTTCTAGCAATCATGCCATTGTTCTTTGTTGGAATATTCAAGTAGGATAAATCCTTTTGCAAATATTTTGGAGCTAGTGCATATCATTGCTCACAAAATTTTAAGTGATTTGGAATTCATTTGGGGAGTCCATGAATGCAATCTTTTCTATGGTCTAGTTTTAGAGTCATGAACAATGTGCAAGTGTTGTAGACACTACTTCGAAAGTATCTCTTATATGTAGAATGATCTTGCACTACATATTGATAGGTGTTTTAATATGCTTTCAAATGAGCCAAATTTCATTAAATGTGGGGTGGTTTATTTGATCGGTCTACTAAGTGGTTCTTGGGGAGGTATGTGTCACTCACAAGACCTCCTTCATATAGGTATAGCTTTGCACAGTTTGAGCCATAAATGCATGTTCATATATCCAATTGAGTTAATTCCACCTAGAGGTGAGGGATACATTTTGGGGATATTTGGATATGAAAAACATTATTTTTGGAGATGTTTGGGTAATTCTACACTTTATGACATGAGAAGTTATTAAAAGCCATCGAAGACTTTAATATTGATATATTTAAGTATTGGTGTGTGTGAACATGCTAGGACCGTCGGACCACTTTTTCCTCTCTTTAGGAGGTTTGTTTCCTCCATTTTTTATATACGCCTATAACTGTAATGGATGACTTATCTTTGTACATTCTAGTGGTAATAGATTCAATATTGCGTGATGTTCTCCAAGCTTCTTCTCCTTCCTTTTGATGTTCACATGCTTGCACATACCTCAAACTCCAACAATTAGTATCAGATCAGGTCACCCCTTCATCTAGGGCATCGTTGACACTCCTCCAGTTATAGTATTAGAATCACACAAAATTTGGCTCCAAAATTGTGATTTGAGCTGATTTCGGCCTCCAAACACATTGTCGTAGGGCTTGGGTAGAGAATTTCATCTTTATAGACTATGAAAGATCTGTGAATGATTCAGCATCTGCTCTACATGATTCTCAAGCTATGTCAGATGCAAAGCTTTGGCATGCAAGCTTTGGTCATCTAAATTTTGCTAGTTTGCTATGCCTGTAGAAATCTAAAATGGTGTCATCTTTGCCCAAACTTAAGGCACCTAGTAAACATGTATGTGAAGTCTATATTTTTGGAAAATGGAGCATTCCTCCTTCCCAAAAGATGGTTCAGTTGGAGCTACTCAGAAATTGTAGCTTGTTCACAGTGGTCTGCACCTTCTTTTGGGAACTATCTTTACCTCGTGACTCTCATTAATTACGTTTCTAGGCATGCATGGGCATATCCATTAAAAGCAAAGTCCAAACTGTTTATGTGCTTCAAACAGTTTCTAGTTTTGGATGAAAATCTATCAGCATGCAAAATGGGCACCCTCCATTCTAATGGACCGGGGGAATATATGTCTTTCGACTTTAATGCATTTTTGGCTGAATGTGGAATAAAACATCAGTGTATAGTGCCATATACACCTCAAAAAAATCGATTTGCTGAACGGAAGAACATGTCAATCATGTAGATGGCAAGGTGTATGGTCAAGAGTTAGGGTTTACCACATAGTTTCTAGCTTGAAGTCGTTATGTGTGCAACATATGTACTTTACAGGTGTCCCACTAAAGCATTCTAATCTATCACTCCATATGAGGCTTGTCCATGATCCATCTATTGCTCACCTGCATGTTTCTAGTTGTCTAGCATATGCATTAGTGCCTGAACACCAATGCAGGAAATTGGATGATAAAGTTGTGAAATGTATTTTTTTGGGTATAGTACTGAGAGCAAAATCTATCTTCTATATCATCCATAGACTAAATTCATTTTGGTTAGCCGTGATGTTGTTTTTGTGGAAGATGCTACTCTGCCATCAGGGTAGCTTTTACAACGGCTGCTGAGTGTGTCTGACTCAGATGACTTATGGCTGATTTGGGTGTTGGTCACACTTTTGCCACCACCATCTTCACTAACAGTTAGAGCACATTAGCAATTGTGAGGAACCTTGTGTTCCATGCTCGCACAAAGAACATTAAGATGTACTATCATTATGTCATGTAGAGGTTTTCTGCTAGAGAGATCAGTTTGGCATATGTGCCCACACAAGAGAACATTGCACACCTTTTCACAAAGGCTCTACCTAGAGAGCAGTTTGAAGCTTTCGGCAAAGCTTTGCGCTTAATTCCTTCTGTGGATTTATTCCACATAGCATGGCACTTCCTTATACATGACTTCAATCTCCTTTGTTCAATGCATCACTCCCAAAGGGGATTTGTTGATATATTTAGGTAGTGATGTGTGTGAACACACTAGAACCATCGAGTCACTTTTTTCTCTCTTTAGGGGTTTTTTTGATGGAGATGATTAATCTTCAAATGAAAATGTTACCCTTGATGTTAGATCACCTCTATATCAAGAATAACTCATAACCACAACCAAATATGGAAATCTATTACCAAACTATCAAGACTTGAGTCAAGTGTGAAGAAACTCATCACACATAAAATTATGTTGTACTTAATTCACTCATTGACTAATCAAATGTATAATTTTTTCAATGCAACTTTATACAAGGTTTCTCGAAATGTTTTTGCACCTTTTCCAAGTTAAATCGCTTCAAAAGAGTCATACGATCTTGAGTTTTCCTCCAAAAAATGTACCTATGTTTGAAACTATTCTTCTATGTAGTCGACTTTGACACCTGCAACTTCTAATGCATGGTTCTCCCAAATTAGAACTTGCTTGTTCAAATGCTTTTAGCCACACGTAGATTACCTTTCAACTTAAAGAATGAGTGCTTACATGCTCAAAACTTTACACTTTGGAGGGAAATCTGATCATAACATTGACCATCAAGATTGCACCTGTTCGTATGCTCACTTCTTCACATTTACACATGTAAATGTTCCTACTTAAACTTCTCTCAGATTGATTCAATTAAAATCTCAAATTTTGATTATAGATGCATTATCTATAGAATTAGACATCTACAAAAGGATTTCTCAAATGATCAAGCATAGAAGGAGAGATGGAGAAAAGATCGCAACACAAATTTCACAAGTTTTCTTCTATTCTCATGGAAAACATCTAATTGATGAACCTCATACATTCATCAAACTTTTTCTTCTTCTAATCATTTATTCTTGTTCTATATCTTTTCTTGCATATATTTCCTGACTCTATACTTGTATATATAGGCATATATGTACAAACTCGTCACCATTGCAAACTCATAAGTGAACAAATTACAAGCTTAATGTACATGTATATACAAGTCTTCATCTTCTGACCATGCACTCATTTTCAAGACTCAAACTTTGATCTTTGCTTTATTCTTTGACTTCAAAACTTGTCTAAATCACCAATTGGTGATTTTCCTGTACCAAAAGCTTCACCTCAATCATCCATTGTGACTTTCTCCATCTTCTTTATACCTCCCATGCCTTTGAACCTCCCTAGCTTAGGACCATCCAAGCTTTTGGTTAACATGTCTGCAATCTGATCTTTTGTTGAAGTGTGTATGAATTCAACTTCTTTATCAATGACCTTCTCTCTCAAGAAATGATATTAGATCTCAATATGTTTAGTCCTTGCATGAAAAACCGGATTAGCAGCTAGATACAATGACCTCATATTATCTCCATGAATGATGGGTGTACTATGATTGATGTCAAAACTCTTCATGAGAGTCTTCAACCATATAACCTCCTTTGCAGCTTCAACCGTACCTTTATACTTTGCCTCTGTAGACAATAAAGCAAGTGTATGTTGCTTCTTAGAACACCAAGAGATTAATTTATCTGCCACATAACATAGATATCCATATGTTGACCTCGTATCATAAGATTTACTTGCCCAATCTACATCACTATATATCTTGATTTTTGTATCTGATGTGAATCCATAATATGAACCTTCTTTGGGTGCACCTTTAATGTATCTTAGCACCCTTTGTCCTGCAACAATGTTCTTTCCTACGACAATGCATGAATTGAGACAACACTCCTATTGCATATGATAAATCAGGCCTAGTCAATGTAGCATAGATAAGACTACCAACCAAACTTTGATAGAGCATGACCATAAGTGAATAATGCATGACCAACATTGCCATAAATCTTCAATGTGAAGACCCTTCCTTCTTTCTTCCCTGAAACAATTTGTTTATACCCATGGCTAGGGTCTTCAACATAAACACCATCATTAGTGAACCTTACTTCATATCCTTTCTCTAAACTTTGTGTTAGTATATAATCAATGCATTAGGAAAAAAGGGGAACCTTGCATGGGCCTTGTAAGGATTCCTAAATTTTAGGGATTAAAAAGCTTAATCATTGGTTTTAGGGAGGCATATGAAACCACTAGGGTATTATTGAATAAAATAATACTAAGACAAATTGTGAATCTCATGTCTTAAAAGTGAGCATTTTTGGCCTTTGGATTTTCCAAATCAATGGCTTAGTTTAAATTGCATATGAGACCTCACAGGGAATGCGTGAGAAATCATGGGAGTGGGGACAAGACTATGCACATTTTTTGCAAGAATTTGGTCCATTTGATCACGAGATATCCAACGATCGGCCGCTTTTGGCGCTCATCTATTTGGGTAGGCCTATTAGAGCCGCTAGATGAGAGATAGCATCCAATGGCTACCATTTAAAGATGCCTTTATGTTTTGTGGGAGAGATCATAGCCATCCTTTATTGTCTATATCTAATGGCCAATATTTCAAGCGCTAAAATGCTCACGGAATTCAAATCTCCACGTTCGATCTGGTAGTCCATCCAAGGTGCATGATGCAAGCCGTAGTTGTCATGATTGCTTTCATTGCAACAATTGGATCTCAAGAGAATCCAAGGGCTCAAGCTCAAAGTTACCTTGACTCTTCTAATAACCTTGGCCTTTAGATCTTTGAGCAATCCAAGGGCTCCAATTAAATTTGAAACCTCTCAAAACCACTCTTGAAAGAAACCCACGAATTCTAAATGGTTTTTGGACCTTTAACCACACAAAAATAAGGGAAGCCTATGCCTACCCTATGTGATTAAGAGACTAGAGTGTGGCCACCACCCTCTTCTCATTGGTCCATCACTAATCACTCCTTAAGCTAAAAGGCCCATACAGGGTTCACCTTTTTTCCTAATGGTCTACCTCTCATGATTGTATGTACATTTTGTAAGGCCCCCATTATGAGGAGAAGCCAAGCGTGCATTACCCAATTGATGGGAATCACAATTTGCATGTTGGATGAAGGTCATATTGGACCATGTAAGGTATTGTAAGGAAAGGGAGTTACTAGGGTCCCCAATTGTGGGGTTTGGGGAATATTCCATGGAATATTCCCTCTCGAAGTCAGAAATCATTTATATTTGTTAGGTTGGTTCAACTGGTCTAAGCCGTGTATGGCAATTATGCGAGTAGTGGCCGCTCATGCTCTACCGCCCATGTATAGCTATCCACGGAAGGCCACCCATGATCCTATATATACATGACTTTTGCACTATCTGAGACATTGAGTTGAGCCAGCATACCTCTACCTTGTATCTCCATATCTAGAGTTGTTTAGATCACCATTTAAGCTCTACCTTGAGAGCGCACGGGTGGACAACGCCATCATCTTTGTACTTGCTGTTAGTAGAAAAGCGTTGAGATTCTCCTATATATGTTATCTTCTCTGCTACTGCTCCTATGTTATATTGCGTAACTACTGTCTTACATGGTATGAGAGCCATAAGGTTCGAATAGCTTGACAAGTATCACTATTTTAGCCTACTAGCAGACTTAAATATCAGTAGATTATTGGAGTGATTAGATGATGGCTTGATCATCGAAGACTAGTCTTGGTGCTTCAGCTAATGTTAATGTTGCACCTATTCGAATTAAACCACCTGCATTCACTGAAGGGAAGCTGGATGGAACCAACTATACACTCTAGAAGTTCAAAATTTCTGCAATTTTGGACTCCTATGAATTACTTGACACTGTCATGGGACCGATGGAATTGGATCCAGAGCCTATACCAGTTGAAGATCCAGCAAATTCAAGATTGATGATTCAGCGAGATCGAGATCTTCTACGAGCTTGGAAGAGGTGGAATGATGATGCATTATGTTCAATTGTCACTAGTGTAAGTGATTCTGTGCTTAATTTAGTTCAACATACTACTAAAGCACATGAGGCTTATTGGCTCGACAATATGAGACCAAGAACCACACTAGGATACAGAATTTAGAAAATCAATTCGCAAATGAAAAGCATTCTGATTCTGAAAAGGCTGAAGATTTTATCAAACGGATAAACCATCTTCAAGACCAATTGGCTGCAGTTGGTGTTGTTATAACACCAGAAGAGCTGGCTCGAAGATGTGTACGTGTTCATCCACCAAAATATGATGGATTAGTAACAACCCTTAACACTCAGGTAAGACCAACTCCCGTCACATTTGAAGAGTTTTGTGCTATGCTTTTAGAAGAAGAGATGTGGTTGAGGAATCGGTAAAGTACAAGTGATGCTGCATTTTCAGCAAATGCAAAAGGTAAAGGCTGTTCTGATGTATCAAAGAAGAAGCCAAAGAAGAAAAAGTTCACAGGAAGTTGCTTCTATTATGAAAAGAAAGGCCATGCCATCAAGGATTGCAGAAAGAAGCAAGCTGATGAATGTTATGGGACTCTAAAATCATCATGAAAGAACAAAGAGTCTGCAAACAACACAGAGCTGGAACTTTGGGTAGCTATTGAAGAGGTATGCTCATCTACTCAAGCTCGTGTTGATGAACCATGGATTTTAGATAGTGGAGCTTCTCGACATATGACTAGTAAAAAGGATTGTTATAGTTCCCTAGTGCCTCTATGGGAATCCATCAATGTAGTGGTGGGAAATGACTCCAAGTGTCTAACCAAAGGAACTGGAACCATCTCTTTTATCACTTCTCTAGGTGTTGAGAAAAATTTATCCAATGTTCTCTATGTACCTACACTCAAAAGAAATTTGGTGTTAGTTTCTACAATAACAAATCGTGGACTCGAAGTTCACTTCAATAAGAGTGATGCAGAAATCATGGATTCGTCAGGTAATGTTGTAGGTAAAGGCATATGATGGGATAAATTGTATGAGTTAAGTGCTTTAATTGCTATAGAAGATAAAGATGTAAGCAAGTTATGGCACCAACGATTTGGGCATCTCGGATTTGCAGTTTTGAAGGAGATGCAAAGAACAGGGATGGTTGCTCATTTGCCTGCATTTTTAGAGTTGCAGGAACCTTGTGAACCTTGTATGATGGGCAAGCAACAATGAAAGGCATTTCCAAGAGAGACCAGCAATCGATCTCAAGCTCCTCTAGAGTTGGTACATGCTGATCTCTGACATACAGGTTGTGGAATCCTGAGGCAAGGAAGATTTTTGTCAGCCGAGATGTAGTGTTTGATGAATGACCACACTTAGTAGAATATAAAGGTAAATATACTATCTCATCAAATAGAGAAATATCTCACCTTGTGCCTATCAAAAGACAGGTTAAAGTTGAGGAGGAGGAAACATTTGATGGAGAAATTTCCTCAATAAAAAGCCAACTAGTTGTAGTTGCACAGTGTAAGCCACTACCGGAGTGGGCACAACAACTCTTTGATGATCACAATCCACATGTAGATGTACCAGAATCATCATCGGATGGATTACAAAGATCAAAGAGAATAGAGGAGCAAAGAAGAGCCTTAGAACACATTGTTAACATGGCTCTAATGGAAGATATCATGGGCTTGATAAAGGAACCTACCACCATTGAAGAAGCCCTTGATGATCCAGGTTGGAGAGCAGCAATGCAGTCGGAGTATGATAGTATACTCAAAAATGATACATGGGATCTAGTCGACTTGCCACTAAAGAAGAAGGTAATAGGTACTAAATGGATTTGGAAACTAAGTATAAAGCAGATGGAACATTAGAAAAGTATAAGGCAAGATTAGTTGCACAGGTTTTTTTCACAGATCGAAGGATTTGATGTTCAAGAAACTTTTGCGCCAACAGCACGCATGACAACTATTCTAACGGTACTTGGAGTAGCTGCACAAAAGGCCTAGCCTATTTTCCAGATGGATGCCAAATCTCCATTTTTGAATGATCACCTCAAGGAGGAGGTATATGTATCTCAACCACCAGGTTTTGAGGTGCCTAATTCACAAAATAAAGTTTGCAGGTTGAAGAAAGCTTTGTATGGACTTAAGCAAGCTCCACAGGCTTGGTACCAACGGATAGATAATTTTTTCAAAAATATGGGTTTTGAAAGAAGTACTTCTGATGCTAACTTGTATGTAATGAAAAGGGATAGCAGGCGAGTTCTTGTCATTGTATATGTAGATGATTTGATAATTACAGGAGATCATCAGGGACTCATCAATCAAACTCAGATCAGCTTGGGAACTGAGTTTGAAATGACACACTTAGGTCTTCTCCATTTTTACCTGGGAATTGAAGTATGGCAAAGGAAGGATGGCATTTTCATCTCACAACAAAAATATGCAAAAGAAATTCTCAAGGCATTTGGAATGATGGACTGCAAACAAACTAGCACAACTATGGAGGTAAATCATAAGCTATCTATGGATGATAACATGCCTGATGTAGATGCTAAGAATTATAGGAAGCTCGTTGGAAGTCTTATTTTTTTGTGCAACACTAGACCAGACATTTGCTATGTTGTTGGAGTATTTGGCAGGTTTTCCAACAAACCTAGGGAGAGTCATTGGAATGTTGGAATGCGAATCCTAAGGTACATTGCAAGAACCTTGGATTTTGGTATTTTGTATACCACACGTGATACACTTCAAGGATATTGTGATTCAGATTGGGCTGGAGATTGTGATTCTAGAAAATCAGTTTCTAGATATTGTTTCTCACTTGGTTCAGGAATATTTTCTTGGGTAAGTAGGAAGCAACCAACTCTCGCACTCTCCTCCACTGAAGCAGAGTACAAAGCAGCTTGTTTTGCTTCTTGTGAGGCAGTCTGGTTAAGGAGAATTCTTGCAAATCTAGGCTTTCCATCAAATATGGCGAATGTACTCAAGTGTGATAATCAAACCTGTATGGCTATTGCAAAGAACCCAGTATTTCATGCTCGCACCAAGCACATAGAAGTATAGTACCAGTTCATTCGTGAGCTAATTGAAGATGAAATTGTGGAGCTAGAATATTGCCCAACAAAGGCAAATTGTGGTGACATATTCACTAAAGCACTTGGAAGAGAGCAGCTCAACAGGCATCTTCAAAAGATGGGCATAGGAACAAGACCTACTTGATTTATCATTGGTAAACATTGAGGGGGGGTGTTAGTATATGATCAATGTCTACCTCTCATGATTGTATGCACATTTTGTAAGGCCCCCATTATGAGGAGAAGCCAAGCCTTCATTACCCAATTGATGGGAATCCAAACTTGCATGTTGGATGAAGGTCATATTGGACCATGTAAGGTATTGTAAGGAAAGGGAGTTACCAGGGTCCCCAATTGTGGGGTCCAGGGAATATTCCATGGAATGTTCCCTCTCGGAGTAAAAAATCATTTATATTTGTTAGGTCGGTTCAACTGGTCTAAGCCGTGTATGGCAATTACGTGGGCGGTGGCCGCCCACGCCCTACCGCCCATGTATAGCCATCGACGGAAGGCCACCCATGATCCTATATATACATGACTTTTGCACTACCTAAGACATTGAGTTGAGCCAGCATACCTCTACCTTGTATCTCCCTATCTAGAGTTGTCTAGATCACCATTTAAGCTCTACCTTGAGAGCGCACGGGTGGACAATGCCATCATCTTTGTACTTGCTGTTAGTAGAAAATTGTTGAGATTCTCCTATATCTTTTATCTTTTTGGCTACTGCTCCTGTGTTATATTGCGTAACTATTGTCTTACAATTTTCCCTACACTTATCAAATTATTTGGAATTGTAGGGACATACAAAACCTTACTCAAAAGAGTGCTTCCATCCTTAGCCTTTACTGATCCAATGGATTTCACATTATGCTTTGTGCTATCACGCATTTGGACTATATGATTACTCACCTTATTCTCCAAATCAATCATCAAAGCTATGTTGCCACTCAAGTGATTGTTGCACCCTGAGTCAATATAGAAAACTCTTTGATCTTCACTTTGCGTTTCACAAGTTGCGTTCATAATTAAGATTCAATCCTCTTTCTTATCCGAAGCATAACTGTAGTAGGTATTATTGTAAGATTGACTTTGAAAGCCTCTTCCGGCATTTCTTCCAAAGAAACCTCTACTACCTCTACCTCTAAAATTACTTCTCTGATTTCTACCACCTCTTCATCTTGAATTAGAGTTCTGATTATATCCTCCACCATTTTGATTATTATACCAACATTCATGAGCTAAATAATTAGTCTTACCACAAATCTAGCAAGCTTTGACACCATCTTTATTGCTTTTTCCTCTTCCTCTTCCTTTTCCACCTCCTCTTCCTCTTAGGAAGTTGGCTTGACTCATAGCACCTTCATCTTCATTCAATTTTTTCTTGCCTATGTTAATCTTCTTCTTGTCCTTTCAATACATTGCTTGACATGTACTCTTATCAACATCACCTTTGATATCCTGCTCAAAGGTTAGCGTATGTCGTAGCAATTGATTCAAATGAAGAGTGAAATGATCTAATGACAATTAAGTGGATAGAATGAATGGCTTCTACTTATCATCTCCTCTCAAACCTATGAGAATTTTTCCTACCAATTTTTATTCTTCAATGTCTTCATCAACTGCTCCTAATGCATTTGCAATATCCTTCATCCTTGCTACATAATCAGAAATAGATTGAGAAGCCTTCTTCTTGAATGTGGTGAATTCTGCCCATAAAGATGCCTTCCTTGACTTTGTAGTGTTTTGGAAATGCTCCTCCAAAGCATTCATATGTCACTTGCACTTTCAAGTCCTCTAATGTGAGGTAGCAAGTAATCATTGACTCCCACATAAATAATGCTCCTTGCTTCAGCATCCTTCTTCATCCATGTCTTCAAATCTGAGAGCTCCTCCCTAGTTGGAGCACTAGGATCCCTAAATTGTGGATTTTCTTCTTCACATGTGATGTATCCTATCAGATCTTTGCTCATAATATGAGCTTCCATCCTCATTGACCAAGCAGGATAGTTTTTTCTATCCCATTTCTCTATTTGAAGAGAATATCCCATCCTTTCTTCACCTGTGTAATAGATTCTTCAAGCTTTGTGAATAATTAATGTACCTTTAACTCGAATATAGTTCCTTTTGATCCTCTTGATAACTTTGAGACCTCCTTCTCTGACTTTTACTTCAAACGTTCACATTTTCAACCTTCAAAGGTTCATTTCTATACGCGTACACATAAAAGTATGACGTACTTAATTCACTTATGGACTGACCAAATGTGTAGAGTCTTGAGAGAAACTTCATACAAGGTGTCTCCTAAAGTTTGTGCACCTTCTCCAAGTTAAATCGCTTCAAAAGAATTAGCAGATCTTGATATTTCGTCCAATCAATGTACCTATGTCTAAAATTGTTCTTCTCTATAGTTGACTTTGACACCTGCAACTTGTAATGGATGATTCTCCCAAAATAGAAGTCATTTATTCAAATTCTTTTAATCACAATTAGGTTATCTTTCAACTTAACGAATGAGTGCTTAGTTGCTCAAAAATTTACATTGTGGAGGGAGATCTGATCTAAACATTGACCATCAAGATTGCACGAGTTCCTTCATTCACTTCTTCACATTTATACATGTAAATGTTCCTACTTAAAATTCTCTTAGCATGATTACAATTAGACTCTAAAATCTTGATCATAGATGCACTAACTATATACTTAGACATCTACAAAAGAATTTTAGAACTTTTCTTCTATTCTCATGGAAAACATGTGATTGATGAATCTCATACATTCATCACACTTTTTCTTCTACTCATCTATTCTTGTTCTATATCTCTTCTCTCATATATGTCCTGACTCTATACAATTATATATAGGCATATATGTACAAACTCATCACCATTAAAAATGCATAAGTGAACTAATTACAAGCTTAATGTACATGTATATACAAGCCTTCATCTTCTGACCATGCACTCATCTTCAGGACTCAAACTTTGATCTTTGCTTTATTCATTGACTTCAAAACTTGTCCAAATCATCAATTGGTGCTTTTCTTATGCCAAAATTTTTCCCCCGGCTTGTATATTTGTCTATAACCTTAATGGGTCACTTATCTTTGTACATTCTAGTGGTAATACATTCAATATTGTGTGTTGTGCTCCAAGATTCTTCTTATTCTTCCTTGTGTTGTTTGTGTGCTTTCATAGAACTCAAACTGCAACATTTAAATTGTAACATTATAGGGAAAATCACTTGGATTTAACTTGAATTACACTTGTATTCTTAAGAGGCTCACCATTTCTCAAAATATATAAGCTTGCATAGCTTGTATTTAGGATTTTCCGTAACTTGTATATTCATCATGTAAACTAGTATATGACATGGGGATTGAGTGATGTTTTCTTTTATGTATGGGATTGAGAGAGGATTTAGAATACATCATTTTACTTCATGTTTTGCATTATTACTTAGGGGTCTTTGTATGAATACCTAGGTCGGCATGCTTATATGATGTGTCCTACAAAGAAGAAGAAGAAGAAGATATCTCTAGTGATGGTGGTCAAGAGGTAGGAGCCCTCACCATCCACTCTGTCATCTCCTTTAGATTATGACCTTTTAGCTACAAACACTTAGATGGATCCTCCATCTAAAGATAAACATAACAGTCACTAAGAAGGTGAAGAATGTTCCAAAATGTGATGTTATCCCCAATTGCTCAGAAAGGGTATCAGTTTTCGGACACCAAGATAGTTTTCATGAGTGGGGAGGTTAATGGTCATCTTGTTAAAGTTTTGTTTGACACAAGATCGATGCATAATGTTACTATCTCTTCTCTAGTGAATACATTAAAGCTAAAGAATAGACCATCTAAGTATACCTACATAGTAGAGTTAGGAGATGGGAAGGGATCTAAGGCATGGGGCGATGAGTAGTCGAACTACCAATCTAGATTCAATCATGAAAAGATGAGTTTGATTTTGAGATCACCAAGTTGGCCAGATTTGATCTCATTATCAACAAATAGTGGCATGCAAGCAAGAAGGAGATTATTGAATTTTCGACTCATACATATCAATTTAATTGTAATGGTTGCCACATTACCATCCATTGAGAGACTGATGTTCAATAGTTCTAACACATGTCTACCTCTACAATGGTAAAAGCACAGTGTAGGCATATTTATTTTTTATATTTTGAACATAAATAGTTATTATCTTTACAAGTTCAAACTAGTTTCGAAGCTGATCTAGCTTCTAGAATGAAAACTAAATTTCAAAACTTGTTTCTTTCAAAATTGCCTTCAGGTGTTCTACCTCACAGAAAAGTGTAGCATAGGATTGAGCTAGTACTAGGAGATCATCCACCCACTCAAAAACTGTATCAAATGAATCTACAAGAGGAGGTAGAAGTACATTGTATGATCGAAGAGTATCTTGGAAAAGGACTCATTAGAGCACATTATTCACCTTTTGTGGTCCTAGTGATTTTGGTTTGCAAAACAAAAGGATCCTTCAACATGTGTATAGACTATGGAGCATTAAATAAAGTTGAAATAAAGAATAGTATCCGATGCCTTGCATCAATGATATTCTAGATGCACTAGGTGGTGCTATTGTATATAGTAAAATAGACTAAAAAAGTTGTTATGATCAAATAAGACTTAAGGATGATGATGTACAAAATAGTTTTTCATACTAGATTTGGTCATTTTGAGTATCTTGTAATGCCTTTCAACCTAAATAATGCTCTAGCTACTTTTATGATGCTCATGAATGATATCTTTTGTCCTTTTATTGTCAATTTGTGCTTTATTTTGTAGATGATGTGTTGGTTTATAGTCAAAATTTAAAAGAGTGTGAATATCACCTACATAGAGTTTTTCAAATGTTATATGAGAATACTTTCTATGTCAATGCAGAGAAGACACAACTATGTTTATCATCAGTTGAGTACTTAGAACATGTAATTTTCATAGATGGAATTAGAATCGATCCATGGAAAGTTTGTGTGGTCCTCAATTGGTGGATTCCTCAGAAGGAGCACCCATTGTGATCATTCTTAGGATTATCAAAATTCTATAGGAAATTCATTGCCCGCTATTCACACATAGTTATGCCATTGATGGATTTCTTGCATAAAAATCAAACGTTTTTGTGGACTAGTGCGCAACATCAAGCTTTTGAGAGATTGAAACAAGCTATTTGAAGTGCCCCATTTTATTAGAGGTGGATCCACAAAAACCTTTTGAAATGGAAACAGATGCTACTAGCATCGTAGTGGGTGTAGTTTTAATTCAAGATGTCAGAATAGTAGCTTTTGAAAGTAAGAAACTTGCCTCATCTTAGAGAAATTGGCCTATCCATGAACAAGAATTATATTCAATAGTGCATGCTTTAAAGATTTGGAGACACTATTTGTATGGGACAGGTTTTAAAATATACATAGGTCATTATACATTGAATTATTTCTATTCCCACCCTAATCGTCAGGGGAGGTACGCTAGATGCATTGAGTTCATGCAAGAATTTCACATAGAAATTCTATATAAAAGGAAAAATGAATATAGATGTAGATGCATTATCTCATATTCTGCATGAGATTAGCTTCACAATTCTAGATAGGGATTTTATCTAGGACATTAAAGATTCATAGATTGAGGATGATTATTCTCAGTCTATAATTGGCAATTTTTTGGAAAATAATGAGGAAAGGCATTTTCAAATTTCAAGTGGAGCAAGGTTTGCTTGAAAGAAAATGAAAGATTTGTGTGCCTAATTTTCAAGAAGGGAAGTTTAGAAAAGAAGTTATTTTGGAGAACAAAGATGTACCTTGTGCACAACATCTTGGTATTGAGAAAGCTTTCAAGTTGATTAAACGCACATTTTGGTGGCCAAAGATGGTGAGAGATGTAAACAATTATGTAAAAGTGAGTGTTTTAAATGTCAAGTCAATAAAGTAGAGAGGATTAGTTCTCTAGGTGCAAAAGCCATTGGAAATGCCGGAGTACTATTAGAATAGTGTTTCCATGGACTTCATAATGCGCTTCCCTAGGACACCATAGCAGAAGAATACTATTCTTGCGGTGGTCGATTGTTTGAGCAAAACTACATACTTTATTCCACCAAAGGAATCAAAGGAGACTCTGCAAGTTTCATAACTATTTATTCATAATGTTTTTAGATTGCATGTTCTACCTAAATCCATAGTTTTAGAGAGGGATCCTAGGTTTAGAAGAAAATTTCCAAAAAATGTGTTTAATAAGCTTCAAGTTCAACCCAAGATGAGTAGTGGAGAGCATCCATAGATAGATGGTCATATCAAAAGAGTTAATAGTTGAGTTTGCTTATAATAGTTGGAAGCACAAAACTACTAAACTGGCTCCTTTTCAAGTGATTTATGGGTTTATTCCCCATAATCCAAGTATCGTTGGGTTACATAGGAAATCTTCGAGTGCTTCATAGTTCATAACAGATATGCAAGCTAACTTGAAAATAGCTGAGATCAATCTACAACACGTTATTGAAAGGATGAAAGCATTTGTAGATCTTCATCACACACCATGAACATTTCAAGAGGGCAATCATTTTTTTTTACAAGTCCCTTTTTTCATCACTAATAATGGGTCAAAAACTCAAGTTATCCCCTAGATTTTGTGGACCGTCCACAATAATGAAGAAGATTAATGATGTCGCATACAAATTACAATTGCCATATGATTGCGAAGTTCACCCAATTTTTCATGTTAGCAAGTTTAGACCATATATTTCTCGAGATGAGAATTGTGCAGTTGCTCCAGTTGATGTAGAAAATAAAAAATCTTAGCCAGATGTTCTCTTTCAAGTCCTAATAAGAGGGAGAAAAGGTTACAAAAATCACTCCATGCTAGAGTATTTAGAAGCATTGACCAACCGTCCACTTACAGATGCTACTTGGGAATGAGAGGCTCTGATTTGCAAACACTTTCCTTCCTTCATCAATAAGGATAGAGATCTCTAAAAGGGGAGAGAGTGTTAGATATTTTTAGACCTCCGTGGTCTACCATTGGTCTACCTGCATTTGGTTAAGGACCTTCACTAGGCCAAGGACCGAATCTCGAGGGAGCAAAGGCTCTACCACGAGTCTTCGAGGTTATTCCATCTCCTCAAAGTGGCCTTATGAGGAGTGTTTGGACCTTTTAAAAGACTCTAGATGTGCCAAGGTCAAGAGCTATTGTCTTGCTCATTATTCTTAGAAGGTCTACTTTTATCACAATGCATGAATTTCTTGAATTATGATTTCTTTCATAATTGCTTCTTCATGCTTAAATCCCTCAAGAGTATAAATTTGAATGAATTCATTCACCTTAGATTAATTTTCTCCAAACTCATCAATGCATTCTTAATTGATTATCTTCTTGCTGAATCTCATTAGATGATGTACTTTCATGGCATCTGTAATACATTTAGTTATTCATTGGTTCTTGAGCATCTATGTCTTCATGTCCAAATTCATCAATGCATGAGTTTGACTCATTCTAATTGTTATATTCCAGATACGTGCATGCCTGCAAGAAAGAGAGGTTCCTTGCTCAAGGATAACCAAGGTCAAAAGCCAGAGAGTTCATATCAGGTACCTACTCATGATGGACATATGAGTAGAGGGTCCTTAGAGAGAACTCTAGATGGTGAATAGGCAAGAGCTATAAATAGGTTCGATGGTGAGTCCCATGTATGTCATTGTCCACTTCTCACATTGGGTATTAGAGCTTATAGAGAGCTCTTTGGAAATCTCATAATTCTCTTTTCTTATGCATGTTTCTCCCTTCACTTGGCTCAATGGGCATGGATATGGTGAGAAATGGGTGTTCTTTGGGGGTATGCACACATTGAAAGAATTTTTCCATGCATCCATGGACTCATATGTGCATGGTGAGCTCCAGTGTGATGTAAGTATCTTCTCACTAAACTTTCAAAGCTTGTTTTCTCTATGTTTCTTGTCGTTTTTGTAGATCTATCAATGTGAACATGTAGAACATTGAATTTGTCATGTTTTGGTATGTGACAAGGGGAATGAGTGATCTCTGATGGTCAAATAGATACTACTTCCAAAACTTCTACAACATGTTCAACTTCCAATTCAAAGAGAGAAAGTGGATAGATTTTTAAACTCAAGCATACACACACAAAATTGCATATGTTTACACACACACACACACACAATCTAATTATGAACATACATATGCATTTGATTACCCATCTACACAGGATAGAAATAAATAAGGAGGGAGTGGGAGAAGAAGAAAAGAAAGAGAAAAGAAGAAGAGAGAGACATACATAAATACACACACATGTATATAGGTAGTTAAGTACAAGAATGTACATATACTCACTTTAGGTGAGAGAGAGAGAGATGCATATGAAATTTTTCTCTATGATTGCATGCATACAAGCATTCAAACATTCATCTATGCATTTACATATGCATTGAATCTACATACATACATGCATAAATACCTATATAAGTGTGTACCCATGTCTATACATAGAATAATATGCATGTGAATTTACATATCTTGATTGATATGCACACACACACACACACACACACACACATATATATATATATATATATATATATATATATATATATATATATATATATATATATATATATATATATATATATATATATATATATATATATATATATATATATATATATATATATACATACATACATACATACATGATGAATGAATTAAAATGGAAATGACCTACATACATTGCTCTATGAGTGTAAGAAATCTCTTAATCTTCAATCACAATCCCACACAGAATAATAGACTTTGGCACAACAAGATATAAAGAAGAAAAGTGGAGTATATGTAGAACAACAAAATAGAGAACTTTATTATTTGTGTAGAGTGACAAGTACTTTTGATCTACGTTACAAAATCTATCAAATAGCTTAAATGTGAAGCCTCATCCACCCGACCACCCCCAAGCTGATCGCATTTCCAATCCCAATCACAATCACAATCTCAATTCAAATCTCAATCTCAATTGCAATCTCAAAAGCCAAAAACAATCGTGATCAATGTACGACCATCCTCCTTCCCTATCTTTCAATCCTTGTCTTTTTGGATCTCCACCTTTTGCCAGTGCACAACTAATCATGCCTTCCTAGACATGCACTCTTAGAATCTACATGCTTGAAGATAGCATGTTTTCACATTCTCATGCAAGACTTCCAAACCATCCATGTGTCTACTTTTCATGTCCACCTGAAGAATTGTACCTACAAAAGTAGAGGTGATCCTTGCAACACACTCACACACTCAATCACCCAAAATAATGCATGGGTATGTGTGTTTTCTAAATCCACGGACATGAATAAGATGAATCAAGGCACGTTTCCAAGCCCTATGAATAAAAAACAGTGAGGAATCACCTTTAGGTTGTGAGACACAAAAATATTCAGTTCCTCAATCTGTACAATAGTGTTAGAGACGCCTTGGGTCCGAATCCGGCTCAAGATATCACTTTTGGGCCCAACAAAATTAGCAATCCTAGAGAGAGATAAAAAACATGAAAAATCTCTTAATTAACCTATCTTCATGTGACCAAATGAGACATAAAACATAGGAACTACAAAAAGTTCAATCACGTAAAGTTTTTCTACTAAGAGTACTCTACCCTTCTTTCACACAACACTTTTTCATATTCCTTCATCTTCATGCTTAAATTTAACACACAAATTTCATGGGACAACTTTCTAGAGAGAGAATGTAAAAACTTATTGCTACAAAAAGTTTTAGACATGATCAGAACATCCTAAAAATAAAATTTCAATATTACCTACACATCTTTTTCTTTTTGGAAAATCAATGTGGCATCTTATAATTCTCCCCCTCTTTTAAGAACTTTGTCCTTAGATTTGGAAAGAAGTATAATATTCCATAAACTCATCTAAACCAACCCATGTTGACTCTTCAATAGGATATGCAAACCACTTAGCTAAAATTTCCACTATTTCATGGTTCCTAAGATGCCTCATTCTCCTATCCATTACAACTTCTGATTCAAGCTGAAAAGTGGCATCTTCCTTCAACTTAGATTTGTCATGCAAAACGTGATCAACAATAGGAATATACTTTTTAAGTAGTCCAACATGGAAAACTGGATGAACTTTCAAAGTTTTAGGGAGGTCAAGTAAATATGCAACATAACCAACTTTCTTTAAGATTTTAAAAGGACCAGCATAATGTGGAGACAATCAATGGTCTTTGCCTAAAACCAGATTTGATTTACAAGGATTCACTTTGAAGAAAACAAGATTATATGTTCTACATTACAAGGGTCTCTTTTTGAGATCATGATATAATTTTTGACATTTTTCTGCATCTTTCATGTTCTTCCTTACCTTGTTTAGCTCCAAATCCATGTTTTCAAGTATCTATTTGGATACCTCAACCTGATTTTGTGAATTAAAAAGTGAATGAGGCAACAAGTAATTAGAGGCATACATTGCTTCAAAAGGTGTCATCTTAATAGATGAATGCCGTGCACTATTATATGCATACTCAACCAAAGGCAAATACTCCGTCCAATTGTTCTGCTTATCATTCACATACATATGTTACGTATCCTCAAGCACCCTCTTAACCCTCTCCTTTTCACCATCAGTTTGAGGATGAAACGAAGTACTCATGCGTAATTCTATTCCTATGGATTGAAATGATGCTTTTCAAAATTAGTTGTAAACCTTGCATCCCTATCAAAAATTATACTTTTAGGTATACGAATAACCTCAAAATTTCTTTTATGAAAAGTTTAGCAACATGCAAAACTGTATCAGTTTTCCTCATGGGAAGAAAATGTGCCATCTTTGTAAGATGGTCCATGACAACAAAGATGGTATCATGGCCACTTCTGGTCACAAGAAACTTTGTTATGAAATCCATAGAGATGGATTCCCATTTCTTATCAGGCACATCCAATGGTTGTAACATGCCAGGATTCCTTTTAAATTCAGCCTTAATTTGTTGACATTTCGAACATTCTTTCACATATCTCCTTATATCATATTTCATACGTGGTCAGTAATATGAAGCTTTTTCTTTTGCATAAGTCCCAAAAAGGCTAGGGTGTTTAGAGAAACGTGCATCATGACAGTCATGCATAAGATTTTTTTTAATAGATTTTGAAGAAATACATAATGATAATTACAATACAAATCATTATTTTTCAAATGAAATTTTCTGTGAAACATAGAACCAGGATTTTTGTCCAAAAATTTCAAGATTCTTGAATAAAATAAATCTTCTTTTAATTCTTTTCTAATATCAAAATCAGAGGATGAAATAGAAATTGAATTGCATAAAGGTTTACGACTCAAAGCATCAACCACTTTGTTTTATTTTTCTCCTAAGTATCTAATATCAAAATCATGTTCACTTAGCAAGTTGATCCAACATTTTTGTCTATTGTTAAGTAAAGGTAGAATAAATATATATTTAAGGCTCTAATGATCTCTTCTTTATTCAAACTTTACTCCAAGCAATAAGTTTCTCCAATGTTTAAGTGCATGAACAACCAGAAGCATTTTCAACTCATGCGTTGTATAATTTAATTCATCTTTCCTTAGTTTCCTTGACTCATAGGCCACTACCCTTCCCTCTTATGAAAGTACAAATCTGATTTGACTTCCACTAGCATCACATGCAACAATAAATGGCCTCCCTAACTCACGTGTCTTTGGCACAAAATTTTTGATACTTTTTTGTTTTAATTCTTCAAATGCATTTTGACACTCATCCTTCCATGTGAAGTCTCAATTTTTCTTTTTCAATTTTGTAAGAGGATTTGCAATTTGAGAAACCTCCCTAATGTGTGCCCTCTCATATTGTGCCAAACGAATGAAGCTTCTCACATCTCTCACACATTTGGGTGTAGGCCAGTCAACTATGCTTTTAACTTTCTCAGGATCTATGTGAATCCCTTCCTTAGACACAACTGTCCCCAAATAAGTCACTTCCCCCTTTGCAAAAAAACATTTACTTATCTTACCATATAGTTTATGCTCTCTAAGTTTCTGTAAAGTCTTCCTGAAATGCAATGCATGTTCATCATCATCCTTAGAATGCACAAAAATATCATCAAGAAAGACTAATATGAATTCATTGAGATATTCATGAAACACATTATTCATCAAATACATAAGTGTTGCAAGATCATTTGTCAATCCAAAAGGCAAAATTGTGTACTCATAATGACCATATCGTGCTCTAAAAGTTGTTTTGGGTATGTCCTCAAACTTTACTCCAATTTGATGATATCCCAATCTTAAGTCAATAATTTGAGTGAATATTGTGGCACCACTAAATTGACTCAGCAACTCATCTATGTATGGAAGTGGATACTTATTTTTAATGGTTTTCTTATTCAATCCCCTATAGTCGATACAAAGTTTGTATGAGCCAGCCTTTTTTTTGAAACAAAATAGGTGCTTCCCAAGATGAAACATTAGGTCTTATCAACAACTTCCTCAATAGATAATCTAGTTTGAGCTTCAACTCTTTCAATTCATCAATATTGAACCTATAAGGTGCTCCACTTGTAAGAAATCTCTTAATCTTCTATCACTATCCCACACAAAATAATAGACTTCGGCACAACAAGATATAAAGAAGAAAAACACAGTATCCGCAAAACGAGAAGAGAGAGAATTTTATTATATGTGCAGATTTACAAGTAGTTCTGATCTACATTACAAAATCTATCAAATAGCTTCAATGTGAAGCCTCATCCACCCGACCACCCTCGTGCTTGATAGATCCCAATCAGCTACCTGCCACTCTCCTCCCAACCTTAAATAGCCCTTGCCTTGGCACATTTAGAATCTTCTGTAAGGTCCAAACACTCCTCATATGGCCACTCTAAGGAGATGGAATAACCTTGAAGATTTGTGCTAGAGCCTTGACGCCTTTGAGCTATGGTCCTTTACCCAACTAGTGTCACCAACCAAATGCAGGTAGACGAATGGTAGACTATGGAGGTCTAAATAAATCTAACACTCTCTCCCCCTTTTAGAGATCATTGTCCTGAGTGATCAATGAAGGAAAGTGTTTGCAAATCACAGCTAGTCCATGCTACTAAATACTTTGGTATGGAGCGACTCTATAAATTTGGCTCCCTCTTATAAGAACTTGAAATGGAACATCTAGCTAAGATGCTCTATTTTCTAAAGAAACTAAACCATCTACACAATTCTAATCTCAAGAAATGTATGGTCTCAACTTGCTAACATGGAAAACAGGGTGAACTTTGCAATTATCTACTAATTGCAATTTATATGAGACATCAGTAATCTTCTTGATTATTGTCCAAGGTCCATAAAATTTTGGGGATAACTTGGGTTTTTGACCCACTATTAATGAAGAACCAAGTGGAACCTATAAAAACACATGATTGCCCTCTTGAAAGGTTCATGGTGTATGATGTCGATCTAGAAACGCTTTCATCATTTCAAAAGCTTTTCGGAGATTGAATTGAGCTATTTTCAAGTTAGCTTGCATATCCGTTAAAAATTGTGAAGCGCTCGGAGATTTCCTGGGTAACCCAATGGTAGGAGGATTTTGTGGAATAAATCCGTAGATCACCTCAAAAGGTGCCAACATAGTAGTCTTGTGCTTCCAACTATTATGAGCAAATTCAACTAATGGGAGGAAGCTATCCCAATTTGTTTGCTTTTCTGAAACATATGCCCATAGCATATCTTCCAATATCTGATTAACTCTTTCGGTCTGACCATTTCTTAGTGGATGCTCTCCACTACTCATCTTGAGTTGAACTTGAAGGTTATTGAACACGTGTTTCCAAAACTTTCTTGTAAACCTGGGATCCCTGTCTAGAACTATTGATTTAGGTAGACCATGCAATCTAAAAAATATTATGAATAAATAGTTCAGCAACTTGCGAAGCCTCCACTGATTCCTTTGTAGGGATAAAGTGTGCCATTTTGGTCAAATGATCAACCACTACAAGAACAGTATCTTCATGTCGTGGTGTTCTAGGTAAACCCATTATGAAGTCCATGGAAATACTATCCCAACAATATTGTGGGATCTCCAACGGCTGTAGCAGAACTAGAGAACTTATCCTCTCTAATTTATTCATCTGACATTTAAAACACTAACTTACATAGTTGTTTACATCTTTAACCATCTTTGGCCACCAAAAAGTGCCTCTAATCAATTGCAAAGTTTTTTCAACACCAGGATGTCCTACACAAGGTGCATCGTGGTTCTCAAAAATAACTTCTTTTCTAAACTTCCCTTCTTGGGAATTAGGCACACAAATCTTTCTTTTTTCTTTTGAGAAAACCTTGCTGCACTTGAAAATAGAAAATGCTTTATCTTCATTACTTTCTAACAACTTAGTGATTATAGATTGACATAATCATCCTCAATCTATGAATCTTTGTTTTCTTGGATTAAATCCACGTCGAGAACTAGGAAGCTAATCTGATGCAAAATACGAGATAATGCGTCTGCAATTGTATTCATTTTTTCCTTTTCTATATACATTTTCCATATGAAATTCTTGCATCAACTCATCCATCTAGCATGTCTCCCCCGAAGATCATGTTGGGTATAGAAATACTTCAATGTGATTCTCTGTGTATACTTTAAAAGTTGCACCATACAGATAGTGTCTCCAAAACTTCAAAGCATGAACTATTGCATATAATTCTTGTTCATGGATAGGCCAGTTTCTCTGAGCTGGAGAAAGTTTCTTACTTTCAAAAGTTACTAGTCAATGATCTTGAATCAAAACTGCATCAACTACAATGCCACTAGCATTGGTTTCTATTTCAAAAGGTTTTTGGAGATCTACCACTAGTAAAATTGGGACACTTGAAACTGCTTGTTTCAAGGTGTCAAAAGCTTTCTCTTGTGCACTAATCCACATAAACGTTTGATTATTCTATAACAGATCCATGAATGGTGCAAACTATGTGTGAATAGCTGGCAATGAATCTCCTATAAAGCCCAATAATCCTAAGAATGATCGCAATTGGCACTCATTCGAAGGAATTGACCAACCGAAAATCATAGAAACTTTCCATGGATCCTTTCTAAATCCATATGGAGAAATTATATGTCCTAAGTACTCAACCACAAATAAACATGGCTATGACTTCTCTGGTTTGACATACAAAGTATTCTTATCTAACATTTGAAAACCTTTAAACAAGTAACATTCGTGTTCTTTCAAACTCTTATTGTAAACCAATAGATCATCTACAAAATCAACCACAAACTAACCAATAAAATGACAAAAAATATCATTCATGAGCATCATAAACGTAGCTAGAGCATTAGTTAAACCAAAAGGCATTACAAGTTACTCATAATGACCAAATCTAGTACAAAAATTTGTTTTATGTGCATCATCATCCTTAACTCTTATTTGATGATAATCTCTTTTTAAGTCTATTTTACTATATACAATAGCACCTCCTAGTGCATCCAAAATATCATCAATGGGAGGCATCTGATATTTGTGCTTTATTGTAACTTTACTTAGTGATCTAAAGTCTATACACATTCTGAAAGATCCATCTTTTTTGCAAACCAAAAGCACTAGGGCTACAAATGGTGAATAACTGATCTGATGAGTCCTTTGTCGAGATACTCCTCAACCATGTGACATACTTCTACTTGCTCTTGCAAACTCATTCAATATGGTTGTGTGGTCGGTGGATGAGCTCCTGGTACTAGCTCAATCCTATGCTCCACTTTTTTGTGAGGCAAAAGACTTGAAGGTAACTCTGAAAGAAGAAAGTGTTGGAATTCTGTTTTCATTCTAGAAGCTAGGTTAACTTCCAAACTAGTTTGAATTTGTAAACTTAACGACTCCTTATGCTCAAAATATAGGAAATACAAATACTTACACTATGATTTTACCATCACAAAGGTGGATGCTCGTCTGTACCCCTCAATGTCAAGCTCTCCATGGATGAGGATGCAGCAACCATTATGATTAAATTGATATATGTGAGTCTGAAAATCAATAGTCGGTTTCTTACTTGCATGCCACTGTTTACTGAGGATGAGATCAAATCTAGCGAAGCTGTCGATCTCAAAATCTAGCTCCTCTCTATAAGTCTATATTTGGACTCGTAATCCAACAACTCATCGATCCCAGTCTATGATCCCTTCCCATTTGCGAACTCAACTTTGTAGGTGTATTCAGATGGAGTAGTCTTTAACTTTAGTTTCTGCACTAAAGAAGAGTTAATAATGTTATGTGTGGATCCTGTATCAAATAAAAATTTAGCAAGATGGCCATGAACCTCCCCACTCATGACAACCAACTCGGTGTCTAGAAACTGATACCCTTTTTGAGCAACTGGGGATAGCACCACATCTGGAACATTTTTCACCTTCTTAGTGAGTGTTATATTTAAGATGGGTTGTTTATTCTTAGATGGAGGATCCATCTCATTGTTTGTAGCTAGAAGATCAAAATTTGAAGGAGATGATGGTGTGGAGATCGAGGACTGCTACCTCTCCACCACCATCACTATAGATATCTTCTTCTTTTTCTTCTTCTTCTTCTTAGGATACATCCTTTAAGCATGCCAACCTAGGCATTCATAACTGAGGCCCTCATGACGAGCCTTTTCTTTCTGTTGTTGTGTCAGACTGGATCTCTGAAAATCTCTATCTCCCATGGACACACTTACTTTTCTCTTTCCATGGCTTGAAGTGTGAACAACATTCATCTGTTTGTTAGATGTTGGAACTGAAGCTATGGGCTTTTTAAATCTTGTCCAAGTATTCTTTTGTCCAGAAGGTTGCAATGGAGAGTGTCACCCATCCTCCAACACCATGGCAAGTTCTACTACCTCATTTAAGGTGTGGCAACACCCCTTCTACACAAGTGGATGCAACTTCTCCCTAAGCCTGAGCCCAAATTTATGGACCTCAAGAAAATCAAGCACTTGATTTGGAATCATCAATAAGATTTCCCTATATTTTCTGCATAGTCTTGCACTAAAAGGTGTCTCTACTATAGGAAAAACCATGCATCTAGAGCCCTAGTACGCTCATTTGGAGGAAAAAAACTACTATAAGATATGATCTTGAAATATACCCATGGGAATGCCTCCACATAGGGCTCTTGAAAGCTCTAATATGAGTTCTAAAATGAACATGTCTTACCTCTGTAGCCGACAGATAATTCTTTTGCTTCTTTGCTACATGTGAATCGAGGCGGTCAGTCCCTTTGGCACTCCTCCACCTCCTCCCAAAAATCAACACGGGCTGCTCCGCAAAAATGAATTGGTAAGACAAATTCTCACACGTTTGAGAGGAGATGAGAAGTGGAAGCCTTTCATTCTATCCACTGAATTGTCACTAGATCATTTCACTCCTGATTTGAGTTAGTTGCTAGGACATATGCTAACCTTTGAGCACGATGTCAAAGGTGATGTTGATAAAAGTGAAGGTCAAACAATGTATTCAAAGGACAAGAAGAAGATTAACAAAGGAAAGGAACAATCGAATGAAGATGAAGGCACTACTAGCCAAGATAACTTCCTAAGAGGATGAGGAGGTGGCAAAGGAAGGGTAAGAGGTAGAAGCAATAAAGATGGTGTCAAAGCTTGCTTGATTTGTGGCAAGACTAGTCATTTGGCTCATGAATGTTAGCATAATAATCAAAATGGTGGAGGATACAATCAAAACTCTAATTCAAGACGAAGAAGTAATACAAATCAAAGAGGTAATTTCAGAGTTAGAGGTAGTAGAGGTTGTTGATATATTTAGGTAGTGATGTGTGTGAACACTCTAGGACCACCGGGGCACTTTTTTCCCTCTTTAGGAGGTTTTTTCCCCCAGCTTGTATATACGTGTATTGCCCTAATGTGCTACTTATCTTTGTACATTCTCTAGTAATACATTCAGTATTGTGTGTTGTGCTCCAAGCTTCTTCTTCTTCCTTGTCCTGTTCGCGTGCTTCTGTAGACGTCTAACTCCAACAATTGGTATCACAGCAGGTCGTCGCTCCATCTAGTGCGCAGTCGACACTCCTCCGTTTGTAGTCTCAGAATCGCACGAAATTTGCAGGAAGATCAGTCCAGGCAGAATAGGTCCATTGTGCAAGTTGCAGATCAAGATTTCGTGGCTAGTCAGAAGGGCGAAGGAAAATGGAGCTCTTCAACTAGTAAGCAGAAATCTCCTAATTCTGCATATTCGAAGAAGGAAGATAAAGATGAGAAGAAATCAGAAAAGTAGAAATTGTTTTGTAAGTATTGTAAAGGGAATGATCATATCATAAAGAACTGTCCAAAACTGGCTGCAAAAGAGGCAAAGAAGAAAGAGGCTGTAGTGGTTGTTGCAAAGGCCTCTACACCAAAAATAGTTTCTGCAAATCTTGTGCAGGAAGAAGAATGGGCGTTTAGTACTGTCTGCAGTTTTGACCCATCTTCTCATGAGCAGTACATGTCTGTAGTAGACTCAGATGTTTGGTATTTTGACAATGGGGTGACCAAACATATTACCTCGCAGCGCAGTTTCTTCTCTTCACTCGAACCTGCCCCTACAGGGAATACTGTTACATGCATCAACAACTCCTCTTATCCTGTTATGGGAGTTGGTAAGATCATTTTGACTACTGCTGATGGTAGTTCTTTCACTTTTTTAGATGCTTTATTTGTGCCAGGGATAAAAAAGAACCTATTATCAGTTTCTGCATTAGCCAATATTGGCTTGGTTGTGAAATTTGCTGATGACAGGTGTACAGTTCATGATCTGTCAAGTGGTGATGTGATTATTGCTTCTGGCATTTTATGTCGTGGGTTGTATAAGCTCATAGACTATGAAAGATCTGTAAATGATTTGTCATGTGCAGTAAATGATTCTCAGGCTATACCAGATGCAAAGCTTTGGCATGCACACTTTGGTCATCTGAATTTTGCTACTTTGCTACGCCTGCAAAAATCTCAAATGGTATCCTCATTGCCCAAACTTGAGGCACCTGGAAAACATGTTTGTGAAGGCTGTATTTTGGGCAAAATGCAGCGTTCCTCCTTTCCAAAAGATGGTTCAGTTCCAGCTACGCAGAAATTGCAGCTTGTACATAGTGATGTCTGTGGTCCTATGTAGACACCCTCTTTTGGAAATTACCTTTACTTCGTGACTTTCATTGATGATTTTTCCAGGCACGCATGGGTACATCCATTGAAGGCAAAGTCCGAAGTGTTCATGTGCTTTAAACAGTTTTTGGTTTTGGCTAAAAATCTGTGAGCATGTAAAATGGGCACCCTCTGTTCTGATCGAGGGGGGGAATATATGTCTTCCGATTTTAATGCATTTCTCGCTGAACGTGGGATAAAACACCAGTGTATAGTGCCGTATACACCTCAACAGAATGGAGTTGCTGAACGAAAGAACAGATCACTCATGGAGATGGCGAGGTGCATGGTCAAAAGTCAGGCTTTACCACATAGTTTCTGGCTTGAGGCTGTCATGTGTGCAACATATGTACTGAACAGGTGTCCCAGTAAAGCGCTGCAGTCTATCACTGCATATGAGGCTTGGCATGACCGCAAGCCATCTGTTGCTCATCTACGTGCTTTTGGTTGTTTGGCATATGCACTAGTGCCTGAACAACATCGTAGAAAATTGGATGATAAGGTAGTAAATTGTATTTTTGTTGGGTACAGTACTGAAAGTAAAGGCTATCGTCTATATCATCCACAGGCTAAACACATTCTGGTTAGCCGTGATGTTGTCTTTGTGGAAGATGCTATTTAGCCATTGCTTTCATGTACTAAGGAGACATTTGTTAGCTCCCAAGACATATATGATACTTTGATGCCTCTTTTTATAGGTGGATATTCTAGTGCTGGTCCTAATGAGGAAACTTCTCAGCCTTTGCAGGTTTCATATGATGATACATATCATTCCATTTCTAATGCAGATTTACATGATGCACTTGTTGATGAGAGAGCTGATATTGAGCAGGCAAAAACTATGCCAAAATGGTTGATGCAGTCTTTGCGTGACAGCAAATTAGATGCACCTTTGTCATATCGTACTCGTTCAGGCTCTCATAGTGCCTCCTTTGCATCAGATTGCTATGCTATGGCTGCGTCTAGTCTCTGTGATGAAAATGATCTTATTTATTTTGATGAAGCACAGAATTCAAAAAATTGGATGGCTGCTATGCAATCTGAATATGATGCTATAATGAAGAATGGTACATGGTCTTTATGTGATTTGCCTCTTGGCAAGAAGGCCATTGGCACTAAGTGGGTATTCAAGTTGAAGCATAAACCTGATGGTACAGTTGACAGGTATAAGGCTAGGCTTGTTGCAAAGGGTTATGTGCAGGAAAGAGGCATTGATTTGGATGAGACCTTTGCACCTACATGCCGTATGACTACTGTTCGGAGCATTTGTGCACTTGCAGCCCATCATGGTTGGAATGTACATCAGTTGGACATTAAAACAACATTCCTGAATGGTGACTTGCATGAAGAAGTGTATATTTTTCAGCCCCGTGGCTTTGTGCAGAAAGGGCATGAAAACCAGGTGTGCAGGCTAAAGAAGGCATTATATGGTTTAAAGCAAGCACCACGTGCTTGTTATGAGAAGATACATGCCTATCTGGTCGCACATGGTTTTGAGAACAGTCCAACTGAAAGCACCTTATATGTTAAGCGTGCTAATGATGTGCTTCTGATCATTGTTGTCTATGTTGACGACATGCTGCTCACTGGTCCTATTGAGAAGCATATTGCTGATTTCAAGGCTAATTTGCATGCCTCATTTGAGATGTCTGATTTGGGGCATTTGCATCACTATTTGGGCATTCAATTTATGGAAGTTGATGGTGGAATGGCTTTGTGTCAAACGAAATATATTGACACATTATTGCAGGGTTTCAGCCTTGAAGACTGTAAACCTATTGCCACTCCTATGGAGACAACTTTACGGTTGAGTCTTCATGATGATAGAGATGCATTTGATGCTGTTCTCTATGAGCATGGTGTTGGATGCTTGATTTACTTATGCATTACTCGGCCAGATATTCAGTTTGCTGTCTCACAGATGAGCAGGTTTATGCATTGCCCAGGAGTCACGCATTGGAAGGCGGTTAAGCGCATCTTTCGCTACTTGAGTGGTACTCGACTACTTGGGTTATTTTATCCCAAGGGGGGATCACTACCGCCAGATTTGCATGCTTTTTCTGACTTAGATTGGGCTGGTTGCTATGACACTTGTGTGTCCACTAGTGGCTTTTGCTTCATGCTTGGTAGCTCATGTATATCTTGGTTGAGCAAGAAGCAGCCTACTGTGGCCACTTCCAGTTGTGAGGCTGAGTATAGGGCAACTTTCACACTTAGTGTTGAGTGTGTGTGGCTCAGACACCTTATGGCTGATTTGGGTGTTGGTCAGACTTCTGCCACCACCATCTTCATTCACAGGCAGAGCGCATTGGCAGTTGCGAGGAACCCTGTGTTCCATGCTCGCACTAAGCACATTGAGGTGCATTATCACTATGTCAGGGAGAGGTTCTCTGCTGGGGAGGTCAGCTTGGCATATGTACCCACGCAGGAGAACATTGCACACCTTTTCATGAAGGCTCTGCCCAGGGAGAAGTTTGAAGCTTTCCGCAAAGCTTTGGGCTTACTTCCTTTTGTGGAGTGACTTCCACATAGCTTGGCACTTCCTTATACATGAGTGCTAGCTACTTGTTCACCGCATCACTCCTAGGGGGGTTTTGTTGATATATTTAGGTAGTGATGTGTGTTAAGACTCTAGGACCGCCGGGGCACTTTTTTCCCTCTTTAGGAGGTTTTTTCCCCCCGCTTCTATTATGCCTATTGCCCTAATGGGATACTTATCTTTGTACATTCTCTAGTAATACATTCAGTATTGTGTGTTGTGCTCCAAGCTTCTTCTTCTTCCTTGTGCTGTTCGCGTGCTTTTGTAGACGTCTAACTCTAACAGAGGTTTCTTTGGAAGAAATGCACGTAGAGGTTTCCAATGGTAATCCTACTACAATACCTACTACAATTATGCTTCAGATCAGGAGGGTGATTCAACCTTGATTAGGAATGCAACTTGTGAAAGAAAAAGTGAAGATCAAAGAGTCTTCTACATTGACTCAGGGTGTAGCAATCACCTGAGTGGCAACATAGCCTTGATGACTGATTTGGAGAATAAGGTAGCTAATTATATAGTTCAAATAGGTGATAACACAAAGCATAATGTGAAGTTCATTGGATCAGCAAAGGCCAAGGATGGAAGCACTCTTTTGAGTAAGGTTTTGTATGTTCCAACATTTCCAAAGAATCTGATAAGTTTCGGGAAAATTGTAGAGAAAGGTTATGAAGTAAGGTTCACTAATTATGGAGTGTTTGTGGAAGACCCTAGCAATGGGTATAAACAAATTGTTTCCGGAAATAAAGAAGGAAGGCTATTCACATTGAATATTCAAGGCAATGTTGGTCATACCTTGTTCACTTATGGAGGACACAAGATCTCTGAGTTACATCTTTGGCATAAAAGGCTTAGACATTTCAATGAAAGAGGTATTAAGGATATGATCAATAATGGTTCACTGCTTGGATTACCTAATGGTGTAGGGCAACACATGACATACATATGTGAGTCATGTCAATTAGGTAAGGCTCATAAGCAATCATATAATAAGCATGGTTTCATGTATTCAGAGAAGCTTGAATTGGTACATACAGATGTGTGGGGACCATCAAAGGATCTTAGCATTAATGGTTCAAGATATTTTGTGATTTATGTTGATGATGCGACCATGTGGATCACTATATATGTGATCAAAGATAAATTAGAGGTGTTCAATAAATTTAAACATTATCATGTGTATGCAGAGAGAATCAGAGGTCAAAAACTGAAGAGACTAAGGTCAGATGGAGGGGGAGAGTATTTCCAATGAATTCAATGATTACTTGTGGAGTGCAGGTATGAAAGGGAAGTTATTTGCAGGTATTCTCCTCAACAAAATGGTGTAGTAGAAAGGAGAAATAGAGCTCTTGTTGCGTTTGCAAGGTCAATGATGAGGGACAAAAATTGTCCCAATTGTTTGTGGCCTCAGGCTATAAATACAACCACATACTTGGTTAATAGGCTACCATGTAAAGCTTTGCAAGGTATGACACCTTATGAGGAATGGTGGGGTAAGAGACCTACCTTAGATCATTGCAAAGTATTTGGATGTTTGGTTTATGCATATGTGCCATCTTAGTTGAGGCATAAATTGGAACCTAAAGCTGAAAAGTATGTGTTCATTGGTTATGATGATAAGTAGATGGCTTATAGTTTGTCGAGTCCATCCACAAAGCAATTCCTTGTGTCAAAGGATGTTACATTTGATGAGCAAGGTACTTGGTACAATTAACATTAATACAGAAGATGAAGAAACATTGAACCAGAAGAAAACTAAATCAAAGGATCAAATATTTGATGAAGAAGAGAACAATGAAGCATCAATTGAAGTTGAAGAAATGCCAAGGTTTCATCCAGAATGTGATGAACCAGAAACTTCAAGCAGTGGAGAACTCAGAAGATCTTCAAGTCACAAATGGAAACCTACAAGGTATAGCTATGATACTTCATTTTTTACTACTAAAGACTATGCTTATATGGTGAAAAGAGAGAAAGACCCTTCTACATATGAAGAGGCAAATGTAAAAAAAAAGAATTTGGGAGAAAGCTATGCAGGAAGAGTATGATACATTGATGGAAAATGAGACATGGGATTTGGTTCCTAAACCAGATAGTCAAAAGATCATTGGATGCAAATGGGTCTACAAGACAAAGAGGTATGGAGATGGAAGTGTGTCTAGATATAAAGCTAGACTTGTTGTGAAAGGGTATGCTCAGACATATGGGATAGATTATGATGAGACTTATAGTCGTGTGGCAAAGATGACAACTATAAGGACTCTCATAGCTATTTCTGCATGTAAAGGTTGGAAGATATGTCAATTAGATGTGAAGAATGCTTTTCTAAATAGTTACATCTCATATGATGTTTTCATGGAGCAACCAGAAGGTTTCAAGGATAAAATGTATCTAGAGTATGTATGTAAGATCAAGAGAGATTTGTATGGTTTGAAGCAAGCTCCAAGGGCATGGAATTATAGACTTGTGAAGTGGAGATAAGTTAATCGCTTCGTGTTCGAAGAAGAAACATACACTTGCTTTGTCATCCACAAAAGCAAAATATAAAGGTATGGTTGAAGCTGCAAAGGAGGTTATATGGTTGAAGACTCTCATGAAGAGTTTTGACATCATTCAGAGTACACCCACTATTCATGGGGATAATATGAGTTCATTGTATCTAGCGGCTAACCCGATCTTTCATGGGTGGAATAAGAATATTGAGATCCAATATCATTTCTTGAGAGAAAAGGTGATTGATAAAGAGATTGAAGTCATACATACTTTAACCAAAGATCAGATTGCAGACATGTTTACCAAAAGTTTGGATGGACCTAAGTTGTAGAGGTTCAAAGACATGGCAGGTATAAAGAAGATGGAGAAAATCACAACTGATGATTGAGGGGGAGTTGTTGGTGGAGGACAATCAACAATTGGTGATTAGGAAAAAGGATTGAAGTCAAAGAATAAAGCAAAGATCAAATTCAGAAGCATTAAGACTAGTGAATGAAGACTTGTATATACATGTACACTAAACTTGTAATTAGCTCACTTATACCTTTGTTATGGTTACGTGTTTGTTCATATATGCATATATATACAAGTGGAAAGTCAGGGCCTAAGAGACAGATGATGAATGATACATTTTAGAAGTCATTAGACAATTTAGAAGTACTCATAATATGTCTCATCAATCAGATGTAATGTTTCTCTGAATAGAAGAAAAGTTGCACCAAGATCTTTTGTTCAACGCTCCTTTCGTGTTTATCGTTTTGTGAAATAATTTTGTACAAGTCTAATTCTATAGTTGAGTGACCTTTGTACAAATTTTGGGAACCTAAATATGATCAATCTGAGAGAATTTTAAGTAGGAACATTTACATATGTAAATGTGAAGAAGAGAAGATTGTAGCAGGTGCAAATTTGATGATAATGTTTTGGTTAGTTCTCCTTCCATAGTGTAATGTTTTGTAGAAAGTAAGCACTCATTCTTTAAGTTGGAAGGAAAGCTACCTATAGCTAAAGGCATTTGAATAAAAAGGTTCTAATTTAAAAGAACTATGCATTAAAAGTTGAAGGTGTCAAAGTCGATTGTACAAAAGTACAATTTTAGACATAGGTCACTTGTTTGAATTAAATCTCAAGATTTACTAAACCTCTTGAGAAACGTTAACTTGGAGAAAGTGCACAAACACTAGAAACTTCTCATACAAAATTTCGTTGAAAACTTTGCACAATTGATCAATCAATGAGTGAATTAAGTGAAGCAAACATTCTATGTATTCAGTTTATTCATAGTTAGTTCAAAGCTTGATAATTTTGTATTAGTCTTCCAAAATTGGTTGAGGTTTTGAGCTGTTCTTGATATAGAGATGCACTAACATCAAGGTTAACGTGTTCTTTTGGAGATTAACACTCTCCATCACTATTCAAGGTGTATTCACTTACTGACATGCCCGTTTTCTCTAGTGCATGCAACTCATTCTTGAGTTGCAATTTCCATGCCTTTGTATTAGACATGACCAAACTATTCCAAGCCTCTTTTGGAGTCCTTGCATCCTTTATGTGCCCAATCATGCTATCTTATTTGCTAATAGATAGCCAATACAATACCTTTTGTTCTCCTTGATTCCATTCCTCATATGCTCTTATTTGGTCTGCAGTCTGATTCCTCTCTGGTAACTGTGGAGCATTTTTGTTCTCTCCTTTGATGTACTTCAAGTAGTCTTTTCCCAGTAGGAATTTTTCATTCTGAATCTCCAAGCATGATAGTGGTTCTTGTCCAACTTATCACTCATAAGTTGAGTCATTCCATCTATGTTTTCCTTTTTTGTAGCAAATCACAACACTACAAAAACACTACAAGTAGTACTTCTGCTTGAACATTGTTGCACTATAATGTGATAGTTTGATCTCAGAAAAACACAGTTTTTGTGTATCAAGAGTACACGGAATCACTTGAAATTCAGGACCTTGAATATATGAGTGTCGCCAAATAGGATGCAAGTTAGAGTTTTGCAAATTGACTTGGTTTTTCTATGGGCCCCACCTTACGGGCTCAAAATGGAGGTTGAGCCTTTGACCTTCACACCAATTTTCATAGCAATCTGAGGTCACTTATAGTGGAACATCAAGCTTTCATTATGCTTGAGGTGGACATGATCTTCATCAAATCCATCATTTGAATGATGCCACATATACTCCTTGAAGAGTTTTATTTGCATTCATTTACTGTATTGCGTGATTAATCACATATGATCACTTTCTTTTGTAAGATTCAAGGTATTTACCTTTGTAAAAGGAAAGAGTAAAAGCCCTAAAAGCCATGAGTTAGAAATGGTTGGGATTGATTCTCAATCACTCAATCAAAAAGTAGGTATGACTTCAACATTGTCTTTTTCTAGATTGCACAGAAAGATTCCAATCAATCTAAATTACCAAACCTGCCTAATTTTGAATTCATATCCATAAAGAAAAGGCATGGTCGTATCCTCAAGAGTCTATATAAATAGTCCAAAACATTTGTACATTAAGTAGATTTTTTATTTGAAGCAATACATATATTCTATTCTCAGTACATATATAAACACTTCCAAATAGTTGTACATTAAATAGATTGTTGATTTGATTTGCTTGGTGCCATTTCTATTCTCATCTCCTTCTTCCTCAGACTGAATAACTTGTAAAGATTTCTAGTCTCTTTACACAAATCTAAACCAACTTTTAAGCACTCATTGGAAAGGTGTATTTGTCTACTTTATGTGTACAAAGTTTCAAGTCATTTGGCTCATTAATTTTAGAGCAATTCAAGTTGTTCAATCTCGGTGTCATTCTCTACACATCCCCAAAAAATCGGGATGACACCAGTTAAGTGTTAAGGTGATTGCTCCTTCTATAGTTGTTATAAATTAAGACTTTTTTGCATTAGAGCAAGCCAACAATATATATGACACTCCCTTAAGAGGAAATTTTCCAATTGTTGCTGTGCTAGCTACTCTTACGGTTTGAAGTCACAACTTCCATCCATTTTTAGAAGGTTCTTGTGAGCTAGTCAAGGTGCAAGTTATCTGTTTTGAATCAAATTGTTCTTGTTGATGTTACAAAGTACCTATTGGTTTTCTTTTACTAATCACAAGCCTACAGGGTCTACTTTACATATCCAAAGATCTATGGCTTGTCGTATGCTTGTTTGCTAGACCAACTTCACCACTTGACAGTTCAATTTTCCAAGCCTCTCCAACTTTTCTTTTAGTGGTATTAGAACAACTTGAAGATAGGAGATAGCTTTCCATCAATGATTGAGATAGAAACAATCATGTTGCTTGGAAAATCAAAATGGAGGCTTATTTGCAGGGAAGAACCTATATGGGATTGTATCGAGTGATGAAACAATGTCTATTCCAAGATGCAAAGGTGAACCTACTCAAGAGGACACAGATAGGCTCATATTTTGGTGTGCAAGGGATGCTCAAGCAAGGTCATACATACTCAAATATATCTCTAATTTTCTATTACTACATGTTAAAGGATGCAAGAAATCTCAAGAGACTTGGGATGTTCTAGAGACTTTCTTTTCTACTTGTACAAAGGCAAGGGAGCACCATCTTTGGAATGATTTCAACCAGATGAAGAAGAGTATAAAACCAACCATCACTGAGCTTGTTACAAAGGTCAAGGAGGTTGCTGACCAATTGGCATCCATTGGAGAGTTGATTTATGAAGAGGACATCATGAAGCAAGTTCTCAATGGATTGGATATGACAAGCAATGGCAATCTTTCACCACACCCTATCATCTCATCATGGATATGCAAACTCCAAACTTCAACATATTTCTTGGACAACTCTTCAATCAAGAGGCCAACAATAGCATAAACAAAGGTAACTTGTATCATAGTAATTTATCTATTTCTCTGTACGCACATAACAAGGAAAAGATGTTGAAATGCAAGAAGAAGGAAGAAGATGAAGAGGAGAGTTCCCAAGCCAAATTTGTAGAAAAGAGCAACTACAAAGGGAAGAAGAAAGGACCAAACGATGACAACACCAAAAGCCTAAATGTTCAACCATGTGCCATTTGTGATATGGCCAACTGCACCACTGAGAATCAGTGGTTCTATGGGAAAATCCAAAAAGGAAGTAGAAGAGGTGGATAGAGGTAGAGGTGGAAATAACTTCAAAAATAACAATAAACTCCATAACATAAGCGACTACAAAAATTATTCTAAAGATCAACAACATCAAGACTCATTTTTCTTGATGAATCTAAGCCAAAAGGAATGTAAAGAGGATGATCATTTATTCGACATGGGTTCAAGATGTTCAAATCATGTTGTAGGTAGCATAACTCTCTTATCTGATTTGGAAAGTCCAAAGCATAGACATGAAGTTCAAACACGGGATGACACAAAGCATAGTGTCGAGAAGATTGGTAATGTCAATGCTTCCAATGACAAGAAAAATATTATGAGCAAGGTATTCTATGTTCCCACTATTACAAAAAACCTAATACGTGTAGGCCAAATAGTTGAGAAAGGCTTGCAAGTTAGGTTCACCCAACATGGAGCTAAATTTTTGAAAGATCCATGTCAAGGCTTCAAGAAGATAGCTAGAGTGAGAAGCATGTTAGGCTCTTTTTTTTTGAAGTAGGAGAAACCCAAAACATGGCTCTATTCAACTTGGATCTCAAACCTTAAGTGAGCTTGAAGTGTGGCATAAGAGGCTAGCTCATGTGCATGAATGAACCTTGAAAGATATATGCACGGATCAAAGTATTCTTGGATTTCCAAACATATTAAAGCAACACACGATCAATAGATGTGATGCATGTTAGATTGGGAAGTCACAAAGACAACAATTCAACCACAAAAGCTACATCTAGAAAAACTTATCAGGCTTATACATACAAATGTATGGGGGCCAAGTCAAGAACCTTCATTGGTAGGATCAAGGTATTATGCCTCATTTATTGATTACCATAGCACATAGACTATTCTGTACTTTATCAAAAGTAAGAATGAAGTGTTTGATTGCTTCAAAACATATCTAGCATGTGTGGAGAACCATACATGTAGATCACTCAAGAAGCTCAAATCTGATGGAGGGGGAGAATACTTCTCCAAAGATTTTGATGATTTCTTGGAGGATAAAGGTATCAAAAGGGAAGTGACTACCAGGCACTCTCCTCAATTGAATGGATTTGCAGAGAGAAGAAACAAGACGTTGGTTGGATCAGCCAGAACAATGCTTGACGAGAAGAGGTTGCCACATTATCTATGCATAGAGGCTATTTCAACTACTGTGTACCTTGTCAATAAACTACCATCCAAGGCACTTCAAAGAATGACTCCTTATGAAGCATGGTATGGAAGAAAACCTAGTCTCGCACATTGCAAGGTGTTTGGTTGTTTAACTTATATTCATGTACCATCACAAATAAGAGGTAAGCTAGGTATGATGAAGACAAAGAAAAGATAAATCTACCATATGATCTTGATTTTGATTCTCATCAACTAGGAAAGAAGCATGATACAGAGGTCCAAGATCCAAGAAGTGATACAAATGATGACCAAGATGAAAATGAAAAGGATTACAAGCTATGGAAGTCAAGAGGCAAAGCAAAGATGCAAGAGTGTGGAGAATGCTCCAAGCAAGAACCTAGAAGGTCAACAAGGGGGAAAAGACAACCAAAAAGGTATGGATATGATTCCACATGTGTTACAAAGCATTAAATTTACATGGCAAAGGACTCATTTTCACAGGAACCCTCAACCTATGAAGAGGCAAAGCGAAACCGGAATTGGGAAAAGGCCATGAAAGAAGAAATAGATACATCAAAGGAAATGGACACTAAGGATTGGGTTCTAATGCCACATAAACAAAAGGTAGTTGGTTGCAGATAAGGCATATTCAAGAAATTTGGGAATTATTCAAGTCCCATTTATACTACTTATTATGTTAACTTCTTAAGTTTGATCCCAACCTGGATACCCCATTTATAATTTTATTATCCTCAATATTGAAGTCTCAATTTAATATACTCCAATCAAGAGATAATAGCATGTTGTAGTGTGTGAATGAGTCAAAAATGAAAGCATTGGGACACAAAGAACTGTCTCAAAATCTTGTGTAATTCCCATTTTTCCTGAATAGGCCTTAGATGGGTATATACAATTAAAAGAAACTCAGATTGATCAGTTTGTAGGTACAAGGAAAGATTAGTTGCCAAAGTATGCTCACAAACTCATGGTATAGACTATGAGGAAACATTCTCACCAGTTGCAATGATCACTACAATCAAAACATTGATAATTGTAGTTGCTACAAGAAATTGTAGACTCCTGCAATTCAATGTAAAAAATGAATTCTTAAATGGTTGGATGGGTAATGAGGTATACATCTCACAAGCACCAAGTTTTGAAAACTCTAATCATGCATCTTATGTTTGCACATTGAAGGAAGCAATTTATGGATTGAAACAAGCTCTTAGAGCTTGGAGCTACATGTTGGTAACATACCTTCAAGATTAAGGGTTGAAACCTAGTACCTCAAATCCTTCTCTATTCATCATCTCTTTGAGCTAGAGACCTTCATTGTTCTACTACTTGTTGCATGGGCTTGCTCCACTACTTCTTCACTAATGAGTTTTACTGCAATGGTGTGATTGATTGCTCTCCCTTTCGCACCCAGATCTGCTTCATGCCCATAACTATTTTCTTCTTGAATTATGTTTGTCTAGTTGATATAGCAGTTGTGTTTGCCTTAGTCCTTGAGCTACTATAGCTTCATTATTCTTTGAAAAGGAAGAGAGATCCACTCACCTTCCAGCATGTTCCTCCATGATTGACTCCTTCTGCATCATAGAGCTTTTTGACACATACAACATCTTTTTTTTTTCAATATTAGTATTAGAAGAATTAAGAGAATGTGTGATACCTAGATTTGTGATCATGCAATTCTCTAATTCTAATGTAATGCGTTGTTCATGTACCCAAATGTGAAGAAGTTGGCTTCGTAGATTTAAATTGATTGCATGGTCATAAATCCAATTTTGATCCAAGACAAGTGGTTCCATAAGATCCTCATCTTGAAACAAGCATTTTGAGTATCATTGGGACATCTTGAAGACAGATGGGAAGCTCTACTTCACCCAAACAAGGGGTTTCTACACCTCCCAACCCTATGAGATAGGCTTTTATGAGATTCATGTCCAATTGTACATCTTGGCAGTAGGACAATCTAACTACACTAGTTGCTGCACCTGAGTCAATCAAGGCTCTCATAGTCCTTACACCCTTTCCTTGTAGTCTCCTTAACATATCCTAGGTAAGAGTTCCTTGATATAGCTTGAATCAACATCCACTAATATAGCTTAACAAGATGTCACCTTCTAGAGTCGCCAATTGAACTGCACCGCTAGTGGAAATTCTATTAATGATCATGGGTCCATATCCTTGTTTTTACAACTTATGGGCTTGTTGTTTTAGTGTATAAACCAACACTAGGTCTCCCTCTTTCAATCCTTTATCCTTGATGTGTGCATCAAAGTATGCCTTTTATCTTTTCTTTGCAGCATAGCTGCCTACTATCGCTCGTAGTCTAGTCTCACCTAAGTGTTCTAGACCAAATATCCTAGAGGACAACTTGTATCCATTCCACTTATGCTCTTGTGCTACTTTTAAAGTTGAGATCAAGAAGCCTAATGGTAAGAGTGCATTTTGTTGAGAACCATATGAAATGAGCTGGCATTGAGTACCATTTTGTAGGAAATGCAATAAGCCCAAACAACATGATGAAGTTGTTTATCGCAATCACAATGTTTATTATTTACAAGTTTTGTCAATACATTACTCTTGCAGAGCAAAGAAGCATAAAAGAGGAGCCCCAAAATTTTCAAATTAATGGGCACATTGTTTCTTCTTCAAAGTCGTAGGAAATTCCCTCAAAGCCATGTAAATGCACTAGAGGAGTGCTCTAGTTGCATAATCCCAACTTGTTGTAAAAAATCCCTTCTAAATTAGTAGGAAATTCACTTTTTAATAATAAAGTGCCAGTCTCTTGTGTGAAAGGACCAAATTTAGGGCACATGTATATAAGTCACTTTGTGACTCTTTGTAGACACTTTTTTGCCATTGTGAAGAAGGAGAGCTCCTGATTTTCGAAATTGCTTCTTTCTTGCAGATTTCCATCTTCTCTTTGATCTTTTATGTGTGTGTAATACTTGGATTGTGTGTGTAGGACTGTTGTTTACCCCTTCCCACTGTTTTTGAGCTAGTGTAGTGTGTGTGTGTGAGCTTGTAGAAGTTGTGGAGTGAGTGTGGGTGTTTCCTGCCATTCACTATTTTGGTCATAACTTGAAGCACAATTGTCAGAATCAAGTGGAACCACTTCAAATAGATGCGTCTCGTTGAGAGCTTCAAAATGAGTATGCTATTGAGTATATTTGGAGTTTTCAACTGGGAGAAATTCTTGATTTACTAAAAACTGCTATAAATGGTATCGCAGCAGACACTTTCAGTATTTTAGTGAGTTAGAGAGGTCAATTAGTCTTTTCTCATGCATATAAGCTGAACCACTTCATTTTCCATCATGTGTGCACATGTCCTCATACACTTGGTTAGGTCGTCTGATCAGATTGACAAGTACGCATGTGTCAATTTTCCATTATAGGCACTTGTGTGGCAAATGAGGTTTAGTCTCATTGGCACAAGTCCTTGAGTCTTCTTGACTTAGGTGCCCAGGTTTTTGGTGCCGTTGCCGGGGATCACTCAGCCAAGGTGCCTTCGTGATGGTAATAGATCGAGTGTGATGAAATCATACTTGTAGAGGTGAACTCGTTCAGTGGCAAGTAGTCAATCACTTCAACACTTGTTACTTCACATCCCCGAGGTGTGTGTAATGAGTTTCTAGGTTTAGGGTTAGTAGGAAGGGAGAATTAGGGTTAGGTTAGGAAAAGAGGATGAGAGGAGTGAGGTAGGAGTAAGCTAAGATCACCAAAAAATCCCAAAAAAACTGTCAAAATCAGTGTAGTCTAGTTTCTATCACCAAACAAATATAAAAGCCAAAAAATTGAAATTAGTTGTCATTTTTTTTTCATTCTGGTATCGTCTGAGCACAACAATCAGTATCATCGAAGCTGTATCCTGCAATCTGAGCCCTCACATTCAGCTCTTCACCTCAAGACTTGATTAGTACAACCTAAGGATAAGATACCTGCAAACTTTAACCTCAAAAAGTGGTAAAAATCTCCATTTACATGTGATTAGTTGCGCAACCGGTATCGCGGGAAGGGACTGTGTGTTTTTTGAGTTTTCTTGAAAGAGACAGTAGGCTAGGAGTGAAGAGGGGTGAGAGAGGGGTAAGGGGCAACAAAAATTTTTTATTTTTGAGATATTTTGGCTTGAGTATCACGATTGGTCGAGTTTCTGGTATCGCAATACCAAAAATTCCCTTGTATCGCGATACTCGCCATAAGTATCGTATCGTCGACTACCAGCCTTGGTATCGCGATACCACTTGTGGTATCCTATCGCCTGGTTGGTATTGCAATCTCACCTTACCTAAATGGTATCGTATCACGGTCCATTTTAGTATCATATCTTGCCTTGCCCAGTTTAGTATCGCGATACCATACTAGTATCCTATCTTGCAAGTCGGTGGTATCGTATCGCCGCTTGTGTTGGTATCATATCATGCGGTTTTGTGGTATCGTATCACATAACCTCCAGTATCGTATCATCTCTCTTTTTGGTGTTGTATCGCGATACCATCTTGGTATCGTATCGTGTCCTTTTTGGTATCGTATCGTCCAAAAAGTGGTATCGTATCGTCTGGGTTTCCATTATCGTATCGTGCCCTTTTTGGTATCATATCGTCCAAAAAGTGGTATCATATCGTCTGGGTTTCCAGTATTGTATCGTCTGACTTTTCAGTATCGTATCGTGGGAGTTCCTAGTATCATATCGTATCACCTAGTTCTCATGTATCGTATGGTGAGCTGGTGTGGTATCGTATCGGGGCCAGTTTGGTATCGCCCAGGGCAGTATCGCATAATGCAGTATCGGCTGGGGTGGTATCGTCTAGAGCTTTTGAAGCATTTTGAAGGGCAAACTTGAAGCATTTGAGGAGCCACTTAGGGAGAGCTTCAGAGACCTGGAGAGCCTCAAGAAGGTGAATGAACTTGAGGTCAAGGAGAGTGCTAAGTAGCCAAATGAGTGTCATATCTTCTGTTGGAAGTGCTGCTTAGGTCAGTAACCGCTCTGTCTATTCAGACACCTCTAGTGACTCGGAGGAGGAGATACCCATGGCTTCAGAAGACATGCAGGGCCCTGCTCCAAGTAGAAACTTCATGACCGCTATGGAGGGAGAATACCGTACCTCCTTACAATACGTTTCTATTAATGCCCAGGAGATTCCCATCTACCAGGATGGCTTAAACAGATCCGTGGCTAGAATGGTGACTGCAATAGAGGCAACGATTGTGCCCACACCGGCTGTTAAGTATGAAGGAGGAGCATACATGGACAAGATAGGTCACATCTACATAGTAACCGAATTTCCCGAATTGATCAATGAACGGGGAGAGTTAGAGGGAGAAGAAAACTCAGGGAGACCAAACCCTGAGGAGTTAGTGACGACTCCTAGAGGCAAATCCCAAGTGACACGAGTCTTGAGAGGAGACTTGATACCTCAAGACGACTACCTATTGGAAGTCTATTTGATCCATGGAATGGACTTATTGCTTCAAACAGACTCATTGGCCCAAGGAAGAGAAGAAAGCCCGATGACATTTTATGAGCTAAAGGATCCAGAAGACGAGACGAGAATAACATACTTAGATAAAAATCGGTGAAGATATTGGTTGGTTGATGCCATAGACAGGGCTCAACTGAAATACATGGGTTTGCCTATATTCCCTCAGAGAGAGCAGGCAACCACCTCTCAGAACCCCTTTGGAACCCAAGAAGAGGCAGAGCATACCATGTCAAGACAAACTAGCCAACGGAGTGTTCCAAACCGTACTCATGTACAATTTGCGACTCCAGGAGTGCAAAACCGGACCCACCATGGAATAGGTAATCAATACCGTCCACCGGTAAGACCACGACCACCAGTAGGAGGGCAGCCTAGAATACCCCCTATTAGACCAGCAGTACCTGCCTTCGCTGTCATGCCTAGACCACTAAAACCAATGACAAGATTGAGGCCTATTCAGGTGGCCAAATGCGTAAGAAATCATTATGACAGATTGGGAGAACTCTACGATCACATTGTTGAATTTAAACAAGTTCTAAGGGCAGAACAAGTGGACGACTTCTTCGTGCAGTATGAGTCTTTCGGACTCACCTTCACAGGAATGGCTCTGACTTGGTTCCAGCCATTAGATCCCAATCAATTTGGAAACATGGAGCAATTTTTTCAAGAATTCATTGGAGAATTCACTAAGAGAGGGATTAAACACAATTGTGCGTCTTTAATCCATAGCTTTAAACAGAACCCTAATGAAACTGTGAAAACGGTAGCATGAAGATTCAATTAGTATGTGGATAGATGTCCAACGGCAGAGAGGCCCACTCAATAAAAGATGATTTCATTATTTTTGGATGGACTCACGAATGGAACCTTAAGAACTTTAGTTTACGTAAAGAGATTACAAACCCTGAGTGAATGTCTTCAAGAGTGCATTGACCTAGAAGACAATCTAGCGGAGGATCTTAAGAGCACACCCAGTCCCACTAAATCAGAAGACTCACGGAGTACTATTACTTCCAACTCTAGTAATGTGGAGGAATTAGCAGAGTTGGTAGCAAAGAAATTGGGAGTCCAAGGACATAGAAATTACCAACACCCAGCCTTAAGAGTGCTCATGTTATGAAGATGTAGTCTATGTGGAGGAGATCACCCTACACATATGTGTGTGCGAGGAGGGACCGGTGCACACCAGACATATCCTTACAACAAACAGCTTTAATAAGGAACTGCCTTGTACTACCACATAGAACAAAAATACACCAATCACACCATAGAGAACTGCCCATTCAATAGATAGGCATGAGCATTGCAACCACCTCAATATCGACCATATGGATATCCACCTAGAGAACCAGGTAGAGAGATACCCAGGTACAATCCATACCCAACCCCAACAGGAGCATCGAGACCATACGAGCAAGTACCATATCCACCACCCTAACCGCTGTTAGGACCACAATTGTCACAACCTCAACAAGTGGTACCGGTGAAGTATGCCCAGCCAGAAGAAAATTTGGAAAGAGCCATAGTGCCAGCCTCAACGATGACCAGTGTAGAATCAGCAAACTCTGCATAAGAGCTGCCCCCAGGAGATTATTATCCCTATGAAGCCAACATGCTAGAGTATGAATCAGTTTATAATCCAGCTTACTATCGATATGAAAGCTATGATCAAGGCTATGGAACGGAGGTAGCAACTTTGATGTATACTGCACCGAAAGCACAACCACCTATGAGACCACCCATTAGGCCGCCTGTGCCAAGAGGACCTTGTTATAGATGCGGAGGAGACCATTTTATTAGATAATGTCCTCGCCCTTACAACCCACCACCCCCTAGGACTTGGGAAGGATATTGTAATGAATGCGGAAAGGAACATCTTTTCCGAGATTGCCCTAAGAATCCAACCAAAGTCCAAGACACTACACCAATTAATGTAATTGAAGTGATAGAAATACCTGGAAGTGATAAGGAATATACTGTGCCTTTAAAGGCCATTACAAGAGCTCAAAAAAAAGAGCAAAAAGGAAAACAACCAGAACGAGAATAAGAAAACAATAGAACGGCAAGTCCAAAAATTCAGATTGTAGAAGATTCAGAGGACCCACGTGAGAGTACCCAGAACACTAAAACACAGAAATCGAAGGAAAGAAGAGAAAAGCTCAAAGATAAATGGATGAAACACGAGTCAAGAAAATAGGAAACAAACAAGAAACAAACAAGAGCATAAAGAACAAGGGATTCGGGAAGAGGTTCCCATTCCACCGCTTATCCGAGAAACACAAAAATCAGGATCAATTCTAGCTGACCCAAAACCTGACGACTTGGACATGTGGTTGAAAGCTTACCAAGCTAGAATTAAGACTGGACCGAATGTAGAGCAACACAAGAAGATTTACCCACAAGGAGAATTAGAAAAAGAAAGGCTTGCAATATGTCGAAAACTCATAGAGGTAGCACAAGCAACCCTAGAAAAGACTATCCCGACACTTCCAGAGACAAGAATAGCAGAGGAGCAACAAAAGGATTGTGCCAAAGTCAAGAATAAAGAACTTAGAGGGAAGGAAGACAAATGTGAACGAGTGGAAACTCAAGATGAACCGATGTCAACGATACCTGACCTAGAAGATGATTGGCCAAAAGAGTTATGGAATAGAATCCGAGAAGAACAATCGAAGAAGAATGGAGTGACTAAGCCTCCCTTCGAGGAATTAGATGTGGAAGTTTATTAACCAACCCCCAATATGGAGGAAGTATATGAGGAAGTGTCAAGGCTCGATAGAAATAGAGAAGAAGCTCAGAGCATTTCAACCCTACCTAATTACATGGGAGAATACGAAAAGGAGTCTATGATAATCCGAGCACCCACAGTACATGGAAAAGGAAAGGGAAACTCAGAAAAGAGTTCACACAATCTAACGGAACTTAAGAAGATGAAAGTACAATGCAAACTGACCTTGGAAGAATTACTTCCGGTTAAACCGCATTTATGGAAGCAATTAGTGGGTCAATTGGAATTAGGGCAAGAGGAGGAAGGAAAGGAAGTCAAGGGAAAAGAAAACTCATCTAAGATAAAAATTCCAGTTGATAAGGTGGGAGAATTTAGTGAAGGAGACGAAGGTAATACATGTCTACCTATCACTTACAATGGGTACATGACCAAAGCAATACTAGACTCGGGTGCTGGAGTACGAATCGCCACCAAGGAGATTTGGGAGAAATGGGGGATGCCTGCCTTACGGCCCACACACATGAAGCTCCAATTAGCAGACGTTCATGTGGACAAACCCTTAGGAATACTGGAAAAAATCAAATTAACCACCTATGGAGTTGAATTTGAACACACATTAGCCATTTGTAAATTTGAAAATTCTAACAACTACGAAATGATACTAGGATGACCCTTCATGAGACAAATGTGGGTAGTGCAAGACTAGGGAAGAGATTCATTATATCTGCAACATCAGGGAAATACCACCAAGATAAACTTGCACACATTTTCATATCGAGATGTCCCTCCACTACAATGGAATTCCATACACAAGGAGGAAGATGACCTATCTATTCATAGCGTTGGATCAAGCGATCAATCATGGATGCACGAGGACGCCTAGTTATGGATGTGTAAAGAAGCCAAGAAAGAGGACAAAAAGAGACAGCTCTAGCCAATAGGACATCCTAACTACCGACCTATAGAAGACCCAAGATATATGCCTCAAATCTTTCCAGATGAAACTTTTGAACCACATGGATGGATGGAAATCTTAGCAACCTTAGATGTGTGTGTGAACGAGGAAGTACTAACTATGAACGAGTGCATAGATGAAGAAGGCTATGATGTAAATCTTTATATGGTTGTCCTTCAAGAAGTAGAAGAAGGGGAAATATTGGAAAAAGAATGGAAAGAGGAATATGAGAGTATAGAAATGGAACCAAAATTCGATTCAGAAGAGAGCTATCTAGACACCATTCGAACCAAGGGGAAGCAGGAACCAACAAGGATCTTGGCAATAGAAGCTGCTCCCATAGTACAAAAGTGAGAGGAAAGCACGAGTAAAATCGAACCAAATCGAGATCTTTTTGAGGTTCCTGAACATTTTAAAAGATATGAAGTAGAAGAGAGAAAGGTAGCCATTCAAATGCCTAAATGAGAGGCTCGCGACGGAGAAGCATACGACAACAAAGAACAAATGAAGAAAATCATAGTAACAGTGGAGCATGGAGAAGAAAGATGCACATACATAGGCAAAGATGTGTCGGTGGAAGAGGAAGAACAGTTAATACAATTGATCGAGGAATATCGAGATGTATTCGCATGGACATATAAGGATCTCAAGGGGGTGGAACCCTCGATTTTTTCTCATAGAATACCAATGACAGCAGATGCAAAACCATCAAAACAATGCCCATATACCTACATCGACGTCTATGCTGCTAAAATTAAGGAAGAAATAGACAAGCTATTAGCGGTAGGATTCATATATGAAATAGAACGCACCGAGTGGGTATCGCCACTAGTAGTGGTGCCTAAGAAGAACGGAAAACTGAGAGTGTGCATTAACTTGAAAAAGGTCAATGCAGCCACCATACGTGACAGCTACCCATTGCCCATTACGGACCATCTATTGGAAAGAGTTGTAGGAAAAGAAGTATATAGCTTCTTAGATGGATTCTCAAAATACAATCAAGTAGCTATTGCTACTGAGGATCAACACAAGACCACATTCGCGATCGAATGGGGAGTCTATGCTTTCAGAGTGATGCCTTTTGGACTCACTTATGCCCCTGCTACTTTCCAACGATTGATGTGTCATGTTTTCAAGGAATTCCTAAAAAAGAGCATGGAAGTGTATGTAGATCACCTATGTACATATTCAAATCAAAGGTTGGACCACATACCTGAATTGCGAAAGATATTTAATAAATGCCGATAATATAGAGTCTGCCTAAACCCAGAGAAATGTGTCTTCATGGTAAGACAAGGGAAGATCTTAGGACATATAGTCTCTAGAAATGGAATATCCATGGATGAGGACAAGATTAAGGTCATCCTAGAGCTTCCTAGACCTAAGAATGCAAAAGAGGTGCAAGCATTTATGGGACATTGTGGATACTACCGCCGATTTATCCACATGTATGCCATAATCGCCAAACCCCTGTATGGACTCTTAACTCAATTCACTTGGACAGAGGAGTGTGAGAAGGCATTCAATGAGTTGAAGAAGAGGCTGAGCACAGCTCCAATTCTGAAAACACCGAATTGGAACAAGCCTTTTCATATTCATGTAGATGCTTCTAATTATGCAATATGTTGTATCTTAGCCCAACCAGCAGACAAAGGGAAGCTAGATCACCCAATTGCCTATGCTAGTAGACAACTGAATCAAGCAGAGAGAAATTATACCACCACCGAACGAGAAGGATTAGGAATGGTCTATGTAGTGAAGAAATTTAGACACTATCTCTTACCCAACAAATTCAAGTTTTTCATAGACCATCAGGCTCTATTGTACCTAGTCAATAAGCCTTGTAACATGGGAAGATTGGTAAGATGGTTCCTACTATTGATGGAGTTTGACTTTGAAGTGATAGTGAAAAAGGGAAACACGCATGTAAGAGCAGATCACCTTTCTAGGTTAACACACGGAGAACCACCAAGTGGAGTACCCGATAATCTCCCAGACACTTATTTGTTTAATCTGGAAGTGTGTCGAAAGTGGGCAGAGAAACTAATTCTGATACTCACTCATGGCCCACAACACCCAATTAACAAGGAGAGCAAAAGGGAAATTCTCCAATCAAGAAATTTGCACATTATTGCTGGAAGTGTGTACTATAAGGAACCCAATGATGTATTGCTAAGATGTGTTGAGGAGGACGAACAAGTGAAGCTGATTGAACAAGCTCATGCGAGCAAATGGAGGATGCACAAGGGAACTCATGGGACTATTAGGGAATTAAAGCGATTAGGAGTATACTAGCCTGACATGCCTAAGGATGTCCATGACTACGTGAGTAACTGTGCAGAATGCCAGGAGACAATCCCCGAAGATCATGTATCCATACCTTTGTCAACGACAACACCCAATTGGAGCAAAACCCTAGTTAGATTCCTAAAGACAGGAGAGCACGAGGAAGGAGTTAGCTTGGCAAGAAAACGATCCCTAGAAGAAATGAGCAAGGATTATGTACTTATGGGAAGACAATTGTTTAGAAGAGGAAAAGACAACCAATTATGGCTATGTGTGCATGAAGGAGAATATTTACCTATATTAGAGATGGCACACTCAGGTGCTGCAAGAGGTCATTTTTCAGCCGAGAGAACCGTAAAAATGATCCTCTTCACTGGCTTGTGGTGGCCAACTTTACATATGGATGCGGAGACATATGTAAGAAGCTGCGAGACATGCCAAAGGGATAAATACCCAATTCGGAGAGATGACATGCCATTGAGACCTATGATTTGTCTGAGAGCATTCTCTAAATGGAGTATTGACTTCATAGGACCCATTAACCCACCAGCCAAAGGATCTCATGCCGAATACATCATAGTAGTCACAGATTACTTGAAAAAATGGGTAGAGGCAAAGGCTACTAGAAAGAATGATGCTCAAACCACGGCTAAGTTTCTTTTTGAGCATATCTTCACTCGTTTCAGATTACCAATTGAGATTGTGAGTGATTGAGGAACGCACTTCATTAACGAAGTGATAGATTGTCTAATGAATGAGTTTTTAGTGATCCATAAAAAATCAGCCCCATACCATCCTTAAGCCAGTGGTCAAGCGAAAAGTTCCAACAAGGTATTATGCACAAAAATCGTCAATAATGGGAGGTCTGACTTGGACAAGCAATTGCATCATGCAATTTGGGCCTTCCAAGTCGCATACAAGACTGCCATTGGAATTACCCCGTTCAATTTGGTGTACGGGCAGAATGCAATTTCGCCCATTGATTTTTTAATCCCCACTTTGAGAGTAGCACAACAGTATAAATGGACCGAACATGAATTATCCCAACAACTAGACCAAATAGAGAAGCTGCATGAAACTAGGTTACAAGCAGTAGCAGGAACATATGTAGCTAAGAGAAGACAAAAGGCATATTATGATGCACATATAAAAGAAAAAGGGCTTAAAGAAGGAGACCTAGTCGTGGTTTACACCTTAAAGCAACATGCCAAGAAGTTACAAAAACACGCATATGGACCTCTGATCATAAATAGGATCTCTACTAGTGGAGCAGTTAATCAAGCCACTTTAGATGGAGACATTCTTCCTAACTACATAAGTGGATGCAGAGTGAAACGGTCCATGGAGCTCAAGAGGAGTTCAAGAAGGCTGATCCCACATGGAGACTCAAAGTTTTGGAAAAGAATCCCACACTACGGGTACAATGGGAAGCATCACCATATGTGCTTTAGGTAAACCCATCTTTTTTCCCAGTACCCCGAAGACGCTCGTGGTCACAATTTTGGGACGGACAACGACAGGGAAGCATTAATACTCAATGGCTAAATTATCCATTATTACCTAGTCCACCACATAACTATCTACCGACAAAAGAATACATGGTAAAAACAATGGAATTTTGTATTGCAAAATATGCTACGGTACCAGATTTAGCAGTAAAGATCACGAATAAGATTTTCATCATGCTTCTAACAGTAATTAAAGTCTTCCAACATGCAAAATACACTTTTTTGAACTTCATCGGCATTACACAAGGATCCGAAGCACTCACTTTTGATCTTTCAACCATTCTGAGCCGCTTAATACTTATGGCCTATTATTCACAAGTGATGTTATTGCCAAGCACATACATGCAAACATTTGAAGAAGCATTTTTCACTGGCTTCTTCGAAATAGATTCAAAAATTTTTGTCAAGATGACTTCGAACCTTAATGCACGTCTGGTGGCTTATGAAACAAGCTTTTTTGCAGATCATCGCCAAGCACCAGAGGATGTATGAGATCATTTTGAGAGGGATTTAAGTGATTAGTGTGCGCATCTCATAGCCACTTCACTATTCTCACATTGTGCAATTGAACATTGCCAATGACATTGTATTACTATGTGATCTAATATATACACATTGATCATATCTCCACCTCAATTCTTTGCTATGACCATCTCACAATAGTGAATTTCTCAGAGCTTGTTCTCAGTGCATGGTTTATTCTTTGATGTGATTTAAAGTGCTATAAAATTACCATACTGTCTACGTCATAGCTAAAAGGTTTCATTATTATGATTCTCTCAATAATGAGATGTTTTCATATCTTTACTCTCTTGTGTGTAGCCTGAAGCACCTTGAAAATGTCTGGCAACTCTACTAACTTGCTAAGCATCATTCTCAGTGTATAGTCCATCTTTTTAACTCATGTTTGATAGCTATCTACATTAATGAGATACCATCAAAAGAAAGCTGTCTAATTACTAGCAAGTTGAGAGCACTATTTATTCTACTAAACATGTGCAACGACTAAAATAACAAGTCTACATAAATAATACGGCACCTACCAAACTTCAAAAGAGATATCTCAGATAGTGAAGTTGAGCGCGAGGTGAACATGACGACGCTGTGAGCGATCCCTCCATGACTTGATTGCTGCGACTGATGGAACTCCAGACTAGAGTATTCTTCGCCATCAATACTCCGAACTACAACATTTATCACCGTCAATGCTCCAGATTACAACGCTCATCTATAATCATAGATCGATCATTGTGCTGTCAATCGCGGGCCTCTGTCGATCGTGCTGCTATCAATCGCGGGCCTCTGTCGATCGTGCTGCTGTCAATCGCGGGTGGTGAACCATCAATAAACATCGGTCTAGAGGAGAATGGTGAACTTCCAAAACATCCATTTCAAAAGATTAGCGACCTACTGCCTAGGTGTTGTCAATCGCTCTGCTATCAATCGCGGGCCTCTGTCGATCGTGCTGCTGTCAATCCTGAGTGGATCCTTGTCCGTCCAGGAGAAGAAGGGAGCTTTGTCAGTCGTGCCTTTGTCGATCGTGCCTCCATCCATCGTGGCTAGAGTAGCGTCTCATTCGCGGTAGGTCCCGCATCTGTCCTTTGCCCCAGTGGGCCCCTCGTTAATGAGAGAGTGGTTAGTAAGTGAGTGGTGCTCCGCTCTCCTCGTGGACTCCTGGTTTCTTGGCCGTCACGGAGTTCTCTCTAGTTGCCTATTCGTCGTCGTCTACAGTGCTCCCTTCTAGAAAGAGAAATCGAAAAGTATTAGTTAAGCTCCCTTCCCATACTGCCCGTTCTCGTGGCTGAAGCATTAGAATTTAAAAAAGAAAAAAATAGAGAGAAAAGAAAGATAAAAGAAAAGAAAGAAAAAAAAGAAAAGAAAGAAAAAAGAAAAAAAAGGAAAGAAGGAGAGCAAATGAAAAAGGTGGTCGGAAGCAGTGAAAACGAGTTAGTTTTAATGATGTAGAGAGCTTTCCTTTATTGTGGGACTCTCGTGGGCTTTCAAGTTGTTTGCTTCCGAACTTCCTTTACATTAAAAAAAAAGAAAGAAATAAAAAGATGTTTGCTTCCGGTCTTAGGGCTGCAGAAGTGGTCTCATGCTCAAGGCTGCTCTTTCTTTGATTTTCACGTCTCCGTGGGTTCTTTTTTTTTTAGAAGTTCGAAAAGGGGGAGGTTTCTTCATTGTCAGGCCCTTGTCATGGATTTGGCGACCCCCTCACTTGTGAGAAGTAACTTGGCCCCTCCTTTGAGGGAGACTTAACCTGACCTCTCTGTTGGAGGGGGGATCTTTTGCCGCCCTTGGGGCCTCCGAGGGAGCTGAACCCCCCATGGTCTCCCTCAGTAGATCCGCAATTCTTTCAACTCAGGAGGAGCTCAAGAAAGTTTGCCTCGTCGACCAAATGTTTGGCCTTAGGCCCCCGCTTGAAACCGTGCGACAGTGGCTTCGCAACAAGTGGTTCCCCCGTGGGCTAATTGTTTGTAAGTGTCTGTTCCTACCGGCAAGCCACATGTTTCTAGTCTTTGAAAATGAAGATATGGCGTTTCGAGCCCGAAGTGTCGGAACCTGGCAACTTGGTCAGGCGATCCTGTGCCTATTGAGATGGTCCCCTGATTTTACTCCCGACAAATCGAAATCGCTCTGGTACCCTCTCTCGGTTGAGCTCCCTAACCTGCAGTACTTCTTGTACAACTTCGTGTGCGACATTGTTTCTCCTATCGGCAAGCCGTTGGCCTCATGCAAAGACATTGGTGGTCTCATTTACGAACGTGAAAGACACTCGTTCAATGCTTGGGGACACCCTCAAATCTTTGTCGAGGATGATCTACGCATGCCGCTTCCATCGAAGATCAAAGTGGACTTGTGCGAAGGCGAAGTATAGGAGCAAGACATCAATTTCAAAAACCTTCCCAATGCATGCTTTCGTCGTGGCGAATGTTGGGAATGATGGATGGACAATCCAAGAGATTGAGTAGGTACTACAGAAACCTGCTTTGTACTTGATGCTTACCTTTTGGTTCCTCAAGATCAGAGAGTAGTGCTACATTGCCAGCCACATGATTTGAGCAGCCTGAGTCAATGTAGAATAGGTGGTCATCATTTGTACTTGGTTTTGAAGTCATGTTCATGATTAGAAGAGAATCATCTTGCTCTTCTGTATAGTTATTGTAGTCCTTTCTGGATTTGAATCCTCCTTGGTAGTTGCCATTGTAGTTGTTGTTGTAGCCTTGGTGATGGTTGAATCTACCTCTTGACTGTGAATATCCACCTCTTTGGTATCCTCTTCCTCTCTGATTCTTGTAATTCCTGAAACACATCTATAGTATGATTTGATAAACAACAAATGTTGCATGGTGAGGAGTTATAGGATCTCCCCCTACCTTGCTTACTTCCTGTACCACAAACACTCCTCTGCCCCTTGGCCTGGGAGGTAGTGCCTGCATCTTCCACCTTCTTGTTCTTGCCTTTATCTTTAGACTTCTTATCAGTGTATAGGGCAAAAGAGTTATTACCTTTGGATGTATCTCCATTCTTGTTGAGCTTTGCTTCATGAGTGAACAATTGTCCCATTAGAGTTGTAGGATCTAGAATTTGCATGTCCATGTAAAGGTCCATTGCAGTGGTAAAGCTTTCCCATTTGTCATCAACCTTTATCCCATTGATTACTTGCCTTACAATCTGCTCTTCTTCAATGTCTTCTCCTATGCTTGCTAACTAATCTGCTACATCTTTAATCTTGGTCACAAACTCTAAAACAACTTTGTAGCTCAGTGATGAGTAGCACCTCCTTTAATGTCAATCCGGGAAGACGTGAGGATGGTATGAAGACCTCGAGCAAGTGGCAGCACAAGTGCGTGAGTGAGAAGCACACTAGCATGCACACACATACACACACACGCGCACACAAGGCAAGACAAAGAGTGAGAATCAATGGACTTCTTAGATTACTTTCAAAATGCTCTTACAAGTTCGTTTCAATTACAATCTAACCTCAAAAATGAGCTCTCTAGCTCTTTTTATAGTTTTTGACTAGGTTTTGGCCCTGTCCAGACCTAGTGTCTGGCCTAGTTAAAAATTAGGTTCCAGGGCCAATTTGAGGGCTTAAACGGAGTCTAAAAAATACGAAAATTGATATGTAGGTACTTCTAAGGCTCCTCAAGCTCAAGGACTCCTTGGCTTGCACAAAATGGAGCTACAAAAATATGAAATGGTATTTACAATGATTGTTAGTGATAAGAATCACTGTTAAAAGATGTTGATTTGGAAAAAATTTGAAGGGCCTATCTGCCAGATTTGCGTCGACTGCTTTGTCTACTTACTCCTTCACCTTGTTCTGGCTCTCTCCGCTGGCTTCCTTGTCTAGTCGGTCCTTGGGTGCCCATACTGCTCTCAACACCCCCCCCTCTCTCGCGTCTGTCGTCCCTGACAGACCCTTGTTGCTGGGAGTGTTGGATGTAATATTCCACAACCTGAGTGGCAAGCTGATGTTCTTGTATGCGTAGTCCTCTGGCCAAATCTGTCATCATACGATCCCAATCGATTGGTCCTGGAATGTCCGGATGTGGCAGACGTAACTGATCTGCATGGATCGCTTGTTCTACTGCGAATAGATGTAGCAAATGTGTGGGTCTGGGAATGAAAATTTTGAAATGGTATTCCCAGAATCCCGTAGAGAACATTTCCTCAAATGTCTGCTTGAAGCATGCGGGCAAGTACTTTATTCGTGCATGCCAAGCAAAGATGATAGTGACCGAGGGGGTTTGGCTCATGTCGTAGACTAAATCCTTGTTGCCTTGAGAGAATCCAGGGGCAGAGATGTATGGAGCTTGGACATTCCGAAAGGTTTTGAAGACAATGGTCATGAGCTCGAATATCTTCATACACATTTTCGCTGCTATGTCGGGTACATTATTTAGACGTGTAGACCAGTGCCGAATTGTTGATATCATGTAAGCTACGGTTGGGGTCCCCCGAGGCGGAGCAAAATATGGATAGTTAACCCAATCCGAGCATTCTTTATTGTTGCGTACCTTGATTGCAAATGCTTGCCATGATCTGCGATGTACCACTGGGCAATAGCATGGATTATACTTGATATATAGTGGCATGGTTGCCCAGGTGCTCATCATCTCTGGGTAATCGGTTAGTAGATGTGCACGCCAATTAGGTTGGAAGATCGAGCCAGCACGTGCATCTGTCGGTAAATCCCCTATCTCAAATTGAGTGGCGAATGTGGGCTCCTTCCCTGTATGTCTTTTGACTTCTGCATTATAATCATGTAGTAAGACAAAATAAGGCATGTATTGCGACTCTGATGTTGTGATTAACAGTTGATGGGATAAGTTTTGAAAGTGGGAAGACCGAAGGACAGTCTCTTCCAGATTTGTGAGAGATTGCATTTGCACGGCCACACGATCATCATGTTTCTTGCCCACTTTCTCGACCCTTTTGACCCAATCTGGAACTTGAATTTCTAAAGTGTCTTGTCCTTCTTCTGTAGTTCGACCACGAGGCGTCGGCATAGGCTCCTATGGCTCTTCATAGCTATCATCGACGGGGATTTCCACTACTGTTTCAGGTTCTGGTTCTTCAATGGGCGAGGGTGGCCTTTCATATGGTAGGAGGCGTGCGTGGAGTTCTGCCACCTGTTTCCGGAGGGTCTCTACTTCTTCTGTAGAGTGTTGCAAGATTGCCGGCTCCTGTTGAGCTGTGGGAACACTGGCTATTTGTTTCTTTAGATCTGCACATTCAGTCTCTAGTTTTTCATATGACTCCAAGAGATTTGCATGCTCCTCAAGTAAGATGCGAATGTCTTCCGATGGGACTGCTCTATATCTGGTAGGGCTAATGGTTGCTCCTACGGTTCCTTCCATAGCCGCTTCAAAGTTGTCTTGGTTTTGTTGTTGAAGTCGTTTGTTCTCTTCTAGTGCTGCGGCCATATGCTTCCTTAATAGCCCAATGTTGCGTCTGAGTGTAGCGTTAGAGATCATTTGCGCTTGAAGCACTGTTTCTAGTTCTTTGACTGCTTGGTCATCTACTGTTGATGTCTTTGATTCCAATTCGGAGTGAGCATGCTGTAGTGTGGTATGCTCAGTTAGGAGCGTCTGGTAGTTAGCTTCAAGAGTGGTGACTCTAGCTTGCAGACGTTGAGATTCTGCCTGGAGGGCAGCAGTGCGTTCTTCCAATTGATGGTAGTCTTGTTGTAGCTGATGTGCACACTGAAGTAATGTGTTGAACGTGCTATTTACATTATGAGATGCAAGGGGAAAAGTTTGAAGTGCAGGGGAGGTGGGATTGGGTAGGGGGGTAGTGAATGCTGTGTGTGCCAATGATGTGAGTGGTGAGGTGGGGGGTAAGGGAGGGGGAGATGGTGGAATCGTGGGGGGAGGTGCTGTGGTTGGTGAAGTGTCCATTGGGTCAGACAAAGTGGTGTGTACAGGGGCTACCATGTAGGTGGGTATGGTAGGTGAAGTGAGTGTGGTGTTGCTTTGATTGTGTCGTATAACCTCCGTAGTTGAGCTGTATAGGCTGGTGCACCTACAAGTTTTGGCACTTCTTGTTGCTCCTCTTGATGCTCTTGATCATAATCCTCCTCTTCATCCTCCTGTTCTTCATCTCCGTCATCCTCTGCATCCACTTCAACAGGTGTGACAGGTGCTTGGGAGGTTGTGGCCTGCGTTTGCACGTTTTCCGCTTGTTGTGCCTCTTCTGCCTCCAGCTCTACATCTTCTAATAATTGTTCGAAATCTTCATTAGTGAGTTCTTCCAAAGGTGCACCACTAGGAAATTCAAGATCGGTTGGGATGGGAGGGAATATCAAGGTGGAACCATCGATGCTGCGTCTTGGAAGTCGGAGTATGAATGGTCGGACTCTTCGGGGTGGAGGGGTGACGTCTGGTGTTAGGGTGGCTCCACATGGTTGAGCACATGGGACTTGGACAGTGCCTCTCATCTTCTTAGAAGGGGGTCCAGTGGATGTCCTTCCTCTAAACTGCTCAACCCGATTCCACATTAGGGCCCGTTGGATCGGAATGTCATAAGCTAAACACCTATAAATGATTCTTGTCAGAGCACAGCAACCATATAAAACCTGTTTCCGCGGCCATCGTTTGTGAGCTAGGTGTATCTGATCAATTATCCAGTGGGGTAAGTTGATGGTGAGGCTCTGTGTTTCTGCTAGATACAAGCTAAACCAAATCTTTTTGGGCGGCATGGTGAATCTATCTTGTGCCGGAAAAGCAAAATGTTGCATGCACATGCGAAGGTGTATTGCAATATTAGGCGTCATGGACACCATGTCCTTGAGTTTGGTGAGACTTCGATTCTTCATGTAATCCGGTACTAGGGTTTCCTTCTCTGTAGGAATATGCATTCCGCGCATATCTAGAGCCTCTCTCACCAAATTGTTTGATAGCCTGAACCTCTTGAGCTCATTCCCCTTTGTCAGAGATGGAATCACAAATGAGCTTGCACCTTTTGGGTTCTGGTTTGGAGTCAAGGTGTTGATGAGATAGTAGCATCGCATGAAGTTAGGTTTTGGGAGTCGTGCACTGAAATAGGCACTCAATCCTGCCTTTTCCCATATCGGACGTAGACCTTCTACATTTTGTAATTTCTCAAATTCCCTTGTAAAGAAATGGTATCTGCGTTGCTTCCCATTGAAGTCCAACTCTGATTCCCATAGGTACGTTCCTTCACCCAAGGGTCCTGCCACCTCGGTAAACCAGTGGGAAGTCTTTCCCACGGGCATGGTATGGCCACGCGGAGGGTCCGCAATAGGTATGATTTTGACGGGCTGCAATTCTTCTGGTCTTTCATTTGTCTCAGGCAAAACGGGTAAACTGTCTAAGTCCACCACTTGCGGGCTTGTTTCTGTGTGAGAGCTAGTTCCTGCTGCCTCAGCCATGTTGAAAACTTCGCAGCTGGTTCTGTGAGAATATATGAATAAACGTTAACATTGCAATGGACACAAAAATGACACGGTGTCCCCTGTTACAACATTAACTTAAAGTTCGGGAGTGGTTAGAGGTTAATAGGTGCTCGGTGCTAGTGTGTGTAGTTAGGAATTGGGTAGGCCTACGAGCTAAGCGGAATGATGTGAAGTGAGAGTGAAGCGGTTAGTAGGTGGTCATGGATTTACAATTGGGGTCCGGGGGTTTGTTACAAATCTTGGGCTGCCAAATGCAGTGGATGGGTTTTGCTCTGGGTTCCATAGAGACTCTCAAGAGCTTTATAGGCGTGTCAGCTTGGAAGTGAGGCCTTTTAGGGACCCATTTACAAGTGATTCTGTTCGTGCTCATGGGCCTTGGTGTTGAAAATGAGTGGATGTAGGCTGTGCGAGTGAATGGATCATGCTGTGTAGGGTGTGTTCTTGGTGTAGCTATTTGAGCCCGCAAACAAGCCTTAGGCACCCAAATTTGTCTTGATTGTGGGCTGGCCTTCATCGACTTCTTGGGCACCCAAATAGACTTCACGTTAGCAGATGAGCTTCTGAAAGACTTCTTATTATTAACGGGTTGTTGGTCACCTATAAGAGGCTTTGCCCGTGTGGTTGGCTTAAGTGCAACCGGGTGTTCTCCTTTCCGCACCCACACTTGTTTCACTTGCTGAGACATTTTGCTGCGCAGGTACTTTTGATTTCCGGCATAGGTAGTACTCTGCTTCTTCTGCCTTTGATCCATCTTTGGTTGCTGCCTCCTTCTGGCCTTTGGAAAAGAAGGAAGTTCCGTTGCATCCCTGACTCCTTTTTTGAGATCTCCAATCTTCTGCATCACATAGCCTTGGACAAGAACAACATGGTCAACTTCATGTGCACTCCTGGAGGGACCAGGAGTCTGTGCCTTACCTAATTCCTTGAGTGCTCCATTATCTAACTCTACTGTGATTCGACTATGATTGACCCATACCTGAAGAAGTCCACTTCTTAGGTTTACGTTGACTGCTTGGTCATAGATCCAGTCTTGACCCAAGACAAGGGGTTCCGTGAGGTCCTCATCTTGACACACTAGTACTTTAACTGTCATTGTCTCATCATGAATGTAGAGGGGAAGTTCCACCTCGCCCATGCAAGGGGTTTCCACGCCTCCCAATCCTATGAGATATGCTTCCACAGGATTGACATTTATTTGCAACTCTTGACAGTAAGACAATTTAACAGCACTAGTGGCTGCACCTGAGTCAATCAAGGCTCTTACAGTCCTTGCACTCTTTCCTTGTCCTATATCTAAGGTTATGAAAGGAGGTCGATCAGTTATCTTATGCGAGCTAACACCTGAAACTTCACACATAGCCATGTCATATCTTTGATCTGCGTATGCATCTTGCCTAGGGTGCTCTCTCCCTTGTCTTCTTAATTTCATCCTTCTGATGCGTTCTATAGCTTCTGCTTGAGCTTCTTGTCAAATTCGCTTTTCTTCCTCCTTGCGTTTCTTAGCAGTGTTGAGTCGACTGAGCATTTCTTCCGTGAGGGGTTCCTGGTACAACTTGACTCTGCATCCGCTAATATAGTTTGGGAGAACATCACCTTCTAACGTGGCTAGTTGTACTGCTCCACTCGTGGAAATCCTATTGATGATCATAGGTCCGTAGCCTCTCTTTTCTAGCTTCCTTGCGTGTTGTTTCAGTGTATAGACTAAAACTAGATCTCCTGCTTTCAAGCCTTTATCTTTCACATGGGCATCAAAGTATGCCTTCTGTCTCTTCTTAGCTGCATGTATTCCTGCTGCTGCTCTCAGTCTTGTTTCTCCTAATCGTTCAAGGTCAAAAAGTCTAGAGGAGAGCTCATGACCTATCCATTCGTGCTCTTGTGCTACTCTCAAGGTAGGAATCAAGAAGTCCAATGGTAGCACAGCGTTTTGACCAAATACTATCTGAAAGGGGGTGGCTTGAAGTACCGTCTTGTAGGCAACTCGGTATGCCCAAACAACATGGTGTAGCTGTTTGTCCCAATCAGAGCGTTTAGTGTTCACTAATTTCGTCAGTACATTGCATAAGATCTTATTAGTGCTCTCAGCTTGTCCATTAGCTTGAGGGTGATAGGGGGCAGACTTCTTGTGTATTACCAAGAATTCTTGGAGTAGATTTTCAATCACTTCGTTCAAGAAATGAGTGCCTCTATCACTTACAAGCTCTATAGGTAGCCCATATCTTGTGAATACGTTCTCAAACAAGAATTTAGCAATTGTTTGAGCGTCATTCTTTGTCGTAGCTTTTACCTCTACCCACTTAGTTAGATAGTCTGTTGCAACAATGATGTATTCAGCATGAGAACCCTTAGCTGGGGGATTAATAGGACCTACGAACTCTATTCCCCACTTAGAGAATGCACGTCCACCCATCATAGGTTTCAATGGCATCTCATCTTTTCGTATAGGATACTGAGTTCTCTGACAGACATCACACCGTTTCACATAGGTATGTGCATCCATGTGAAGGGTAGGCCACCAGAAGCCCGCAAATAGTATTGCCTTGATCACCCGATCTGGTCCAAAGTGTCCTCCTGCTACACCTTGGTGAGCAGTTTCCAAGATCTTAAGATATTCACTCTCATGGACACACAGTCTCAGGTAACCATCTTTACCGCGTTTGTATAGATTATCACCAATGAGTGAGTAATCCAGGGCTTCTTGTTCTAAACTCCTTTTCCTAGCCAGAGTCATGTCTGGAGGGAATGTGTTTGTCCTCAGGAAGGATACTAGAGGTTCGCTCCAATCTGGCTCAATGGATACTTGATAAAGAGTAGCGTGTTCCACAGGTGGTTTAGTGCAACAGATTGGGCATTCCTTGCACAACTTTTGGACATCCGCTTCCATAGTCGGCCAATGCACTCCGAGTCTCCTTAGCGTCTGTAAAGTTCGTTGCTTCGAATGGTGTTGCTCTAGTGCACCTACATGTGCTAATTGCAACATCCTCTTCTACGCAACAAGCCAAGATCCCTTGATCTGTGTGCTTGTACATGCTTCCTGCCATGATGTGGTACTTTTGGGCTCTCACAACCTCCCTATTCCGTGTGTTTACCACTGGATGATTAGGCCCGTATGTCAATACTGGTACCAATGGCTTAGCCCACTGCGGTACAACTTCCAAATTAAACAAGTAAGCATCAGGAAGGTCATCTGCTACTCCTTGTGGGGCTTCTCCTGACGTGAGCCTAGAGAGATGATCTGCTCTTAAATGAGTCCTACCTTTCCTTACCACAACCTCAAAGTCATATTCCATGAGCAAGAGAAACCATCTCACTAATCTTCCTGTATTGCATGGTTTGTTTACGAGGTATAGCAATGCCTGATGATCAGTGAAAAATTTAAACTTATTTGCAAGCAAATAGTGTCTAAATTTCTTAACTGCATATACCATGCCTAATCCTTCTCGCTCTGTAGTGGTGTAATTCCGTTCAGCCGCATTCAATTGTCTACTAGCGTAGGCAATTGGAAGATCCATATTACCTTCACCTGTAGGTTGTGCAAGCACACATCCAATGGCATAATTGGATGCATCCAAGTGAACATGGAATGGCTTATTCCAATCTGGTGTGGTCAAGATTGGTGCTGAACATAATCTTCGTTTAAGCTCCTGGAAGGAATTCTCACATTCATCCGTCCACTCAAAGTTAGTCAGGAGTCCGTACATGGGCTTTGCAATGACCGCATACATGTGTATAAATCGTCGGTAATACCCACAATGCCCCATGAAAGCTTGTACTTCCTTGACATTCCTTGGCCTAGGTAGCTCTACTATGGCTCTCACTTTCTCTTCATCAGTGGATATGCCATTCTTTGACACTATGTGTCCTAGAATCTTGCCTTGCCTGACCATGAAAACACATTTTTCTGGGTTCAGGCAGACTTGATATTCTCTACATTTGTCAAAGATTTGTCTGAGTTCAGGGATATGGGTTTGTCTAATGTTGGAATGAGCACAAAGATCATCGACATAGACTTCTAAGTTTTTCCTCAGGAATTCTTTAAATACATGGCACATTAGTCTCTGGAAGGTTGCGGGTGCATTGGTAAGCCCAAATGGCATTACTCTAAAGGCAAAAATGCCCCACTCAGTGGCAAAGGCCGTCTTATGTTGATCCTCTGGAGCTATGGCTACTTGATTGTAGCCCGAAAATCCATCAAGGAAGCTGTACACTTCCTTGCCTGCCACTCTTTCTAAGAGATGTTTTGTGATGGGAAGCGGATAGTTATCTCGAATCGTGGCTGCATTAACCTTTTTCAAATTAATGCACACATGCAGCTTGCCATTCTTCTTGGGCACCACTACGATGGGGGATACCCACTCAGTATGCTCGATTTCATAGATGAATCCAGCTTCGACCAGTCTATCTATCTCCTCTTTGATCTTAGCAGCGTAATTATCGTTATATGTGTAGGGCTTTTGCTTAGAGGGTTTAGCGTCGGAAGTCATGGGGATAGTATGTGAGCATATGTCAGGGTCAACACCTTTCAAATCCTTGTAACTCCAAGCGAATACATCTCTGTATTCTCTTAGCAATGCAATTAACGCATGCTCTTCTTCCTCTGTTAGGTCATGACATATGTACGTACATCTCTCCTCTCCTTCTTCTAGGGCCACTACTATTTTCTTGGTAGTTTCTTTGTTATCATAGGCCTCTCCTACTTGTGCCTCTCGTTTAGGCATTCTTATCATGACTCTCTTGTCGTCTATCTCATACTTCTTAAAATTTTATGGGACCTCAAACAAAGATTCTTCCTCTTCTGGTGAGACTTCTCTCTTCTTCCGTTTCTTCCCTTCTTCTTTCGGGGTCACGTGTGTTGCTAATCTTACGTCATTTGTGAGCTCCCCATGTCTCTGGGGTTGACATTCCATTTCATGGAAGTATTCTTCATCTGATGCAAATGGTGGGTCCATAATGATTGACTCTAGATCGGAGTCACTTGCATCCTCAAATGCATCAGGGCTAGGTTCGCATTCTTCTAGAACTGCCTCTCCCATGATTGGCTCTATGGAGAAGACTGAAATGTCATAGCCATCCTCATCACAGTGAGGTGTCCATTGTTCTTCATTGATGGCTACGTCCATTGTTGCTAAGATTTCTGCCCAACCATGAGGTTCAAATTCTTCGTCCGGAAAAACTACAGGTGCATAGGCTGGGTCTTGGATTGATCTATGGGTTTCTTTCGCACCTACCTCTCTGGCTTTCTCTCTCTTCTCTTCCTCGACTGCTACCTTGCACATCCATAAGTGGGTGTCTTCATGCATCCAAGAGGATCCTGACCCTATGGAATGCACCGATTCTGTATCATCTTTGGTTCTATGGATGGGATTCCATTGGATAGGAGGAACATCTCTATGAGAGTAATCCTTGAGATTTACTTTGGTTGTAACACCTAAGTGTTGCAAATACAAGGAGTTGGTTCCCCAGTCCTGTACCACTTGCAACTGTGGCATGAATGGTCTTCCCAAAATCATCTCATAGGCATGATTTTTGCTAAAGTCACAAATAGCAAATGTATGCTCGAACTCGACACCACAAGTGGTGAGAGTTATTCCTTCTAGCAATCCTAACGGTCTCTCAATATGGCCATCTGCCATCTGCAATTTCATTCTCGTTGGCCTGAGTGCTGGCTTGCCCCAACGCTTTCATAGGGAAGTAGTGGCAATTGCAACTCCTGCGCCTGAGTCCAAAATTGCCTTGGTGGTGTACTCCTGGTAGGTGATGGGAATATAGGTGTTCCCTTCTTCACCTTCACACATATCTCCTATCTTATCCAAGGGAATTTCTGGCACTGTCCTATGGGATCCTACCTGGGAACGAGGTTTGGTTATTTCTGGTACTTGTTTGGCGACATGTTTCCATAATTCAGGTCTAACCTTGAGTAGCTCTTCTAACTTGAGATTGCACTGCACGTTAGTGTTCTTCACTACCTCTGTGTTCCTAGGTATGACTGAATCTTCATTTCTTACCATGCCTGTAGGTGTTCTCATACAGGTGGACTTAGCTTCCCATGGGCCTGTGAAATGGGGTAGTTCTTGTAAAGAATTAGACTCGAAGTCTAATCTTTCTTGAGATTGGGTACTCTCCTGCTCTCCATAAATGGATGGGATGTCTTGTGGGAATTGGTCGTGTGCATCATCCACAAGTTCAAAGGGAGGGGCGACTTCACTTTCGTTATCCCATTTGTCTTCTTGAATCTCTCGTAGGAAGTCTGGTGCAAACCGATTCATAGAAGAAGAAGTGTCTGGCTCCGTAGAATTAGGCACATAAGCAACCTGGGAAGGAGGGCTTATTCTATCGTTGGCTCTCTCCTCGTTCTTCATAGATGGCTGGAGCACAAGCTTCTTGGGGAGGATTACTTATTCCCTTACTTTTCCGAACAGGCTCATACGCTCCCTGGGAAGGAATGTAGGCAACCTGTGGAGGTACGTAAGCTTTCGAGGGGGGTTCATCTGCCTTTTGGGGGAAAAGATAAGCTTCTTGAGGAGGCACATGGGCTTCCTGAAGAGGCTAGCTTATCCGTTCTCTTACCTTTTCCTTTCTTTGAGGGGTAGGTTCCTTTTCTGATTGTGCAATTAGCCTCTCTATTCTTTCTAGCAGTCCATCAAAGTGTAACTGCGTCTTAGCTGAACTAGAAATGTTAAATAGGCGGCTGGCTTCAAACATGGTCTGAGCCAATTCCACCATTTTGGCACAAATTTTAGTTTGTTCAAGCTCTAGCTCGGCTCTAGGGTAGCATTTTTCATGATCGGTTATGGTTGGCCCTTCTTGGATTCTGGCCTGATATGCTTTAAGCATCATATTAAGGTCCTCGGGAGTGGGATCAGCTAATACTGATCCTACTCGGGGTGGTGGGTGGGTTACGTGGGGTGCATTAGGGGGTGGAGGGATGGAGGGTGATGGGGATGGTAGCGGTGGGAATGTGTGAGAGTGCGGTTGGGATGTGATCTCTATGATTTTGGCCTTGGTTTCTCGTAGACTTTCCTCAAGTTCACTCATATTCTTTGCCCATTGCCTTTTCATATGCTCACGGCTATCTGTCCAAGCTCTAGTCCTTTTCTTGGTTATGCTCTCAGTTTCACTAGCTGTTGGGCTCTTTTCCTGGTCTACCCCTTGGTTTTGCTGCAATGCTTGAGCTCTAGTGACTACCTGTACAGGAGCAGTGGAAGTGACACTTCCTGTTGAATCTACTACTAACCCAATAACGTTGATAGGCATGATTTTTGGCATATTATTGGGGTTCTTTGGGCAATCTCGTAAGAGATGCTCTTTTCCACAATCTTGGCAAAAGCCTTGGATCGTCACTGACTGGGGTTGTGTAGGTGGAGGTAAGGGACAATCACAAATGAGGTGATCTCCTTGGCATCTGTAGCACGGTCCTCTTGGGAATGGAGGTCTTACTTGCCTAGGTTGAGGCCTAGGGTTGGGGTTTGCATACATGACGTTTGTATAATCTGACTCCCAACTATGTTCATTTGGCTCTTCGCTGTAATAGGACTCACCATGTTCTGGAGACTGCATGTAGTACGCCTGGGGACTATCAACGTGTGTAGAATCAAAGCTATGGTCACTGAGGTCATTTTCAGAAAGCAAGGATGTTACTGGGACTAAGGCTCTATTCATGTTCTCTTCTGCAGCAGTATACTTTACCGGGATCACATTGGCTGGGGCAGGGGGTTGTTGTGCTAGCACAGGCTGAGGCCTTTGTTGGTTTTGATAGGGTTGCTGATGAGGTTGTTGTGGCCTGCCATATGGTTGTGGAGGGTACGGGTTCTGGTATCTTCCCTGCTGAGGGTATGGTTGAGGATATGGTTGCCTAACAGCCTGCTTATTGTAGGGGAAGTCTTGCGCGGTGTGATTTGTGTACCTCCGTTCTATGGTGCAGTACTGGCTACTAGGATTTACTTGGGGCTGAGCCATAATGGGACACACGTTTGCCATATGGTCACCACCGCATGTATAGCACCTCTTCGCTGGGGTAAACCTCGGAATTTGTTTGCTAGAGACGCCTAGTTTTTGGGCCACTTTCTCTGCGAGTTCCTCAATTGATGTGGATTGCGTGGAAGAGTGACTAGATGCACTATCTGAATCTTTGTAGATTTTGGAAAGCTCTAGTTCTTCCCCTAGGTTATCTTCAATGTCAATGCACATGCGTACACACTCTTCTATAGTCCTAGGGTCCTTCAGATACACATAGGATCTCAATTTCGTACTCAGCAATCCATCAAGGAATAAGGCTACTTATTTTGCAGGTGTGGGTAGCTCCGAAACAGGGCACCTTTCAAGATATTGTCTAAATCTTCTTCCTGCCAACCTGACAGTCTCTTGGGGAGTCTGTTTGAAGCTGTGAATCAATGATGAGGTATTGTGTCTTATGCCACTCTTAGAGAACTCTACAATGAAAGCCTCTAGGAGTTGGTCTATGCACCTGAATTGTCGCTCATCCAATGGCTGAAACCATGTAAGTGCTGTGTTCCTAAGGGTTAGACCGAAGGCATTGTACTGCGTGAATAGATCCTCCACTTGTTCAGCTCTCAGGACTTGCTTAAACTCCACCACATGATCATAGGGATCTCCTGTGCCATCAAAGTAATTCTTTATGGACTTAACTAGCTGGGTCGGTCTCAAAGTTCTTGTGTGCTCTCTAGGTCTTGGCAGAGGGAATCCATCCACATTTCTTTGGTTCCTGTGAGCTCTAAGCATCTCAGGTTCTACCCTATTCGTCTCCGTCCTCGTTCTTTCTCTGCCCACTGGGTTGGCAAAGCTTACTTCTGGTCTATCTCTACTTTTGTCTCTTTGAGTTCCATGAGCTTGGGATGTTCCAGCTCCCGGGTGACCATAGGATACATTCGATCTTGGTTGGGGGAAAATGAATTCACCCTTCCAAGTGTAAGCATGCCTATCATTTTCTGTCACCACGAAGATCCTTTCCGAAGTGTGATCTAAGTAGGTCACTCTACCTGGGCTATCCGGATCCTTAAACTCATAGATCATGATAGTTCCTATATCAGTTGGCTGATTAGCTTTATACCTCCAAAAGGCTTCGTCAGTTTCTCGATTGAGGAGCAACTTTATGCTCTTATTATCCTGGGGAATCCATTCCGGTGTGATAATCCTAGTGAGAACTGATTTACCTCGAGGGGTTCTAGGTTCCACACCCATGTTCCCTTGTTCCAAGTCACCTAAATCCGCCTCTGAGATTACATTCCCAAATTCATCTGTCCTGTCTGGGTAACTGGTGACTACATATATGGTTCCTTCTTTGTCTAGGTATGCACCATTTTCAAACTTGACTGCTGGGTGCTCTAGTCCTATGGATTGATCAGGATTCTTAATCTGTACCACAGATCTTCCTAGGCCGTCCTCATAGATGCTAGCACCTAATCGGTTGGTCCTAAGGTATTCCAGCTGTGTTTTGTAAGGGCCTTCTACCCTGTACAAGTAAGGCACTCCTGAATTTCCAATAGGTCTGTCCATGCCTTGAGACATCTCTGACTCACTGGTCTCAGAGCTAGGGTAGTACGAGTGGTGGCTCAACTGCTGGGCCCAAGACCTAGCAGTGTGGCTAACACTAGCCTCTGAAGACCTAAGGCTTTGTCTCTCCCTTACAAGATGTCGTCCTGATCTAAGGTTTATATGCCTATCTAAGTAGTCCAATTCTTTGCCCAGAGTACAACCTCGTTGCTGGTTACTTTATAGTAGTCACTTGGTTCTTTTTAGTTATTTCTCGTGTTTAAGGTCTTGTCTGATATTACATCGTCAGGAATACTTGAATGTTCTTCGTGCTTTCAGGTTGATCGTTCCACGTTAGGTTCTTTTCCTTTATGTTATCGACAGTACAGAGATTAGGTTTTTAGCTTGAACTTGAGTTTTTAGGTGGTCTTCAACTTGATACCTGCTTATCGTCACTCTGACTCACTCCTACCTCCCGTCGTTCTTAGCCTAAGCTAGGAATTGATAAAGGGAGTTGAGAATTTCCAACCTTTTGTTTCCTTCTTGGTTGCCTTGAATGCCCAGGAAGTGTGTTCCCAAGCCTGCACTTACTCTTGCTTTGCGTACCCTTTGATGCTCTCAAAGGACCTGTAAAAGGCCCACTGTTAGCTCAAGACTTAAATTCACAAGACAGAACCAATCACTTTCATTCATGTAACAGTTCCACCAATTTGCACTATGACTTTTTTGGACACAACTCTAGAGATCCCTGAATTTTATTCCCCCTGGGTATGGTCAACTTAAAAATACCCTAGCTAAAAAACAACGCATTATCTTCATAAAAAACAGTTGAGGGCGTGTAGTATATGCCACAAGCTTTCCAACAAGCCCTAGAGCTCAAAAAATGGATTTCGTATGAAAAAGTTGTGACCGTTCAGGGTTCTAGGGTTAAGACAGGGTTCAAACAGGATCACTGTGCAACAGGTTTTCCCCAAGTTGTTTTCCTAAGGCTTCCTAATGTGCTCTAGAGTAAAATGTTTATGCCCCAAAATTAGCCCAACTCTTCAATTAACAAACCCTAAAAAATTTGGCTAAAATTGGCTGTCAATCGTGATGGACAAGGCTGTCAATCGCGATGGACAGGGCTGTCAATCACGATGGACAGGAGTTCAGTCGATCGCGATGGACAGAGGGTTCAGTCAGTCGCGATGGACAGGCAGTCAATCGCGATGGACAGAGCTGTCAATCGCGATGGACAGAAATTTTGCAAGATTTTCAAAAATTTTGATGGAAAGGTGATGTGCAGGGTCTCTAGTCCACTGTGGTGCACTCAGATTTACCAAAAGGTGAGAATTTCTGTCAATCATGATCGACAGGAGTCGGCGACTGCGAGACAGTTTCGACGAGTTTCGTACCTGCGCAGGAAGCTGGGGATGGTGATTCAGCAAGGTCCTGCAAAAAGCTCAAGAAACATGCAAGAAAACACACATGCAATATCGCTCTCTCGCTCTCTCTCACAAGTGAAATGAGGGAAATGAGGTGGAGATGGGGATATAGTCAAAAAACTGAAATTTTCGCGATGATGAAGATGGAGGTGGAAGATGGTGATGAGGAAGATGGTGATGATGATGGTGACGAAAAAACAAGAAAATAGATGAAAGTGAAGAAAATACCTACAACTCCAACGCGTCAACTCTACGTCTTACCATCACACGCTCGTCCTCAAAGCTCGATCCCCAGCAACGGCGCCAAAATTTGGTGTAGCTCAGTGATGAGTAGCACCTCCTTTAATGTCAATCCGGGAAGATGTGAGGATGGTATGAAGACCTCGAGCAAGTGGCAGCACAAGTGCCTGAGTGAGAAGCACACTAGCATGCACACACATACACACACACGCGCACACAAGGCAAGACAAAGAGTGAGAATCAATGGACTTCTTAGATTACTTTCAAAATGCTCTTACAAGTTCGTTTCAATTACAATCTAACCTCAAAAATGAGCTCTCTAGCTCTTTTTATAGTTTTTGACTAGGTTTTGGCCCTGTCCAGACCTAGTGTCCGGCCTAGTTAAAAATTAGGTTCCAGGGCCAATTTGAGGGCTTAAACGGAGTCTAAAAAATACGAAAATTGATATGTAGGTACTTCTAAGGCTCCTCAAGCTCAAGGACTCCTTGGCTTGCACAAAATGGAGCTACAAAAATATGAAATGGTATTTACAATGATTGTTAGTGATAAGAATCACTGTTAAAAGATGTTGATTTGGAAAAAATTTGAAGGGCCTATCTGCCAGATTTGCGTCGACTGCTTTGTCTACTTACTCCTTCACCTTGTTCTGGCTCTCTCCGCTGGCTTCCTTGTCTAGTCGGTCCTTGGGTGCCCATACTGCTCTCAACAAACTTGCTTAGGTTGCTTTCTTAATGTGGTAAATTCAATCCACAACTGATTTTCTCTAGCCCTTGTGTTGGAAGAAAAATAAGATGACAAGGTTTCCCAAGTCTCTTGGGATGTCTTACAGTTCCTAATTTGTGGCAATAGAAAATGAAAGATGGAGTTGAGTAAATAAGACCTTGCTAATGCATCCTTAGCACACCATGTATTGAACTTTTCATGTTCTTTCTTTGTTGGCAATCCTCTTGTTTTGAATGAGGGAAATTCCTCATCTCATGAGATGTATCCATAGAGACTCCTTCCTTGTAGGTATGTCTTCATCTTTAGAGACCATGCCTAATAGTTGTTCCTATCTAATTTATCAATAAATGAAGGAAAACCATCTCCCATTTTACCTTAGTTTGCTTTGATACCACTGTTGGGAATGATGGATGGACACTCCAAGAGATTGAGTAGGTACTGCAAAAACCTGCTTTGTACTTGATGCTTACCTTTTGGTTCCTCAAGATCAAAGAGTAGTGCTACATTGCCAGCCACATGATTTGAGCAGCCTGAGTCAATGTAGAACAGGTGTTCATCATTTGTACCTGGTTTTGAAGTCATGTTCATGATTAGAAGAGAATCATCTTGCTCTTTTGTATAGTTGTTGTAGTCCTTTCTGGATTTGAATCCTCCTTGGTAGTTGCCATTGTAGTTGTTGTTGTAATTGTTGTTGTAGTTGTTGTTGTAGCCTTGGTGATGGTTGAATCTACCTCTTGACTGTGAGTATCCACCTCTTTGGTAATCACACCAAGCACTCAGTAGTTAAAGTCGGACATGTTAAAACTTGTGATGGAAATGAGAACTTGTTGTGTAGGGTACTCTATGTACCAACCATTACCAAAAATCTGATGAGTGTTGGACAGATTGTGGAGAAAGGTTTGCAGGTTAGATTCAACCAATTTGGAGCATTTGTGGAGGATCCAAGGCATGGGTTCAAGAGGATTTCTAAAGGAGAAAAATCAGGTAGACTTTTCACTTTTGAGCTAGAAGACACAAAGAATATTGCACTATAGAGTTATAAGGATCAAACACTTTCAGAACTTGAGATTTGGCACAAAAGATTAGGGCATGTAGGAGAAAGAACCTTGAAGCAGATATGCAGGGATCAATGTGTAATTGGAATAACCAATGTTTCCAAACAACACATGATATATAAATATAGTGCTTGTCAATTTGGGAAGTCTCACAGGTTACCCTTCTCAAGGAAAGGTTACATACATGAAGATTACCTAGAACTTGTTCACACAGATGTATGGGGACCAAGCAAAGACCCCTGAGTTTCCGGATCAAGGTACTATGTATCTTTTATTGATGATTATAGTAGGTGGACTGTGTTGTACTTCATGAAGCACAAGAATGAAGTGTTTAATTGCTTTAAAGAATATCTTGCAGTTGTTGAGAATCAGACAGGGAAGAATTTGAAGAGGCTAAGGTCAGATGGAGGAGGTGAGTACTTCTCCAATGAGTTTGAAGACTTCTTGCAGGATAGAGGCATCAAAAGAGAAACCACCACAAGGTATACTCCTGAACAGAATGGGGTAGCTGAGAGAAGAAATAGGTTGATTGTTCAGACAACTAGGTCTATGTTGAATGAAAACAAGTTACCTAACTATCTATGGGCAGAAAGTGTTTCTACTGCCACTTACCTCATAAACACGTTACCATCTAAGTCCCTTGATGGGATGACACCCTAGGAACCATGGCATGGTAAGAGACCCTCACTAGACCATTGAAGGATATTTGGATGTGAAGCAGATGTACACATTCCTTCTCAGATAAGAGGTAAGCTACACCCTAGGGCTGAGAAGTGCATCTTTATTGGATATGATCTGAATCAAAAAGGTTACAAGTCTTACAACCCTTCAGATAAGGGATTCATGGTTAGTAGAGATGTTGTCTTTGATGAAAATGATTCTTGGTATGAGAATGAATGCAAGAAGGTTAAACTACCCTATGATTTGGAAGAGGAGTTTCCAATTCTTGCAAAGGAGGAACCTACTCAGAATGAAGACTCAACTTCAGATGATGAAGATGTTGTCAATCTTGAAGAGTTCAAGGCATGGAAGTCCAAGGGCAAAATGAAAATGAAGAAGCTTGAAGATATAACTGAATCTTCAAATCAATCAATTAGAAGATCACAAAGAGAGAGCAAAAAACCTATCAGATATGGGTATGATACATCTCTTGTTACTAAACACTCTGTTTATCTTGCCAAAGATTTTCCAATTGAAGAACCAGGATCATATGAAGAAGCCATGACCAAGACAGAATGGAAAGAACCTATGGATGAGGAGATTGAAGCACTCAAGGAAAGTGACACATGGGAGCTAGTACCAAGGAAGGAATCCATGAAGGTAATAGGATCTAGACGGATCTATGAACTTAAAAGAAATTCTGATGGGTCAATTAACAGGTACAAAACCAGATTGGTAGCCAAGGGTTTTTCACAAACCCAAGGCATTGACTATGAAGAGACTTTCTCACCTGTGGCCAAGATGCCAACTATCAGAGTGTTGGTAAGTATGGCTGCATCAAAAAATTGGAACATGTATCAATTAGATGTCAAAAATGCTTTCTTGAGTGGATGGATTTGAGAGGAGGTATATATGTCACAACCTCCTGGATATGAGGACCCTAACAAGGTATCATATGTGTGCAAATTGAATAAAGCTTTATATGGATTAAAGCAGGCACGTAGGGCATGGAATCATAGGTTGACCACCTATCTTCAAGATCAAGGTTTTGTCATGAGCAAGGTAGATACTTCTCTATTCATCAAGAGAAGTAATTCAGAGGTAATATACCTTTGTGTTTATGTTGATGACATTATACTTAGAGGTAATGATGTTAATAGAATCAAACAAATCAAGAGCCACATGATGAAGGAGTTCAAGATCAATGATCTTAGTCTACTAAAGTATTTTCTTGGGCTTGAGTTAGTCTATACTAACTCAGGAATATACATTACCCAGAAAAAGTACATACACGATATGTTGAAGAAATTTCATTTGCAGGATGCCAAAGTGGCAAGTACTCCAATGGAGGTAAACCTAAAACTAAGTGCCCATGAAGGTGATGAAATTAATGACATTACAGGTTATCAAAGTATGGTGGGTAGCTTGAACTATGCTACCTTAACAAGGATAGATAATGCATATGGAGTTAGTGTGCTAAGTCAGATTATGCACAAGCCAAGAGCACCTCACTTGGAGGCTGCCAAAAGGATATTTAAGTATCTCAAGGGTACACAACATCATGGTTTGTATTTCCCTTACACTTCAGATATTGATATCAAGATTTATTCAGATGCAGATTGGGCAGGATGCAAGGATGATAGGAGGAGCACTTCAGGATACATTTCATTTGTAGGTGATAAGCCAATTTCATGGTCTTCAAAGAAGCAACCTACTGTTGGTTTGTCTTCTACAGAAGGAGAGTATAGAGGACTGGCTAATGCCACACAAGAAGCCATATGGATCAAGCTATTGTATACAAAATTGGGTTTATATTCTAGGTCACCAATGATCTTTGGAGATAATACAAGCTCACTTCACCTTGCAGCTAATCCTATCTATCATGCTAGGACCAAAATAATAGAGGTCCATTACCTTTATGTGAGAGAGAAGTTATTAATCAAGGATATTCAACTAACCTATGTATCAACCAAACATGTAGTGTCCAGATTTGCTGACTAAAGCTTCGGATGGAACCAAACTTAGCAGGTTCAAAGCAATGAATGGATTGCAGGATATACATGAAGTTTAAAGATGAAGACCAAGCCAAAATGTTTGGCTTGAGGGGGAGCTTTTGGTGTAATTCACAAGCCTACACATTTGGCTTGATGGATACATTGAAGTCCATACAGATATGGAAAATCATAGGAACTATTGCTAGTGGTTAATTACCATTTTACTTCTCTATAAAAGTGTGATTTGACTTGGAATCATTGTAAACACCTACCAAAAGAGATTCATGGAAAAAAGGTAGATTTTATTGATGGAATATCTCCTAGAATATAGGAGCTTGATCATAGGGAGCCAAAAGTTTGAATTTGAATTCAAATTTTTACTCAATCATTATAAAAGAGATCATCAAAAAGTCGCAAAAAAAGACTCATCATTCCCGAGCTCATTATTGTCAAATCTGAGTGTGTGTGAGGCCTACACTCTGGCCCACACCTATCTACACCATTAGACAATGATATCCATGCCAATGGTATTGTATACAAGTGTTCGTTAATACATACATTCACATTGTTCATTTCTGAATTCTCTGTCATACTACCTGAAAGTCTGTCAACTTGTGAAGTGCATATCGCAGTCATTTCTTCATGAAATTCAAAGATCTAAAGCTTGTTGGAACCACCTCAAAGTTGTCTACGTGCTGTCAAAATTTTAAGAGATTCTATTTAGTCATTTCAGCGAAAAGCTTGTCGAGGTGATCACTGGTCATTGTCTGCTACAGTCCTAAAAAATCAGGGGTAAAGGTTTACTTGCTAAATTGATTACTCTGAGCATAGTTAATCTTTATAAATCATTCCACTTCGAATAGTTAGCTTGCTATGCTAGTTAGATACCCCTAAAAGGAATTTTGTCAATTCCTACTGTGATGGTCATACTGAGCAAAAGATCTAGCAGGTGTGAAGACATAAATAAAAGGTTTTCTTGAGATTTTTGAGTTTCAAAGTTATCTGTTTTGGTTCAATCATTACACACATCATTTCCAAAGTACATAGGCCATTTTATGGAGCCATTGGAAAGCCAAGGAGGTCCACTTATCAAGTCGGAAGCATGAGAGGGCTGGTACAAAGCAGGTTTTGGTAGTACCTACTCAATCTCTTGGAGTGTCCATCCATCATTCCCAACAGCCAACAAGATCACATGATTAAGGATTGCCCTTTGAGACAAAAAAGCAAGAGAAATCAAGAAGCCCCCAGAGACAACAAAGGGGCATTGATTCACTCGAAAAAGGAAGAGGATGTCAAGGGCCCCCTTAATCCAGAAGCTGATGCAGACGGGTTCACCGAAGTTAGAAGAAGAAGGAAAAGAAGCCCTAGGGCGACCTCTGAGCGAAGCAACATGCCTGTTACCCCCTCCAACAAATTGTATTGCAATCTGGAAAAGGAGATCAATGTGTTTGACTACCTAGGTGGGAACCAACTTGAGGTGGACACCAACGAAAAAGCCGTAGAGATCCCTAACAATAAAGAAACCTTCCAGGAGGGTTACACTACAAGAAAAGAAGACGGCTTTACTACTAGTAATGAAGATAACATGGATAGTGAAAGCTCCATCATCGGATCGACTATTCTCAAAACGGTGTCAAAAACGGTGCCCAGTTCTTCCCAACAGGAGGCATCCCGCAAAGGAAAACAACCTTTGGAGCTACCCCGGAAAAGCTACCCACAAGAACTTATTGCTAAATCGGGACCCGATCCCAGCGAAAAAGAAAGATGAATCCAAGAAAAGAGAGGACAAAGCTCCCTCCCGCAAAAAGGGCTCACTACGACAATGATCATCATCTCCTTAAATGCTAGAGGGCTAACCGACCCCTCAAGAGCGGCCATCATTGGTCAATGGCTTCGTGACATTAGCTTTAACCCAGAATTTATATGTATTCAAAAGATTAAAATTGATGGAGAAGACCTCTAGAAACGGCTTAGACATGTCTCCTCGACCGATGTTTGGATTTCAACGACACACCAGCGGGGGTCCAATGAAACGGTAATCGGTATTAATCAATTCTTGTTTGAAAAGCTTCAAAACTCCAGTGAAGATGAATGCCATCGATGGATTGCTGTTTCTTTTGGTGTTCCCTTTTGTTTTACTTTAGTTTCTTTGTATGCCCCTAATGGGGAGTTAGAGAGACTGAACATTTGGGCCTCCTTGGACTCGCTTCCCCACAACATGCTTATTTGTGGTGACTTCAACATGGTGGAGGACCCTATGTATAGATGGATGGGCAAGGGAAGGGTCATCGATAGTCCGGAGAAAGAAACGTGGGACAAAACCAAATTGCACTTGGATTTGGTTGAATTCAAAGATTCGAATGGCTTTTCTTGGTCAAATCTCCAAGCGGGCGAGGACCTGAGGAAAGCTAGACTTGATAGATGCTACATTTCTCAGAGTCTTACTCATCAGTGGGGCCATCCTTCCCTCTCACAACGCACCGACCTCACCATTTTTTATCACTACCCGATCATTATCACTTTCCAACCTTTCACCAAGATCCGTAGGGCCCCTTGGTTCCACGCCAGCGTGCCCTCCTTCTCTCTCCCCTCTGTCCATCAAGAAATTGCTGATGTGTGGAAGGAGGTGTTTGCCTCCTGCTTGTCCCCAGCCAAGTGCTGGAGAAGAGCGGTCAATAAGTCTCAACAGATCATGATTAGATCCAGGAAGATGCTCGAGAATGTGCGGCGGGCTCATCAAGAAGCTCTATATCATAGACTCTGGAGGCTCGAGGAGGAAGTGAACAAAGGAAAATCTCAATCCCAGAAAGTTCTTCAAGAAATCAGAGCGCTGCTGAGAAACGAGGAAGAAATAGAAAGGAAAAATTATCAAATTTTCTTCAAGGAGTGGTGGGCTAGCAAAGCCGACAAACCCACCAAAGAGATGTGCCATATCCTTAAAAGGAAGCATAACAAAGAATCGATCCCCTTATTGCTAGAATCAAATGGCAATGTATGCAATACAGAAGAAGATAATTTTGGGATCAATGAAGGGCACTTCACGAGACTCCTGGGGACCTCAAACCCCCTCTCCCACCATAGAAGGGACTACATGGCAGCCATATCTAGGGTTTCCCCCCACAGGATACCACTCAACCTTTGGTCCTTGCTTGATGCCCCTATCTCAGAAGCAGAAATCATTGAGGTCATTGATGCCCTCCCTTTTGGTAAAAGCACGGGACCCAACCGGCTCACTAATGAGTTCTTTAAATCCTTCAAGTTGGTGGTTTCCAACCCTCTTCGTCTAGTTTTGCAAGAGGCCCTCAAGTTTGGTGCGCTTCCAACTTGTCTCAACAATGGCATTATCAAGTTAATACAAAAAAGGGGAAAAGAACAGAATAGAGAACTGAGGTCCTATTATGATGCTCCAAATGGGATATAAGATCATTGCCAACTGAATCTCTAGCCATTTGAGAGTGTGGTTAAGCGAGGACCAAAAAGGTTTCATCAAAGGTAGGCCAATTTTGGAAACCATTATAGATATCTGGGAAGGTCTTGAGTTTGCAAATGAGTCTAAACAAGATGTGGTCTTTGTCAAGATCGACTTTGATGAAGCCTATGATAGGCTGGAATGGGACTATATTCTATAGTCGCTTCAGGACCTTGGATGTAGTAAAAATTTGCCAAGATGATCGCAACCCTTCTCGGAAACGCATCCACCCAAATTAACATTAATGGCAAACTTTTGAAGGTGATCAAACTTAGAAGATCTATCAGACAAGGGTGCCCATTGGCCCCCCTTCTCTTTGTCATTGCCACGAAAGGGCTTAGAAGCTTGGTGGAGCATCAGGTGGAAGCTGGTAATATCAAAGGCCTCCGATTGCCTCATGACCACGGCCAGATCACCATGAGACTATTTGCCGATGATATGAACACATTTGTTCACAATGATAGTACTAGCCTGGAGACGTTCTGGAGGTGTCTGGATACTTTTTGTGAAGCCTTTGGATCCACAATCAACCACTCTAAGACCGCCTTCACAGCTATCGTTGGGTCTCAGCCCGACCTTCTCATTGACCATGGCTATCAAATCATTCCTCAGGGCCAAATTTTTCGGCTTCTAGGGATTCCCTTGGGGTTTGGTGTCTCTATGGAACAGCTGTGGAACTGGGTGCTGGCCAAAATCGAAAACAAGCTAAACTATTGGAGAGGAATGCAAATCAATCTCGCTGGTCATGCTATGGTTATCAACACATTCCTATTATCATCTACCATTTATTTCCTTTCTTTTTGGAAACTGAAAGAGCAAGATCTATTCAAACTGGATAGTATATGTAGAAACTTCCTTTGGACGGATGACCACAGCAGGAGAGGATGCCTAAAATCAAGTGGTCCATCTGCACTAGCCACAGAGATAGGCAACACCAACTCATCTTTGGGTTGCATCCACCATCTCTCTTCACAGAAGAGACTATACCAACTACACAACAGACCAAGAGAATTCATTACTGATCATGAACATGACATCCAAGCTAGGTAAAGATGATCAAAACATTTTTTATATTGATTCTCGTTGCTCCAATCATGTAGCTACAAATGTAGCATTGGTATTTGATCTTGAGGAACCTAAAGGGAAGCATGAAGTGCAGACAAGTGATGACACTAGAAACTCTATTAAGAAAATTGGAAATGTCAAGGCTTTTGATGGTAACATGAACCTCTTAAGTAAGGTTTTATATGTGCCAACCAAAAAAAAAAAAATCCTAATCAGTGTTGGCCACATTGTTGAGAAAGGCTTACACGTCAAATTCACAAGGCATGGAGCATATGTGGAGCACCCTCAACAAGGCTTCAAGAGGATTACAAAAGGTGAGAAATTTAGTAGACTCTTTACATTTGAAGTTGATAACCAAAAATATTGCACTCTTCAATTACAAGGATCAAACCCTATCTGATTGTGTCAAAGCAACAAATGATTTAGAAATATGGAGAATGCCAATTTGGCAAAGCTCACATGCAACCATTCAACAAAAAAGGGTACATGTATGAAGACTACTTGGAGCTTGTCCTCACTGATGTGTGGGCTCCTAGCAGAGAGACATCAATCTCAGGTTCAAGGTACTATGTTGCATTTATAGATTATTATAGTAGATGGACAATTCTTTACTTCATTAAGCATAAATATGAAACATTTACTTGTTTGGGTTGAGAACCATACAGGTAGAAGCTTCAAGAGGATCAGCTCTGATGGAGGTAATGAGTAATTCTCACATTAATTTGACTCATTCTTAAAGGATAGAGGTAAAAAGAGAGAGGTCACAACAACATATAGCCCTAAATTAAATGGAGTGACAGAGAGGAGGAATAGATTGATACTAGAGGTTTCAAGATCAATGTTGAATAGAAAGAAACTACCAAATTAACTATGGGTAGAGGCTATTTCCACAGCCACATACTTGATTAATAGGCTTCCTTTCGAATCCTTGGATGGAATGACACCATATGAGGCATGGAATGGCAAGAGACCCTGATTGGACCATTGTAAAGTCTTTGGACGCATTTCTTATGCATATATTCCCCCACAAATTAGAGAGAATCTTGATCCAAAAGCTGAAAAGTGCATATTCATTGGCTATGACCAAAACCAAAATAGATATAGGCTATACAATCCCACTAATAAAGGTTTTATAGCTAGTAGGGATGTGGTGTTTGATGAAAATAATTCATGGTTGGAAGATGATTGCAGGAAGATTAAGTTACCTTATGACTTGGAATGTGATTTTCCAACTCTCACTCAAGAAGATCAATAAATACTAGAACATGTCAACTCAAAGGATGAAGAACAGATTGACTTCAATGCTTGGAAGTCAAAGGGCAAGACCAAGTTCAAGCAATTGGAAGACATTCCAGAATCTTCTAATCAAGCACTCAAAAGATCTCAAACAGAGAATAAAAAACCCATAAGGTATGGCTATGACATGTCATTAGTCACCAAGCATTCTATGTACATCACTAAAGAATCTATGATAGAAGAACCTTCTTCATTTGAAAAAGCTAATGAGAAGAATGAATGGAGAGAAGCCATGCAGGAAGAACTTGAATCACTTCAAGAAAACAATACTTGGGATTCGGTTCCCAAGAAGCCAAGCATGAAGGTAATAGGATCTAGGTGGATATATAAAATTAAGAAGAACTCAGAAGGTTCTATAAACAGGTAAAAAGAAAGGGTAGTGGCAAAGCGGTTTGCTCTGTGGAGTGGATTATGAAGAGAATTTTTCACCTATGGCTAAGATGCCAACAATTAGGGTTTTGGTAAGTGTTGTTACTTCTAAGAATGGGAACCTATATCAGTTAGATGTTAAGAATGCATTCCTAAATGGAAGAATATAAGAAGAAGTGTACATGGCTCAACCACCAAGGTATGAAGATAAGGACAAACTAGTTTATGTATGCAAGCTAAGGAAGGCACTCTATTGTCTAAAGCTAGCTCTTAGAGCTTGGAACCATAGGCTTGTCACATATTTGCAGGATCAATGATTTGTTGTAAGTAAAGCAGATTCTTCTTTGTTCATACAAAAGAGCAACTCGGAAGTTATCTTCTTATGTATGTATGTGGATGAAATTATCATTATACGGAATGATGCTAATGGCATCAAGCACGTTAAAGCTTAAATGATGGAAGAATTTAAAATGAGTGATCTTGGTTTGTTAACATACTTTCTTGGATCAGAACTTGTATACACAAGTTGTGGTGTCTTTATTACTCAGAGGAAGTACATTCAGGATATGTTGATAAAATTCAAGAAAACACTAAAATTATAGGTACACCCATGGAACTTAATCACAAACTTAGTTCTCATGAGGGAGAACTTCTTGAAGATGTTATAGGCTACCAAAAACTTCTTGGGAGCCTCAATTATGCAACCCTAACAAGAATAAACATATATTATGGAGTAAGTACATTAAGCCAGTTTTATCCATACACCAAGGAAACCTCACTTGCATGGTGGCAAGAAGATCCTTAAATATCTGAAGGGTAACATAAATGAAGGGATTTTTTACGCATTCACTTTTGATTTGGACATAAAGATGAATTTTGATAGAGATTGGGTTGGCTCCAAGGATGATAGGGGGAGCACCTAAGGATACTTGTATTTTGCATGTTCAAAGATAATATCATTGTCGTTAAAAAGGCAACCAACTATGGCATTTTCATCTATAGAGGAAGAGTATAGAGGCTTAGCAAATGCGACACAAGAGGTTATGTGGCTCAAACAACTCTACACAGATTTGGGGTTACATACTTATACTCCAATGATTTTTGGAGACAAGACTAGTTCACTTCATTTTGCTGCTAATCTTGTATATCTTGCAAGGTCTAAGCACATTCAAGTACACTACCATTATGCTAGAGAGAAATTATGTACCAAGGACATTCAATTGTCCTATGTATCAACTCATTTGCAATGTTCATAATAATAGAAATCGTGGTCTACAACGACCCTTATTCTAACCACTACTTTACTAACTATTTCTAAAAATAGAACCCTCTACGTGGGTTTATTTACAAACTGTAAGAATTATAAATCGAATTATTGATGTCCATCCTTTCATGCCTTTCATGCCCTCACGAACCTCTAGTTGCTATATCAGAAACACCAAAACACATTAATACATTAATAAATTGATACTCCAACACTTCTTTATTCAACACATTCCATAATTCATAACAATATCATCGATATTTAGTTATGTACAAAAATCACTCTATTGAAGAATGTGATTTAATAAATAAAACACAATTAACACCCCATTATGACAACTTAAGTTCTACATATCATACACATACACCTTAATGTACCTCCTCCATGACCATTTCCATGCATGTGTTTTTACATGAAACATGCTTATTTTCATTCAGCAATGGAACATTTGACTATACATCCATGCTTATTTTTATTTCATGAACTGAGTTTAATTGCTTTTCAACTAAGGAGCATGTTTTGAATCATGGAACATGTTGAACAAGGATTTGTTGGAGTGTTAATTTATTAATGTATTAATACGTTTTGGTGTTTTTGTAGCATATTTATTTATTTGTATAATTATCCTATTTTATAAATATATTTATTTATATATTCAATTGTTTTTCTTAATTAATCCTATTTTTATATATTTAATTATATATATTTAATTATATATATTTAATTAAATTATTTGAAACATTATTTCTTTTTATATTTATTTATCTATATAATTATCCTATTTTATATATTTATTTATTTATATATTCAGATTTTTTCTTTCATTTTTTTCTATCTTTTCTCTTTATATAAATTTAATGGAGTTATATGTATGCCTAAACCCTAAAACCCTAATCTTAAAGATCAAGACCTAAAATATGTACATTTCTTTATGCATGTGTATATACATGTATATATGTATTATATGTGTATGTGTATGTGTGTATATATGTTATGTAGGTGTTAAAACCCTAAAACCCTAATCTGAAAGACCTACACCTAAAACATGTATATATGTGTATGCATGTGTATATATATCTATATGTGTATATATATGTGTATGTGTATATATATAGGTGTATAAGTATATGTGTGTATGTGTATGTGTATGTATATTTACTCTAACCAAAATGATTAAAGTTAAACCTATTTTTATATATTTAATCTTATCTATTAAGTTTATTTATTTAAAACACTAGTTCTTATCATATTTATTTATCTATATAATTATCCTATTTTATATATATATTTATTTATATATTCAATTTCTTTCTTAATTAATCCTATTTTTATATATTTAATTAAACTATTAATATATTCAGACTTTTTCCTTAATTTATTTTCTATATTTTCTCTTTATATAAATTTAATGGAGCTATATGTATGCTTAAACCCTAAAACCCTAATCTTAAAGATCTAGACCTAAAATATATATATTTCTGTATGCATGTGTATATACATGTATATATGTAATATATGTGTATGTGTATGTGTGTGTATATGTTATGTAGGTGCTAAAACGCTAAAACCCTAATCAGAAAGACCTAGACCTAAAACATGTATATATGTGTATGCATGTGTAAATATATGTGTATGTGTATATATATGTGTATATAAATAGGTGTATAAGTATATGTGTGTATGTGTATGTGTATCTATATTTACTCTGAATAAAATGATTAAAATTAGACCTATTTTTATATATTTAATCTTATATATTAAATTTATTTATTTAAAACAATAGTTCTTATCTATTTATTTGTCTATATAATTATCCTATTATATATATATATATATATATATATATATATATATATATATATATATATATATATATATTATTTATATATTCAGATTTTTTTATTAATTAATCCTGTTTTTTATATATTGAACTATATATATTTAATTAAATTATTTACAACACTAGTTCTTTTTATATTTATTTGTCTATATAATTATCCTTCTTTAAATACGTAGGCTGCTTCATTAGAGATACCTCATAAATGGTAGCTTACATGAAAAGTAATAGTTTTAAAACGTTTTAAAACATATCTAATGATTTATAATTTTTTTTATTTTGACCAATAGCTTTGCAAATTTGTCCCAAGATAGCTTATCCTAGTTATATTAGTCTCTACATAATACATAGGCACACATATTTAGTTGCATGTCTCCACACATAAATACATAACAATTATATTTATATTTTATGCAATGAAATTATGCTTGTTACAATTGGAAGCTACAAGAGATAGGTAAATCATAACTAGAAGATGAATATCTATAGAGAAATAAAATAGATAGAAGAGATGTAAGTCTAGTGACTAAGAATAGAGAGATATGGGTGAGTTAAAAAATAATTCATAGCTCTCCCTTTGCTAATAAACCTTCAGAGCATCTTTGTACATTGAATCCATGCTTAAAATTTGAGGAAATCATGGAGTTGACTTTCATTAGTGTTTGTTTTTTGCGCTCCATTTCGCTATGACCTTTGATATGGCTTGATCTTTGGTGCTTCCTTGGACATTCGATTCTCATTTTTTTTTCATCATACGTAACCATAACATTGGGCTTTACTTAGGTTGATATATTTAGGTAGTGATGTGTGTGAACACACTAGGACCGCCAGGGGCACTTTTTTCCCTCTTTAGGAGGTTTTTTTCCCCCGGCTTGTATATATGCCTATTGCCCTAATGGGCTACTTATCTTTGTACATTCTCTAGTAATACATTCAATATTGTGTGTTGTGCTCCAAGCTTCTTCTGGTGCTGTTCGCGTGCTTCCGCAGACGTCTAACTCCAACAATTGGTATCAGAGCAGGTCGTCGCTTCATCTAGGGCACCATCGACACTCCTCCGTTTGCAGTCTCAGAATTACACGAATTTTGGTGAGCATACTCAGCTTGTTTCCGCGATCTGAAACGGCCTCCGAATGCACTATCACAGAGCTTGTGCAGGCTATTTCGTCTTTTTGTGCCAAAGGTATATACTGATTTCTATTCGCTAGTTTAAGGGTCTCGAAGTCTGCTACAGGTCTAGCAAAACTTGTCTGGGCAGTTCTGTTCAACTTTTTGAGATACAGTCAATTTTCTGCATCAAGGTATTTTAGTCATCGGCCATGGCTGAAAGCAGTGATGTATTCCGTATGTTGGGTGTTGAAGATAAGTTGGATGGTACCAACAACCCATTATGGGCTTATATGATGCGACATGTTTTGGTTGCAAAAGGATTGTGGAACATTGTGCAGGGTGTTGAAAGACGTCTTGTTACACCTGTAATGATAGGTACTGCAAATACAGGTGTTGGAACTGATGAAGATGGAGTTTAAGATGATATTCCGTAGATTCCTGTTCGTGCTGCTGTTTCTGTTGCACCTACTATAGAGCAGATTCATTGGGATGGCAGAGATGCCCAGGCACATGCATTGATAGCTTTGTCTGTCAAACGTGCCATTATTCCTCATATTCGCTCTTGTAGAACAGCTAGGGATGCTTGGGATACACTTACGACATTGTACCAAGCTAGGAATGAGGCTTGTGTTGCTTACCTCCGAAAATAGTTGGAGAGTGAGCACATGAATGAAGGTGATTCTATGGATAGTTTCCTAACGAAGATCAAAGATTTGAAGGAACAGTTGATTTCTACTAATGAGGTTATACCAGATAGCTCACTTGTGCAGACCGTTCTGAATGGTCTTCCTGATTCATATTAGCGTTTTGCTTCTACTCTTCGGTTGATGATGAAAGGCAATCCGAATGCCTTATCATTTGAGGAGTTAGTCTCTGTTCTATTGCAGGAAGATTAGTCCAGGCAGAACACGTCCATTATGCGTGTTGCAGATCAAGCTTTCCTGGCTAGTCAGAAGGGCAAAGGAAAATGGAGCTCTTCTACTAGTAAGCAGAAATCTGCAAATGCTACACATTCGAAGAACCAGGATAGAGATGAGAAGAAATCAGAAAAGCAGAAATTATTTTGCAAGTACTGTAAAGGGAATGATCATATCATAAAGAACTGTCCAAAACTGGCCGCAAAAGAGGCAAAGAAAAAGGAGGCTGGAATGGTTGTTGCAGAAGCCTCTACACCAAAAACAGATTCTCCTAATCTTGTGCAGGAAGAAGAATGGGCGTTTACTACTGTTTGCAGTTTTGACCCATCTTCTCATGAGCAGTGCATGTCTGCAGTGGACTCAGATGTTTGGTACTTTGATAGTGGGGCGACCAAACATATTACCTCGCAGCACAGTTTCTTCTCTTCACTCGAGCCTGCCCCTACAGGGAATACTGTCACATGTGCCAACAACTCCTCTTATCCTATTATGGGAGTTGGTAAGATCATTCTGACTACTACTGATGGTAGTTCTTTCACCTTGTCAGATGCTTTATTTATGCCAGGGATCAAGAAGAATCTATTATTAGTTTCTATATTAGCCAAGATTGGCTTGGTTGTGAAATTTGTTGATGACAGATGTACGGTTCATGATCTATCAAATGGCGATGTTATTATTGCTTCTGGCATTTTATGTCGTGGGTTGTATAAGCTCATAGACTATGAAAGATCTGTGAATGATTCGGCATGTGCAGTCCATGATTCTCAGGCTATGTAAGATGCAAAGCTTTGGCATGCACGCTTTGGTCATCTGAATTTTGCTAGTTTGCTACGCCTGCAGAAATCTGATATGGTGTCTTCTTTGCCCAAGCTTGAGGCACCTGGGAAACATGTATGTGAAGGCTGTATTTTGGGCAAGATGCAACGTTCCTCCTTTCCAAAAGATGGTTCAGTTCGGGCTACGCAGAAATTGCAGCTTGTACATAGTGATGTCTGTGGTCCGAAGTGTTCATGTGCTTTAAACAATTTTTGGTTTTGGCTGAAAATCTGTCAGCATGTAAAATGGGCACCCTCCGTTCGGATCGAGGGGGGAAATATATGTCTTCTGATTTTAATGCATTTCTGGCTGAAGGTGGGATAAAACACCAGTGTACAGTGCCGTATACACCTCAACAGAATGGAGTTGCTGAACGGAAGAACAGGTCACTCATTAAGATGGTGAGGTGTATGGTCAAGAGTCAGGCTTTACCACATAGTTTGTGGCTTGAGGCTCTCATGTGTGCAGCAGATGTACTTAACAAGTGTCCCATTAAAGCACTGCAGTCTATCACTCCATATGAGGCTTGGCATGACCGCAAGCCATCTGTTGCCATCTGTGTGTTTTTGGTTGTTTGGCATATGCATTAGTGCCTGAACCACATCGCATAAAATTGGATGATAAGGTAGTAAAATGTATTTTTGTTGGGTAGAGTTCTGAAAGTAAAGGCTATCGTCTGTATCATCCACAAATTAAACGCATTCTGGTTAGCCGTGATGTTGTCTTTGTGGAAGAAGCTATTCAGCCATTACTTTCATGTACTAAGGAGACATCTGTTAGCTCCGAAGACATGTATGATACCTTGATGCCTCTTTTTACAGGTGGACAGTCTAGTGCTGGTCCTAATGAGGCAACTTCTCAGCCTTTGCAGGTTTCATATGATGATGCAGATCATTCTATTTCTGATGCAGATTTACATGATGCACTTGTTGATGAGAGAGCTGATATTGAGCAGGCAAAAGCTATGCCAAAATGGCTGGTGCAGACTTTGCGTGACAGCAAATTAGATGCACCTTTGTGATATCGTACTCATTGAGGCTCTCATAGTGCCTCCTTTGCATCAGATTGCTATGCTATGGCTGCGTCTAGTCTCTGTGATGAGAATGAGCCTGTTTCTTTTGATGAAGCACAAAATTCGAAAAATTGGATGGCTGCCATGCAATCTGAATATGATGCTATAATGAAGAATGGTACATGGTCTTTATGTGACTTGCCTCGTGGCAAGAAGGCCATTGGCACTAAGTGGGTATACAAGCTGAAGCATAAACCTGATGGTACAGTTGACAGGTATAAGGCTAGGCTTGTTGCAAAGGGTTATGCGTAGGAAAGAGGCATTGATTTTGATGAGACCTTTGCACCTACATGCCATATCACTACTGTTCGGAGCATTTGTGCACTTGCAGCCCATCATGGTTGGAATGTACATGAGTTGGACATTAAAACAGCATTTTTGAATGGTGACTTGCATGAAGAAGTGTATGTTTTTCAGCCCCGAGGCTTTGTGTAGAAAGCACATGAAAACCAGGTGTGCAGGTTAAAGAAGGCATTATATTGTTTAAAGCAAGCACCACGTGCTTGGTATGAGAAGATACATGCCTATCTGGTTGCACATGGTTTTGTGAAGAGTCCAACTGAAAGAACCTTATATGTTAAGCGTGCTCATGATGTGCTTCTCATCATTGTTGTCTATGTTGATGACATGCTGCTCACTGGTCCTATTGAGAAGCATATTGCTGATTTCAAGGCTGATTTGCATGCCTCATTTGAGATGTCTGATTTGGGGCATTTGCATCACTATTTGGGCATTCAGTTTCTGCAAGTTGATGGTGGAATGGCTTTGTGTCAAACGAAATATATTGACACATTATTGCAGCGTTTCTGCATTGAAGACTGTAAGCCTATTGCCACTCCTATGGAGACAGGTTTAGGATTGAGTCTTCATGATGCTGGAGATGCATTTGATGCTGTTCTCTATCAGCAGGATATTGGATGCTTGATTTACTTATGCATTACTTGGCCAGATATTCAATTTGCTGTCTCACAGATGAGCAGGTTTATGCATTGCCCAGGAGTCACGCATTGGAAGGCGATTAAGTGCATCTTTCGCTACTTGAGTGGTACTCGGCTACTTGGGTTGTTTTATCCCAAGGGGGGATCACTACCGCCAGATTTGCATGCTTTTTCAGACTCTGATTGGGCTGGTTGCTAGGACACTCATGTGTCCACCAGTGGTTTGTGCTTCATGCTTGGTAGCTCATGTATATCTTGGTTGAGCAAGAAGCAGCCTACTGTGGCCACTTCCAGTTGTGAGGCTGAGTATAGGGCAGCTTTCATCGCGACTGTTGAGTGTGTGTGGCTTAGACGCCTTATGGCTCATTTGGGTGTTGGCCAGTCTTCTGCCACCACCATCTTCACTGACAGTCAGAGCGCATTGGCAGTTGCGAGGAACCCTGTGTTCCATGCTCGCACTAAGCACATTGAGGTGCATTATCACTATGTTAGGGAGAGGTTCTCTACTGGGGAGATCAGCTTGGCATATGTGCCCACGCAGGAGAAAATTGCAGACCTTTTCACGAAGGCTCTGCCTAGGGAGAAGTTTGAAGCTTTCCGCAAAGCTTTGGGCTTACTTCCTTTTGTGGAGTGATTTCCACATAGCTTGGCACTTCCTTATACATGAGTGCGAGCTCCTTGTTCACTGCATCACTCCCAGGGGGATTTGTTGATATATTTAGGTAGTGATGTGCGTGAACACACTAGGACCGCCGGGGCACTTTTTTCCCTCTTTAGGAGGTTTTTTTCCCCCGGCTTGTATATACGCTATTGCCCGAATGGGCTACTTATCTTTGTACATTCTCTAGTAATACATTCAGTATTGTGTGTTGTGCTCCAAGCTTCTTCTTCTTCCTTGTGTTGTTCGCGTGCTTCCGCAGACATCTAACTCCAATAGCTTATTCTCATTACAATGAAGTTTATTTCTCATCACTTCCACCACCAAAATGTAAAGATCTTCACTTGACTATGTTTAGAATAATTCCTCATTGAAAGTCCTCGCTAACAAATATTTTGATCTTTTGGAGTCTTTAGGTTTATAGAATTTTGGAAAGAGCATGCATTTCATGCCTAATATCAAGGCATACAAATGCATCAAAGAAGGTTTCAATATCTGGAGAGATAGTCTAAACCCTACTAGTTGTGCTTCCCTCTTCTAAAATCCGGAGGGTAACAATCTTTCAAGAGCTTGTATAAATGAAATACTTAATGAATTTCAAGAAAACTACTTCAAGAAACATTCGAGAGGAGAAGGAATTGAATTCAGATCAAGTATTGTGCTTCCTTTATTTAGAAGGAGAGCAATAGATCAAATCCCCTTTTATCCAAGATTTCTGAGAAATTCAATGACTTCAAAAAGGTTCAATGTCAACCCACGCACATGAATTTACATATTTAGCTGAGCATGGTTTTTCGATGTTGGTAATAAGCACAACATAATGATTGAACATTTAGAATGGAGTTTCATATGTCAACGTGTCTTAGAAACCCAAATATCGGTGATGGTAAATGTATCATTTATGGAAATCAAGAAAATACAAGCCATATCACTTTCGGATACACTTTAGCTCACCATAATCTCAAAAAGCTGCACAGAATATTTGAGAAACTTCATCCTTAAAAGCTTTTCTTATAAGAAGCTACCACAAGGGGAATGCAACAGTTGTATGTACTACTTTTATCTTCTGTTCGAGTACAAATATCTTTGTGTATACTTCGATTAGAAGAAGTGCTTCGATTTTCTGAATCGAAGTTATCCTTATACTCATGATCTTTTCTACGAATTGAACTAAATTGTCCTATATGAGATGGTAAAATGAGGACTATTACAAATGTAACTATTTATATGTCCTTGAATAAAATTAGGAGTATGCTAGCCTCCTCGACTAAAGCTATGTGTAAATGCAGAGAACATTTGCATTTCAAGGACTTCCCCTCCTTGATGTCTCTCTCCATACGAGAATAAAGTTAAAAAGCTGCTTAGGCGACGACAAAAAAGTTAGCTGTTGTTGCGGTGGCAGAGAATCGCCCATTTCAACTAAGCGCTAACCACACATCATGTCGCCATATGTATCGCACCCATCATGTCCCCATATATGTCCATGTGTCAGTGAGAGAGAGAGAGAGAGAGAGAGAGAGAGAGAGAGAGAGAGAGATCAGCAAATGCTGCAATGCATCGATGCGGATGCTAATATGTAAAAGACGCCAAATTATCTCTGTTTTCACTCACTTGAAGTCTCATAGGAGGGCGACTCTAATCCTAACATATCTTGAAAACGAATTCCCTGATGCAAGTGTTGACTTGACAAGACATCCTGCTGGAGTGGAACAGCTCATGCACGTGCCTTTTGCCTTGAGGCCATTGGGCATACGCGAGCGAGATGACCTGCGCGTGGTTGAACTTGCAAACTAGAACTCGAGTTGGAGAATCATAGTTTAGGTGGACAGTGAAGCGCGTGTTGATCACAGCATGCTTAGGGGCCTACGTAAGAGACTATTCCCGTAGCATGTGTTGTACGTGGTCCTACACATGGAGATGGAGATGCCACAGCTAACTACGAGAGTGAGAGCGTCGAAGACGACTTCTGGCATATATGCCTACAAAATTGTCAATATTTGAGGGGCCACATCTCCGATCACGCTTGAGGGGTTGTCTTAGATCATTCTGTCCAGTGTTGTATTTTGACGGTCTACCATGCCCTTCAATTTTGAAGACTAACTACACATCGTACCTGTATTTTGCATTTTTAGTGTATTTTTTGAAGGTCGAATAGATCTTTTGACTATATTTTAGGGTAAAAAAAGGTGAAGACAAGCCATACAGCCGTCAAAAATCAACATTGATTCTGTCTATCGAGTTTTACATCAATATTTACAATCAATGTCCATGTTTGTTATACTTCTTTTTTTAAAGGAAACAGGAAGTTTCCAATGCACTAGCCCTCTCTAATGTTGAAAAACTTTGAATTGGATGTAAAGGAATCAAATTTTCCCCGAAATATGATAGAATTTAAGCCGTGGTAAGATCAAAACTTTGATGTTTCCTTAATTGTTCATTAGTCTTAATGATAGTTCTCTTTGTCACAACAACAAGCTTTCAACATGATTGAAGATGAAGGTTTCATTTTGGGCAACCAAGTTTACTTCTTGGGATGAGATTTATTCATAACGTGGATTAGATGGCTTCAAATGTACCTTTGTATACTTATTTCAACAATTTTTCATAAGCCATAGCATTGCATGTCATTTAGAACTGTAATATGGAGCATAAACCACGATTTAAGTGACAGAGCTTTGTTGCCTGCAACATGATTTGAACATTGTGAATCTATGTAGAATAAATGATCATCTTCCTTACCTTCCTTATGGCAAATATCAATCAAGAGCAATGATTGTGTTGGAGATAGACGTCTGCAAAAGCACACGAACAACACAAGGAAGGAGACGAAGCTTGGAGCACAACACACAATATTGAATGTATTACTAGAGAATGTACAAAGATAAGTAGCCCATTAGAGCAATAGGCGTGTATACAAGCCGGGGGGAAAACCTTCTAAAGAGGGAAAAAAGTGCCCTCGTGGTCCTAGTGTGTTCACACACATCACTACCTAAATATATCAAATAATTCCGCTTGGGAGTGATGTGGTGAACAGGGAGCTGGCACTCATGTATAAGGAAGTGCCAAGCTATGTGGAAATCACTCCACAAAAGGAAGTAAGCCCAAAGCTTTGGGGAAAGCTTAAAACTTCTCCCTAGGCAGAGCCTTCCTGAAAAGGTCTCCAATGTTCTCCTGCATGGGCATATATGCCAAGCTGATCTCCCTAGCAAAGAACCTCTCCCTGACATAGTGATAATGCATCCCAATGTGCTTAGTGCGAGCATGGAACAAAGGGTTGCTCGCAACTGCCAATGCGCTCTGACTATCAGTGAAGATGGTGGTGGCAAAAGACTGAATAACACCCAAATTAGCCATAAGGCGTGTGAGCCACACACTCAACAGTCACTGTGAAAGCTGCCCTATACTCAGCCTCACAATTGGAAGTGGCCACAGTAGGCTGCTTCTTGCTCAATTAAGATATACATGAGCTACCACAAGCATGAAGCAAAAACCACTAGTGGACACACGAGTGTAATAGCAACCAGCCCAATCAGACTCAAAAAAAGCATGCAAATCTGGTGATAGTGATCGCCCCTTAGGATAAAACAACCCAAGTAGCTGAGTACCACTCAAGTAGTGAAAGATGCGCTTAATTTCTTTCCAATGCTTGACTCCCCGACAATGCATAAACCTGCTCATGTGTGAGATAGCAAACTGAATATTTGGTTGAGTAATGCATAAGTAAATCAAGCATCCAACAGCCTGGTGATAGAGAACAACATCAAATGCATCTCCAGCATCATGAAGACTCAATCCTAAACCTGTCTCCATTGGAGTGGCAATACGCTTACATTCTTCAAGGCAAAAAAGCTGCAATAATGTGTCAATATATTTTTTTTGACACAATGCCATTCCACCATCAACTTGCATAAACTGAATGCCCAAATGGTGATGCAAATGCCCCAAATCAGACATCTCAAATGAGGCATGAAAATCAGCCTTAAAATCAGCAATATGCTTCTCAATAGGACCAATGAGTAGCATGTCATCAACATAGACAACAATGATCAGAAGCACATCATTAGCACACTTAACATATAAGGTGCTTTCATTTGGACTGTTGTCAAGACCATGTGCAATCAGATAGGCATGTATCTTCTCATACCAAGCACGTGGTGCTTGCTTTAAACCATATAATGCCTTCTTTAATGTGCACACCTGGTTTTCATGCCCTTTTTGCACAAAGCCACGGGGCTGAAAAACGTACACTTCTTCATGCAAGTCACCATTCAGAAATGATGTTTTAATGTCCAAGTGATGTACATTCCAACCATGATGAGCTGCAAGTGCATAGATTCTATGAACTATAGTCATTCGGCAAGTAGGTGCAAATGTCTCATCAAAATCAATGCCATTTACCTACGCATAAACCTTTGCAACAAGTCTAGCCTTATACCTGTCAACTGTACCATCAAGCTTACGCTTCTGCTTGTATACCCACTTAGTCCCAATGGCCTTCTTTCTAGGATGCAAGTCACATAAAGACCAAGTACAATTCTTCATTATACCATCATATTCAGATTGCATAACAACCACCCATTTTTTGAATTTTGTACTTCATCAAATGAAAAAGACTCATTCTCAACACACAGATTAGATGTAGCCATAGCATAACAATTTGATGCAAAAGAGGCATTATGAGAGCCTGAACGAGTACGATATGAAATAGGTGCATCTAATTTGCTTTCACGTAAAGTCTGCACTAGCCATTTTGGCATATTTTTTGTCTGCTCAATATCAGCTCTCTCATCAACTAGTGCATCATATAAATATGCATAAAAAATGGAATGACCTGCATCATCACATGAAACCTGCAAAGTTTGAGAAATTGCCTCATTACGTCCAACACTAGACTCTCCACCTGTAAAAAGAAGTAGCAAAGTATCATACTTGTCTTTGGAGCTAACAGATGTCTTCTTAGTACATGAAAGCAATGGTTGAATAGCATCTTCCACAAAAGCAACATCACAGCTAACCAGAATGCATTCAGTTTGTGGATGATATAGATGATAGCCTTTACTTTCAGAACTCTACCCAACATAAATACATTTCACTGCTTTATCATCCAATTTTATGCGATGTTGTTCAAACACTAATGCATATGCCAAAAAACCATAAACACACAGATGAGCAAGAGATGGCTTGCAATCATGCCAAGCCTCATATGGAGTGATAGATTGCAGTGCTTTAGTGGGGCACCTGTTAAGTACATATGCTGCACACATGACAGCCTGAAGCTAGAAACTATGTGCTAAAGCCTTGCTCTTGACCATACACCTCACCATCTCTATAAGTGACGTGTTCTTTCAATCTGCAACTCCATTCCGTTGAGCTGTATATGACAATGTACAGTGGTGTTTTATGCCATGTTTAGCCAAAAATGTATTAAAATCAGAAGACATATACTCCCCCCTCGATCTAAATGGAGGTTTCCCATTTAACATGTTGACAGATTTTCAGCCAAAACCAAAAACTCTTTGAAGCACATGAACACTTTGGACTTTGTCTTTAATGGATATACCCATGCATGCCTGGAAAAATCATCAATGAAAGTCACAAAGTAAAGATAATCTCCAAAAGAAGGTGTTTGCATAGGACAACAGACATCACTATGTACAAGCTGCAATTTCTGAGTAGCCCGAGCTGAACCATCTTTTGGAAATGAGGAACGCTGCATTTTGCCCAAAATACAACCTTCACAAACATGTTTTCCAGGTGCCTCAAGTTTGGGCAAAGAGGACGCCATTTCAGATTTCTGTAGTTGTAGCAACCTAGCAAAATTCAGATGACCAAAGCATGCATGCCAAAGCTTTGCATCTGACATAGCATGAGAATCATGTACTGCACATGCCAAATGATTCAGAGATCTTTCATAGTCTATGAGCTTATACACCTCATGACATAAAATGCCAGAAGGAATAATCACATTTCCATTTGAGAGATCATGAACTGTGAACCTGTCATCAACAAATTTCACACACAAGCTAATCTTGGCTAATGCAGAAACTGATAACACGTTCTTCTTGACCGTTGGCACAAATAAAGCATCTCACAATGTGAAAGAACTACCATGAGCAGTAGTCAAAATGATCTTACCAACTTCCATAACAAGAGAAGAGGAGTTGTTGGCACATGTAACAGTATTCCCTATAGGGGCAAGCTCGAATGAAGAGAAGAAACTACGCTGCGAGGTAATATGTTTGGTCACCCCACTATCAAAATACCAAACATCTCAGTCTATTGCTGACACGCACTGTTCATGAGAAGATGGGTCAAAACTGCAAAGAGTAGTAAACACCCATTCTTCTTCCTGCGCAAGATTAGTAGACTCTATTTTTGGTGTAGAGGCCTCTGCAACAACCATTCCAGCCTCTTTCTTCTTTTCCTCTTTAGAAGCCAGTTTTGGACAGTTCTTTATGATATGATCATTTCCTTTACAATACTTGCAAAACAATTTTTGCTTTTCTGATTTCTTCTCATCTTTATCTTCCTTCTTCGAACATGCAACATTTGTAGATTTCTGCTTACTAGTTGAAAAGATCCATTTTCCTTTGCCCTTCTGACTAGCCAGGAAAGCTTAATATGCAGCACGCATAATGGACATGTTCTGCCTAGACTAATCTTCTTGCAATAGAACAGATACTAAATCCTCAAATGATAAGGCATTTGGATTGCCTTTTATCTTTAACCGAAGAGTAGAAGCAAAACTCTGATATGAATCAGGAAGACCATTCAGAATGGTCTGCACAAGTGAGCTATTTGGTATAACCTCATCAGTAGAAATCAACTATTCCTTCAAGTCTTTGATCTTTGTTAGACAACTGTCCATAGAATCATCTTCATTCATGTGCTCACTCTCCAACTGTTTTTCGGAGGGAAGATAGACGAACCTCATTCCTACCTTTGTACAATGTGGTAAGTGTATACCAAGCTAGGATTTGGGGGATCCTGTTGCCAATTATTGGAGATAGACGTCTCGGGAAGCACACGAGCAACAGAAGGAAGGAGCAGAATCTTGGAGCACAACACACAATATTGAATGTATTACTAGAGAATGTACAAACATAAGTAGCCCATTATTGGAAATAAGCATATATACAGGCCGGGGGGAAAAACCTCCTAAAGAGGGAAAAAAGTGCCCTGGCGGTCCTAGTGACATAGTGATAATGCACCTCAATGTTCTAAGTGTGAGCATGGAACACAAGGTCCCTCGCAATTGCCAATACGCTCTGACTGTTAGTGAAGATGGTGCTGGTAGGAGGCTAACCAACACCCAAATCAGCCATAAGGCGTCTGAGCCACACACTCAACAATCGTTGTGAAAGCTGCCCTATACTCAGCCTCACAACTGGAAGTGGCCACAGTAGGCTGCCTCTTGCTCAACCAAGATATACATGCGCTACCAAGCATGAAGCAAAGACCACTAGTGGAGACACGACTGTCATAGCAAGTAGCCCAATCAGAGTCAGAAAAGGCATGCAAATCTAGCGATAGTGATCCCCCTTGGGTTAAAACAACCCAAGTAGCCGAGTACCACTCAAGTAGCGAAAGATGTGCTTAACCACCTACCAATGCTTGACTCCTGGGCAATGCATAAACCTGCTCATGTGTGAGACATCAAACTGAATATCTGGCTGAGTAATGCATAAGTAAATTAAGCATCCAATAGCTTGCTGTTAGAGAACAACATCAAATGCATCTCTAGCATCATGAAGACTCAATCCTAAACCTCTCTCCATAGGAATGGCAATAGGCTTATAGTCTTCAAGGCCAAAATGCTGCAATTATGTGTCAATATATTTTGTTTGACACAAAGCCATTCCACCATCAACTTGCAGAAATTGAATGCCCAAATAGTGATGCAAATGCCTCAAATGAGACATCTCAAATGAGGCATGAAAATCAGCCTTGAAATCAGCAATATGCTTCTCAATAGGACCAGTGAGCAGCATGTCGTCAACATAGACAACAAGGATCAGAAGCACATCATTAGCACGCTTAACAAATAAGGTGCTTTCAGTTGGATTGTTCTCAAAAACATGTGCAATCGGATAGGCATGTATCTTCTCATACCAAGCACGTGGTGCTTGCTCTAAACCATATAATGCCTTCTTTAACTTGCACACCTAGTTTCCATGCCCTTTTTGCATAAAGCCGCGAGGTTGAAAAACATACAGTTCTTCATGCAAGTCACCATTCAAAAATGTTGTTTTAATGTCCAACTAATGTACATTCCAACAATGATGAGTTGCAAGTGCATAGATGCTACGAACCGTAGTCATTCGGTAAGTAGGTGCAAAGGTTTCATCAAAATTAATGCCTTTTTCCTTACACATATCTCTTTGCAACAAGTCTAGTCTTATACCTGTCAACTGTACCATCAGGCTTACACTTCAGCTTGTATACCCACTTAGTCCCAATGGCCTTCTTGCCAGCATGCAATTCAAAGAAAGACCAAGTACCATTCTTCATTATAGCATCATATTCAAATTGCATAGCTGCCATTCAATTTTTTGAATTTTGTGCTTCATCAAACAAAACAGGCTCACTCTCATCACAGAGATTAGATGCAGCCATGACATAGCAATCTGATGCAAAAGAAGCACTATGAGAGCCTCATTAAGTACGATATGAAAGAGCTGCATCTAATTTGTTGTCACGCAAAGTCTGCACCGGCCATTTTGGCATAGTTTTTGCCTGCTCAATATCAGGTCTCTTATCAACTAGTGCATCATGTAAATGTGCATCAGAAATGGAATGATTTGCATCATCACATGAAACCTGCAAAGGTTGAGAAGTTGCCTCATTAGGACGAGCAATAAACTGTCCACCTGTAAAAAGAGGCAGCAAAGTATTATACTTGTCTTTGGAGCTAACAGATGTCTCCTTAGTACATGAAAGCAATGGCTGAATAGCATCTTCCACAAAAACAACACCACAGCTAACCAGAATGCATTTACTTTGTGGATGATACAGATGATAGGCTTTACTTTTGGAACTCTATCCAACAAAAATACATTTTACTGCTTTATCATCCAATTTTCTATGATGTTGTTGAAGCACTAATGCATATGCCAAACAACCAAAAACACGCAGATGAGCAACAAATGACTTCCGATCATGCCAAGCCTTATATGGAGTGATAGACTACAGCGCTTTAGTGGGACACCTATTAAGTACATATGCTGCACACATGACAGCCTCAAGCTAGAAACTATGTGGTAAAGCCTCGCTCTTGACCATATACCTCGCCACCTCCATGAGTGACCTATTCTTTTGTTCAACAACTTCATTCTGATGAGGTGTATATGGCATTGTACACTCGTGTTTTATCCCATGTTCAGCAAGAAATGTATTAAAATCAGAAGACATATATTCCCCCCCTCGATTTGAACGGAGGGTGCCCATTTTACATGCTAACAGATATTGAACCAAAACCAAAAATTGTTTGAAGCACATGAACACTTCGGACTTTGCCTTCAATGGATATACCCATGCATGCTTGGAAAAATCATCAATGAAAGTCACAAAGTAAACATAATTTCCAGAAGAAGTTGTCTGCATAGGACGAGAGACATCACTATATACAAGTTGCAATTTCTGAGTAGCCCGAACTGAACCATCATGTACTACACATGCCGAATCATTCACATATCTTTCATAGTCTATGAGCTAATTCAGCCCACGACATAGAATCCTAGAAGCAATAATCACATCGCCATTTGACATATCATGAACTATACACCTGTCATTAGCGAATTTCACAACCAAGCCAATCTTGGCTATGCAAAAACTGATAGCAGGTTCTTCTTCATCCCTGGCACAAATAAAGCATCTGACAAAGTGAAAGAACTACCATCAGTAGTAGTCAAAATGATCTTACTAACTCCCATAACAGGATAAGAGGAGTTGTTGGTGCATGTAACAGTATTCCCTATAGGGGCAGGCTCGAGTGAAGAGAAAAAACTGCACTGTGAGGTAATATGTTTGGTCGCCCCATTGTCAAAACACTGGAATATCTGAGTCTACTATAGACATGCAATCCTCATGAGAAGATGGGTCAAAATTGCATACAATAGTAAATGCCCGTTCTTCTTCCCTGCACAAGACTCCACACTCTTGCATCTTTGCTTTGCCTGTTGACTTCCATAGCTTTTAATCCTTTTCCATTTCATCTTGGTCATCATTTGTATCACTTCTTGGATCCTCGACCCATGTATCATGCTTGCTTCCGAATTTATGAGAATCATAATCAAGCACATATGATAGAGTTACCTTTTGTTTGTCTTCATCATACGAACATATATGTTCTTCAAACACAACATCTCTACTTGTAGTGAATTGCTTGGTTGATGGACTATAAAACATGTAACCCATCTGAGTTGAGTCATAACCAATAATCACTACCTTTGTTGCCCTTTCATCTAGCTTACCTCTTATTTGTGATGGTACATGAACATAAGCTAAACAACCAAACACCTTGGATTGTCCAAGACTATGTTTTCGTCCATGGCATGCTTCATAAGGAGTCATACCTTGAAGTGATTTGGATGGTAGTCTATTGTCAGGGTACACAATAGTTGAAATAGCCTCTGCCCATAGATAATGTGACAACCTCTTCTCTTCAAGCATTTTTCTGGCTGATCCAACCAATCTCTTGTTTCTTCTCTCTACAATTCCATTTAGTTGAGGAGAGTTCCTGGTACTAACTTCCCTCTTGATACCTTTATCCTATAAGAACTCAAATCCTTTGGAGAAGTATTCTCCCCCTCCATCGAATCTTAGCTTCTTGAGTGATCTACCTATATGATTCTCCGTAGGTGCCATATACTTTTTGAAGTAATCAAACACTTCATTCTTACTCTTTATAAACTATGGAATAGTCCATCTACTATGGTCATCAATAAATGAGTCATAGTACCTTGACCCTACCAATGAAGTTTCTTGACTTGGTCCCAATACATTTGTATGTACTAAGTCTAATAAGTTGTTCTCGATGTAACCTTTGTGGTTGAATGGTTGTCTTTGTGCCTTTCGAATCTGACATGCATCACATCTCTTGATCATGTGTTGCTTTGATATGTTTGGTAGTCCTAAAACACTTTGATCCTTGCATATATCTTTCAAGGCTCCTTCATTCACATGACCAAGTCTCTTATGCTGCACTTCAAGGTCACTTAGGGTTTGAGACCTAAAAGTAAATATAGCTATGTTCCTCGTTTGTCCAACTTCAAAAGTATATATCCTACCAAACTTCTCACATTGGCTATCCTCTTAAAGCCTTGACATGGATCTTCCACTAAAACTCCATGTTGGGTGAACCTAACATGCAAGCCTTTTTCAACTATTTGGCCTACACTTATTAGATTTTTAGTGATAGTGGGTACATAGAGAACCTTACATAGAATGTTTGTCCTTCCATTCCAACCTTTGACATTACCAATCTTCTCCACGTTGTGCTTTGTGTCATCGCCTATTTGAACTTCATGTCTATGCTTTTGCTTTCCAAATCAGATAGAAGAGCAATGTTGCATGAAACATGAGTTGAACATCTTGAATCTATGTAGTAAAACTGATCATCTTCTTTACCTTCTTTGTGGCTTAGATTCATTCGAAGCAATGATTCTTCATGTGCTTGATCTTCAAAGTAATTTTTGTAGTCCCTTCTATTATGGCCTCTATTGTTATCGTTGAATTTGTGTCCATCTCTGCCTCTATTCTTGCCATATCCACCTCTTCCACTTCCTTTCTAGGTCTTCCCATTGAACCAACAATTTTGAGTGGTGTGGTTTGTCTTATCACAGATGGCACAAGGTTGAAGAATTTGATCTTTGGCTTTGTCATGATTTGATCCTTTCTTCTTATGCTTCCACTTGCTCTTGCTTGCAAAGTTGGCTTGGTAAGTATCCTCTTCATCTCCTTCCCGCTTCTTACCTTTGAACATCTTGTCCTTCCTATCTACATATAGAGCACTAGTTGAATTAACATGATAGGAGGCACCTTCCTTTATGCTATTGTTGGCCTCTTCATTGAAGAGTTGTCCAAAAAAGATGTTGAAGTCTAGATATTGCACATCCATGATGAGATGATAAGCCGTGATGAAGGATTTCCATTGCTTATCACTTCGATCCATTGAGAATTTACCTCATGAAAGCCTCCTCTTCAGTTTGCTCTCTAATGGTTGCTAACTTATCTGCAACCTTTTTGACCTTGGTAACAAACCTTGTGATGGGTTGTTTAGTTGTCTTCTTCATTTGGTTGAACTTGTTGCAAAGATGGTTTTTCTTGCTTTGGTAGTAGTAGAAAAGAAAGTCTGTAGGGCATCCCAAGTCTCTTAAGATGCATGACATCCTCTAAGATGTGGTAATAGAAAGTCAGAGATAGATTTTAGTATGTAAAACCTTTCTTGAGCATCCCTTTTGCACAAAAGTGTGAGATTAGTTGTCTCGTCTTGTGTAGGTCCTTCTTTGGATCTTGGAATAGGCATAGCTTCATCACTTGCTATGATTCCATAAAGATTTCTACCATGCAAATAGGTCTTCATTTTGATTTGCCAAGGTGCATATATTTTTTTGATCAAGCTTCTCAATGATTGTGGTAAAGCAGTCAGCCATCTTGATCTAGCTTTGATACCACTCAAAAAACTTGGAGAAGCTTGTAGGAGGTAAAAATAGGAGTTGCAAAGCGACAAAGTTTGGTCTAGGAAACTGACACAAGAACAAACCTTGAGCTTATGGAGACTCAAATAGACCTTATAAGCATTCAATAAGTGCAATAAAATGAGTTATGCACTTTGGGGCATCAAGGAAAAAGAGTCAATACAAAATAGATAAGTTTACACATTGACTCTTGATGAGACAATCAACTTCAAATGCTCATAGCTACCAACACCATTAAAATCATAAAGAATGATTTTGGATGAGTGATAAACATGGGTTTGAGTGTATATAATGCACAAGAGTACAAGAAATAAGCAAAATATGCTTTTGGAATGAATCAGGCACTCAATAGTAGTACCTCCTATTTTTCAAGAATGATCACAGATAGATCCCAAGATGGAAAAACAACGATCTCTCTGAATATACTAAACCAAATCCTTTGAAAATGTCTAGAAAAAATCTAGACACTAATACCTTTCTAATTCATGCTTAGGCATCCAAGTTGGAGCTCTCTAGAGAGAGCAGTAGCCTCTACAAACTTATTGTTGTTAAAGAAGATGATGTAGAAAAATGGAGCAAGATAATGATTGCCAAAAGTGTATGTATATTGCTTCCATGTAATGTACAAGTGATTTGAAGTCTTTGTATAGAATTTTAAAGTGCTCCATGACTTCCACAAGTGGATTTTGAACTCAAAAGGTGTTGGAAAAGTGAACATCTAGTTTGATCAACTTTTAGGTGATTGATTAATTTAGTGATTGAAACTTAACCATCTCAACTTTGTAGAACATAAGCTCTCGTTATCTACTTTTAGATGTGTAAAGCTCTAGGCTTTTACAATGGTAAAAGATCCATGAAAAAAGCTTTTAAAAAGTAAAATAAATGATCATAGGTAAAAGCATGCTTCAATGCATATTCTTTCGATGTAATCCAAGCGATAGCTTTTGATGTAGATCAAATCCACCTCAAGAATAGTGTAAGCTTCATTTTCCATTGATGTCGACTTTGACTTTTATCTTGATTGTTCATATCATTGTTCAAATGAGCTTTGAATTTTTTAACTTTCTCTTGATAAAAAGATTTGACATTTTCTAGAATCTCTAGATCACATGCTACATGATATTTGTCATGTTTCTTTTTCAACTGTACTGATTCTTCAAATTCTTGCTGATCATCTTCCAATATTTCTTCCAAAATTTGTTCAACTTTATGCTTATCCAACTTGATTTTTTCACTTTTCTTTTCTTAAAAATATTTAACTTGATTCTCAATTTGTATCATAGTTCATTCTTTGGAAGATTTCTTATCATCATTTCTCTTTGGTCTCCAATTTTTTCTCAATTTTTTAAATGATCTTGTATTAGATTTTGTTTGATCAAAATATTCTTTGATTCCACCTCTTTCTAAGTTCAAATGCAAAGGTAAATGATTATGGTAATTACAAATTTTTCTTTCAACTTCAGTTACCAATTTCAGTTTGTAATCATTCTCATGTAGTACAATCCCAAAAAATATGACCATATTGATCACACCAAAAGCATCTTATAGGTCGATTTAATCTTCTATGTGTAGCCCTAAGGGTTGATATTCTATAGTCAAATGATTTTTTTGTTCAAGAATCTGAGTAGACAAACTTTGTACTTGTTGTTCATATTTACACTTGCATGTTGGAATTTCTTTCACTTGTTTGGATAGACTATCAATAGTTTCTTTCAAACTTGAAAGTACATTAAATCGTGTATTTAAGGATTTAATAACTTCAATAATTTCTATCAGTATTGGAGCCATCATTGAGATACATGAAGCTAATGAGTCGATCTTTTATAAAATTTTGCGTCCATACATGCAATTATTCGTGATTCCCTATTATGAGGAAGGTTTTCAAAATTATATTTCATCTTCATATGCATACGTGCAAGCAAGGAAAATACAAGTATAAATACCTCAAATTGCTTGAAACTCTACCTCCTAGTTTTCCAAATGTCATGTAACAAGTTCACACATCAAGTTCACTAGTCGAAACGAACGTATTTCACATTGGGCTCCTTTATCGTGAAGGGCTCAGTTTAGTGGATCAGGCCAACTGCTAGTGTTCCAAATAGACAGTGCACAAGGGGTACTTTGGGCAACTTAGAAGGTAGGGTTTAAATATAGATACTCACAGATAGACATATGAGATCATGCAAATTGATTAAATAACTTGTACAATTTATTATGATAAAAGAGAATAGAATAGATAAGTATGGTAGAAAATGGAAGAAAAGAGGTACGGGAGCATTGGAAATTGATTCATAATAATAAGTGTTCATATAATTCCAATGAAAATAATGAAGAAAATACATGTTACTGATTCATAATTGATCATAATGTTCCTTCATAACGGTCCATTACTTAGATTGTATACTTATCTCCACCACTTCAAGAAAGTATAGAGAAGAATACCACCTCCTTCTTCAATGACAATACTTGTCTTTCCTTCAATCCTTCAACTTCAATGCAAGCCTCCAACTCCTCCAATCCTCCAAAACCAAGGCAAGAGTGTTTTTCTTCAAGAATGATGCCAAGATTATCCTTGACCTTCGATTTTTTTAGTGCTCATAATCGTGCGAAAAATCACAAAAGCAATCGTTGCCTTAGCGTTCGTTTTCATTTACGATGTTTTTCTTTACTTGTTTTGATTACTTTTGCTTTGTTTTTAAGATTCGGGTACATTGCTTTTACGTTTTGTTTTCTCTTGTTTTATTTGGTTATGTTATTTTAATACTTTACCTTTCATAAAATGGTTTCACACTGTATTACAAATTGTAGGGTTCAAGTTCATATGGATAAAGTAAATATATGCATAAAAGATGGATTTCATATGCAGTGTTTTCACACTTATTGTTATGCATTCACATTAGAAATTTTAGGGTTACATGGAAATCACGTATGTGAAAATCTTCGATCGTATGGGAAATATGGTGCACACATTTATATAGTGTACATAAATACATGGGGTATTCATTCCAACATAAAGTTATTGGATCACATCATGCAAATATTTGTATGGGTTTGTCTTCAAAGTATTGTAGATATGGAATCTCTATGATTTGTATCAATCTCTTCATCTCTTTGACATGTCTGATCAATTTGTTTATTGTAGATTGAATCCCCTTGCATATGGAATCGATGGTGCCTAATATTGATGAAGGTAGTCTTGCCAAAATGTCAGGGGAGCACTAGATTATGCCCTCTGACTAGACTAGACAAGATTTTAGAATTACACTTTTGATTACAAGATCACCCACGTAGGGAAATAATACAAGAATAACTAACTAATACAAGAAATCCAAGAGCATGGGATAGATAGATATAGATAACTCAACTAGAGATGATACACGAGATCCCACAACTCGCGATTGTAAATATGAAAGAGAATATTAGGATTACAAGAACAACCTTCAGAGAGATTAACTAGATACAAGAGATAACTCAATACGATCTTGTACTATGAGATTACTACAGGATACAATAGGATGTCCAAGATACAAGACAAGGACAAGACTAGAACTTGAACTGGAGCTTGGAGAGTACTTACTTGATGTTCATGACTCCTTGAGCTCCAAAGACTTGCATCCAAAACACTGAGTATGTATGTGGCCAAGGCCTCCATATATAGGAGTTCAAGGGTGGTTCCCAAACACATTTGTGAAGTCGGTTATGAATTCATAATGTCATGATGATGTCAATAATAAAAAGAAAGACGTATGGGTATGAAATTCAAGAAAATAGACAATCGCTCTTAGGGTTTTGGTACGTTTCAAAATCCATGGAAGCATTAAATTCTCTAGATTTTGAACCAAGCATGAGATATAGAAAATTACATGGAATCTAAGATTTAGGAAGGTTTCCTTTGTGTCCATGACATCAGCCCCCTCAAGCAACAATTTTTCCATGAGAAGTAGACATGTTCTCTAAATCGGGTTTCATTGGATTCTTCTTATGGGATTCACGAACCCTGATTTTTCTCTTTTAATATTTTCTATAGGTTCCCAAGTATGACTAGTGATGTCATACCCTTTCCAATGAAAAATGTATTCCAATCTTCATCAAGAGATTCTGGAATATAATACATGATCAATCTACATTTCTTCATAATTCTTAATCTTGATAAGTGGTGAAGGAAAGCGTATCTTTTGAGCTTCCTTGGGTTCCTCATGCAGTAGATCCTTTGACCTTCTAGTGGCAAATTGTGTTGTCTCCAAGATCTTTGATGGAGATTCTTGATTAAGCACACCTCCTTGATTGAACACCGAATTCCTTGTCCTTTACCTTCCTGTTATCTTCATAATATGTATACTCCACATCATTTGTAATGACTTCTTGGGATTCAAATATTCTTGATTCAGATCTTGGAGAACACTACTTAGATTACTCATCACTTCTAGCTCTTCGACTTGTCTTTCTTTGAACAATTCACTCTCACATTGAACTGCTTGCTTGATAATATCCTCCAAGGTAACTGCTTGAGGCATGCAAAGTAGGAGATACTCACTTCAAGCTTGAGGCCACTTCAAAATTGATTAACCATGTAGACTTCTTGATATGTAGCTCCACGAAATAATATCTTGATATTTAAAGCATATCTGAAAATAGATAAACACCTTGTTCTAACAATCTTCTTATCCCTTGGACATGTTTGACCAAGCCCTTTATGGTAGATTGAATCCCCTTGCATAAGGAATCCATAGTGCCTACTCTTGATGAATGTAGTTGTGCCAAAGTGTCAAGGGAGCACTCGATTGTGCCCTCTGACAAGACAAGACATGATTTCAAATATACACTTTTGATTAAAAGATCTCCCACATATGAATACAAGAATAAATAACTCATACAAGAATTCCCACAACCCGAGATTGATATGTATAGATAACTCGACTAGAGATGATACACAAGAAACCACAACTAGGATTGTAAGTATGTAACAAGATATTAAGAGTCAAGAACTCCCTTCAGGGAGGTGAACTAGATACAAGAAATAACTCGATAAGATCTTGTACTATGAGTTTACAATGGGACACAATAGGATGTCCAAGGCATAAGACTAGACAAGACTAGAACAAGGACAAGACTAGAACTTGAACTAGAACTTGTAGAGTACTTGCTTGGTAGTCATGAATCCTTGAGCTCCCAAAACTCGCATCCATAAGAGTGAGTATGTATGTGGCCAAGGCCTCCTTATATAGGAGTTCAAGGTCAGATCCCCATGGGTGGTTATAAAGTCAATTACAAATTCATGATGTCATGAGGATGTCAGTAATCTATAACACGATAGTCGCTCTTAGGGTTTTAGCATGTTCTCAATCGATGGAAGCATTAGATTCTCTCAATTCTGAACCAAGCATGAGATATAGAAAGTGACATGGAATGTAAGATCTGGGATCATTTCCTTTGTGTCCATAACAATATGAGGATGATGATTAGGAAGGGGTGGCCATACCAAGAGTTCTAGAAGTCACCAATGTAGAGATAAATATGCTATGCATGTTAGATCTCCAAGAGGATGCTAGAATAGGGGACTCATGAAACAAGAAATTATACATATTTATGTGGACAATGAAATAAAGTATTATTTTGACCCTTTTCTATATTTTTTATTGTTTTTTTGTACACTAGTATTTTTTGTATTACCATTACTATTTTTATGCTAATTATTTAAGTTATCTATTGCAAAGCACAATGGGAGATAGTCCACCTCTCAATGTGGATTCCATGAGAAAGGAGCAATTTCTAGATTTCATATCTCGAGCACCTACAACTTATGAGGCCATCACATTATAGTATTGGGTCCCTTGTAGAACTACTCTCAGTAGTGGAACTCCCTTTGGCAATATTCTTAGCTTTATAAGTACACCACAACTGTATTTTCTGCCCTAGTGGCTCAAGCAGTGAAGATGTCTGCCAACATTTGACACCATTGCAGGATACAGGCGATGGCCCATCTCAATAATCTAGGTCAAGTTCAAGGTCACATTGTAAGGGAGGAGGTTCTAGAGGAGGGTCTATGGGTGGTAGTGAATTTAGAGGAGGTGTATGTTGTGGAGGTAGTATGAGGAACATACTATCAGCCATAGGTAGTCCTAAACTGACGTCTCAGATGCATTTATGCCACAAAATACACCACATGCACCTTGGGGTGCTCATGAGCACAATGACTCCAAGTTGTATCATATATGAAATGGAGCTCCTTTGATGGATGTGGCTAGAAAGGCCATCCAAGTGGATATGATAGTTGTGCAGAGTAGAGTTTGGACACTCTCTCATTTCCAAGTGGAGTGGAGAAAACCAGAATCACAAGAATTACATCACATAGGCCATCTATCATGAGTATCCACCAATACCTAGGCATCCTAGTTTCATCTTAGAGTGGATTCAGCATATGGCATGTGAGGTGATGTGGCATCGATGATCGAAGGATCATGATGCATTTTGAGGAGTCTTACCAAAGCCTCTATGGCTAGACATTGAGGAGTGGGAGATGATTTCCCTAGTAGACTCTTGATCAATATCATCAGGAGGGAGATGCAATAGCCGCAAGTCTAGAGATGGTTGGAGTGTCACATTTGGGTACCAGAAATTATGACACGATGTGTCCAGAGTTTATAAGTATCAATTTGATGAATGAATTTTCTTATGTTAAGCACATCATGTTTTTTGATCTCATGTTTTGCATATTTGTTTGAATAGTTGGCATTGGATGGTCCTCCAACACATGCAAAGGAGACTTTTGGATATCCTCATGGGATAGTTTTGCTATTACAAGAATCAAAGGGACATGGTATGGTCATTTCATACCAAAACATAAGTTGCAAGTATGGTCATCGATATAGGTGCTGGTATTTATAGGGACATATTGATGTATATATAGGGCCTATATAGAGGCTTATACTGACTCTTATATGGGGGCACTATATAGAGGCTTACACCGATGATTATTAAAACATTATAATACCAACATTAGAATACCAACACATATACATGCGCCTATATAGAGGGTTATACCAACGCTTATATCGATGCATTACTCGCACCTATATAGAGGCTTATTCCAATGCTTATATTAGCATTATGAAACCAATATTTACATAGGTGGCTATTTCAATATCGTAGGTATTTTCTCCTTGTGTATTTTGCATTTGTATGAGAGCCATTATGGGGCTCATGTGTTGTATTGAAAATGCTACAATAATGTCTCAATGTATTTGGTTTAACACAAAGCTATTCCCCCATTATCTTTCATGAATTGCATGTTCAAATAATGATGTAGATGTCCAAAATTCGGCATCTCAAAAGAGGCGTGTAAATTCTATAATATTCTTCTCATTAAGACTAGTGAGAAGCATACCATCAACATCGACAACTATGCCCCAGTAGTAAATCATTTGTATGCTTGACATATAAGGTAAATGCCATTGGATTCTTCTCAAATTCGTGTGGCAACAACGAGGCATGTATTCCTGGGGATGTAGGGGTCATATAGTCTATGTTCATAAACAGCAAGACATCTAATGAAGTGTATTGGAGGAAATTAAAACGGCACCTAAATTTATGATGTGTTTCAGTTCTTACATGAATTTCATTGCTATCCACTTCTTTAGCTAACCAAATAATGCTAGTTTTAGCGCGATGCGGATTACAAAACTCGGAATAGAGTCTTTTTATGGGCATTCATTCAGGTGATATAAACTTTATGGGATTTCTTTCGGGCCACATACGCTGTGAAAGCGAGACAAAGGGACGACACATGCTTCAGTTGAGCATAGAGAGAGGCGAAGGCGGCAAGATAGGAGTTCGTCAAGGAAGATTAGCTATCGCTTTCTTTTGTGTCATGGATGCAACCAATCTTATCTGTGTGGATTTATGAAGTGTCATCAGTTTATCAAGCAATGAGGGAAGAGAAAAAGTGAAGATGCTAAAGATTGCATCAGTGTATCATCAGTGAGGATTGCATCAGTGGAAAAATTGAATATGAATCTGGTAATACAAATCGTAATTCATGTTTGATGTCTTTGCTAGGAATCTATGAGAGAACCTGGTTTGCTTACTGTTCGTGTTGAAGTCCATTGTGCGAACAAACTCGAACTTGAGTTAACACTTCAATTGCCATAAGATCCACTTTCTATAATGTGATGACTTGCTGATATACAAAGCATAGGAAAACCGTTGCATGGAATTCGATTGTTTTCATTAAACTCATGACTTTCAAATAAACTAAGCCTATGAAATCGATGCATATAACCTAAGCATATGAGCATCGTTCTTCACATGAAACCTTTGAAGTAAATCCATGAAAAGACATTGACTTTACATGAAGATCTTAAAAGTTTCCTCTTGAGTTCACATTCTTAGTCTTAATGATTGCATGAACGATTGATTATAAAGTTTTAAGATCGTGCTGCTAAGATCTTGCATGATCTTATGCTTAAAGTAGTTTTTTGTTTTAAATATCAATCATGATTGAATTAATGAAAGAATGAACGTGCATGTTGATTGATATATAACAAAGATCATGAATGATAATAAGTTTTCATTGATGCAAAGAATGAACTATGAACATATGATGATTTTTTTGTCAAAACATCCGACGATATGAAAAACTCTTGCAAAGTCTCTAATCAAAATTTTTTAGTGCTTTCATCTTCTTTGTCACACCTCCGAATTCGCCCAAAACACCTCATGTGCTCCGTATCCTTGGAACACTAGCAACTGACTTGATGCATCAATTGAGCCTTTCAGTGTGATATTTAAACCCTACATGAAGTAAGGCCTATTCAGGAAAAATGGGAATTACACAGGATTTTGAGACAATTCTTTGTGTCCTAATGTTTTAGTTTTTGACTCATTCACACACCACAACATGTTATTATCTCTTGATTGGAGTATATTAAACTGACACTTTAACATTAAGGATAATTTTATTATAAATGGGGTATCAAGGTTGGGCTCAAACGTGAGAAATTAACATAATAAGTAATATAAATGGGACTTGAATAATTCCCAAATCTCCTGAATAGGCCTTAAGTGCTAGAGCAACTAGGTGACTTGGGTGCTATAAATTTCAATTGTTGCATATGCATTTGCACGATTTGCAAGATTGATGTGGTAGCCTCTTGTTCTTGGGAGCAGTTGCTTCAGAAAAACCTTGTAAGTTTTCATTGGTGTTGATGAGGGCTGATCTAATTGATCTAAGTGCCTCCACGGAGGCTTGCAAGTTGTTGACATCCATTGATTGAAGCTACCATGTTCACACAAAACATTCAATTAGATTCCCAATGTATTTAGGATTTTTGCAAACACAACAATGAATCTATTTTCATACATGCACACGTTCATGCCTCTTTACATTGATAAAGCATAAAATGAAGACTTTGAATTTCACATTTTCATGTTTTATTCCTATTACATTTATATACCTGCATACTTGCATTGAAAAAGCACCAAAAGAATTTTATTTTCTAGATTTGCATATCATTGTGTACACATTGTTGGCGGAGATGATGGATAGTCTTCAGAGATGGTGGTGTTGCAACAACATGCTTCACACCATTCAAGCACACATGGTGGAGAGTGTAATGGGCCTTTGTAACTTCCTAATGATCACAAATAATAACCTATGTTCTTTGGAACATGATCCACTAATCAATGGATCAAAACCATAGACTTGCTATTTTAGAACATGTTCCATAGATTGATCCAAGCTCATAGACTTGCTATTTTAGAACATGTTCCATAGAATGAATAATGCTCTCAGCGTGCTAGCAATTAGCTAAATTCATTTTGTTGGTATCTAATTAACTTAGATAGATACCAATCATGAGAAATTACAATAAAAAAAGAATAAACTAGACACTAACTATGATGTTTAGCAAGTCATAAGACTTGCACGACATTTTTGGGATGCATCAGAGTACAGACTAGAGAGTAAAGATATGAGGATATCTCATGATTGAGAGAACCAATGATAATGACCTTTTGTGGCTATAAACTAGATAGTATAATAAATATTTGGTGCTTTAAATCACATCAAATGATCAACCATCCACTAAGAACAAGCTCTGTGAAGATCAATGTTGAAGTAGTCATAGCAGAGAACATAAGTAAATATTCAATAAAAATGTATGTATTAGATCACATAGTAATACAACAACATTGGAAATATTCTATTGCACAATGTGAGGTAGTTATTGTGCTATGAAGAGAGCTCTCAAAGCACATGCGGTCCCTCTTTATTGCTCTCCAAAAGTAGGCCTATTACACGAGTCTTTTTGAACTACTTTTATAGTTGAGTGTGGAGCCAAGCTTTGAATTCCCAATTCAAATTCTCACCAAGAAGTGAGTCCTATACTATAGGATATATTCTCTCATCAATCATCTACCAAATAAGTCCAGATTTGAAAAGAACAAGCTATCCTTGATGTTAGACCACCTCTATATCAAGAATAACTTTAAACTCCAACCAATTTTGGAAGACAAGCACCAAATTATCAAGAAATTAACTAACTGTGAAGAAAGTCATTTCTCAGAAAAGTCTGCTGCACCTTAATCACTCATTGAATATCATTCGTGTAAATTTTTTGATAAAACTTTGTAGAATGTTTTGCCTAGTGATTCCGCACCTCCTCCAAGTTAAAAAACTTAAAAAGCTTGAGTAGATTATGAGAAACGATTCAAAGAATCTACCTATGTCTGAAACTGTCTCTCTATATAGTCGACTTTGACACTTGCAACTTCTAAGACATGGTTCTCAAAAACTAGAACCCGTTTAAGCAAATGCTTTTAGCCATAGATGGCTTACCTCTCAACTTAGATTTTGAGTCCTCATTGATGCAAAACTTTAATCTGTGCAGTGAGAAATGATCAAATCATTGACCACCGAAAATGTGCTTGTTTCAGAAAAGTGTGAACACTCTTTTACATATGAATGTTCCTACTCATAATTCTCACAGCCTGTTTACAATTAGGCTCTCAAACTTTAACCATAGACTCATTAACTATGAGCTTAGACATCTACAAAAGGATTCTTGAAATGATCAAGCACAGATGGAGAATGCACAGAAATATCCGGCACAACTTCTCTTCATTTCTGACAGAAATTACACCTGGATGAGAGAGCTATTCTAATCTCTTCATAAGTGTCTAATGACTTCTAATTCTTCTCAATTCTCATGCTCTACATTCTCTCATACTTGTCCTGACATTTTCCAAGTATATATATAGACAAAAATTTACAATCTTATGACTATTCAAAAGTATAAGTGACCTATATTTGAACTAATCTACATATGTGTACATATCTTTCAACTCCTGAATGTAAACTTCTTCCATGCTTCATAACTTGATCTTGTCTTCATTTTTTGACTTCCAAAAAATCAATTGTTGATTGCTCTGCACCAAGAGCTCCCCCTCAATCATCAATTGAGGTTTTCTCTATCTTCTTTATGCCTGCCATGTCTTTGAATCTCTGTAGCTTTGGTCCATCCAAGCTTTTGGTAAGCATATCAGCTATCTAATCTTTTGTTGAAGTATGTATGACTTCAATCTCTTTATCCATAACCTTCTCTCTCAGAAAGTGATACTGAATCTCAATGTGTTTAAGCCTTGCATGAAACACAGGAGTAGTAGCTAAATACAATGAACTCATGTTATCTCCATAAATGATAGGTGTACTCTGTATGGTGTCAAAACTCTTCATGAGAGTCTTAAGCCATATAACTTCCTTTGCAGCTTCAACCATACCTTTGTACTCAGATTCTGTAGATGATAAAGCAACTGTGTGTTGCTTCTTTGAACACCAAGAGATTGACTTATCTCCCGCATAACACAAGTATCCATATGTTGATCTCCTATCATCAGGATTACCTGCCCAATCTGCATCACTATATATTTTGATGTTTGTATCTGATGTAAAACCATAATACAAACCCTCTTTGAGTGTACCCTAATGTACCTCAACACTCTTTGACCTGCAATCCAATGTTCTTTCCTAGGACAATGCATGAATTGGGACAAAACTCCAACTACATATGATAAATCAGGCCTAGTTAATGTAGCATAGATAAGACTACCAACTAAACCTTGATATAGCTTCATATCCTTGAATTCTTCTCCACCATATCTCCTCAATTTGTGATTTATCTCCATTGGAGTAGGTGCTACCCTACAATCATTCATTTTAAACTTGATTAACAAGTTTCTCAAATACCTTTCTTGAGTCACATACACTCCATGTTGAGTGTATGAAATCTCCATGCCCAAGAAAAATGACAAGTTTCCCAAGTCACTGATTTTGAACTCCTTCCCCATTTGCTTCTTTAGGCTTTGAATGCCTTTCTCATATGTACCTGTAAGAATTATATCATCAACATATATGCACATATAAATGAACCCATCATCACTTGCTTTAACAAGCAAGCTACTATCTGCTTCAGATACTTGAAATCCAAGTTCTTTCAAGAACTTCACAAGTCTATATTTCCATCCCCTTGGGGCCTGCTTCAACCCATACAAAGCTCTCTTGAGCTTACATACATGATCTGGATACCTTCTATCTTTGAATCCTTGAGGTTGCTCCATGAAAACATTATCTGAAATGTAACCATTTAAAAAAGCATTCTTCACATCTAATTGACATAATTTCCAACGTTTACATGCAACAATAGCTATGAGTGTCCTGATGGTTGTCATTTTCGCCACAATACTATAAGTCTCATCATAATCAATACCATATGTTTGAGCAAACCCTTTCACAACAAGTCTAGCTTTATACCTAGACACACTTCCATCTGCAAACCTCTTAGTCTTGTAGACCCATTTGCATCCAATGATCTTCTGACTATTTGGTTTAGGAACCAAATCCCATGTTTGGTTCTCCATTAATGCATCATATTCTTCCTGCATAGCTTTCTCCCAATTTTCCTTACCTTTTGCCTCTTCATATGTGGAAGGGTCTTCATCTACCTTTATCATGTAAGCATAATCTTTGGTAGCCAAAAAAGAAGTATCATAGCTATACCTTGTAGGTTGCCACTTGTGTCTTGATGACCTTCTAAATTCTCCATTCCTTGAGGTTTCTGGTTCTTCACACTCAGGATCAAATCTTGGCATTTCTTCAACTTCAACCTGCACTTCATTATTCTCCTCTTCATCAAATATCTGAACCTTTGATTTACCCTTCTTTTGACTCACAACTTCTACATCACGTGTATTAATATTGATTGTACCTGCATACCAAGTACCTTGCTCATCAAATGTAACATCCTTAGACACAATGAATTGCTTTGTGGATGGACTCCACAATCTATAACCCATCTGCTTGTCATCATAACCAATGAATACATACTTTTCAGCTTTAGGTTCTAAGTTGTGTCTTAATTGTAATGGCACATATGCATATGCCAAACATCCAAATACTTTGCAATGATCCAAGGTAGGTCTCTTACCCCACCATGCATCATATGGTGTCATACCCTGCAAGGCTTTACATGGTAGCCTATTAACCAACTAAGTAGCTCTATTTACAGCCTCAGCCCACAAATAATTTGGGCAATTTTTCTCCTTCATCATTGACCTTGCAAACTCAACAAGAGTTCTATTTCTTCTCTCTGCTACACCATTTTGTTGAGGAGAGTACCTGCAAGTAATTTCCCTTTTTATACATGCATTCCACAAGTAATCACTGAACTCATTAGAGAAATACTCTCCCCCTACATCTGACCTTAGTCTCTTCAATTTATGACCTGTAATTCTTTCTGCATATGCATGATAGTGTTTAAATGTATTAAACACTTCTGACTTATCTTTGAGCACATAGATAGTGATCCATGTGGTAGCATCATCAACATAAATCACATAGTACCTTGAACCATTGATACTGAAATCCTTTGATGGTCCCCACACATCTATGTGTACCAACTCAAGCTTCTCTGAATAAATGAAACCATGCTTGGAGTAAGATTGCTTATGAGCCTTACCTAATTGACATGCCTCACATTTGTATGTCATATGTTGACCTGCAACATTAGGCAATCCAAGCACTGAACCATTGTTAATCATATCTATGATACCTCAATCATTGAAGTGTCCAAGCCTCTTGTGCCAAAGATCTAACTCAAAAATCTTATGTCCTTCATAAGTGAACAAAGCATGACCAACATTACCTTGAATCTTCAATGTGAACAGCCTTCCTTCTTTCTTCCCTAAAACAATTTGTTTATACCCATTGCTAGGGTCTTCCACAAACACTCCTTCAATAGTGAATCTAACTTCATAACCTTTTTGAACAATTTGTCCTACACTTATCAGACTCTTAGGAATTGTAGGAACATAGAAGACCTTACTCAAAAGATTACTTCCATCCTTGGCCTTCATTGATCCAATTGACTTCACATTGTGCTTTGTATTATCACCTGTTTGAACAACATGATTAGATACCTTATTTTCCAAATCAGTCATCAATGCTATGTTACCACTCAGGTGATTGCTACACCCTGAGTCAATGTAGAAGACTCTTTGGTCTTCACTTTGCCTTTCACAAGTTGCATTCATTATCAATGTTGAATCCTCCTTCTGATCTGAAGCATAATTGTAGTAGGTATTATTGTATTGTTGACTTTGGAATCCTCTACCTGCATTTATTCCAAAGTAACCCCTACTACCTCTTCCTCTGAAGTTACCTCTTTGATTTCTGCCACCTCTTCCTCTTGAATTAAAGTTCTGATTATATCCACCATTACTCTGAGTACTATGCCAACAATCATTAGCTAAGTGATTTGTCTTACCACAAATCCAGCAAGCTTTGACTCCATCTTTATTATTCCTGCCTCTTCCTCTACCTTTGCCACCTCCTCTTCCTCTTAGGAAGTTGGCTTGACTAGTTGTGCCTTCATCTTCATTTGCTTGTTGTTTTCCTTTGCTATTTTTCTTCTTATCCTTTGAGTACATTGCATGACCTCCACTCTTGTCACCTTCACCTTTGGCATCCTGCTCAAAGGTTAACATATGTCCTAGCAACTGATTTAAGTCAGGAGTAAAATGATCAAGTGATAATTCAGTAGATAGAATGAATGGCTTCCATTTGTCATCACCTCTCTAACCTGTGAGGATCTGCCTTACCAATTTATCCTCCTCAATGTCTTCATCAACAGCTCCTTATGCATCTGCAATGTCCTTCATTCGTGTTACATAATCTGAGATGGATTGAGAGGCCTTCTTCTTGAATGTAGTAAATTCTGCCCACAAGGATGCCTTTCTAGACTTTGTGGTATTTTGGAAATGCTCCTCCAAAGCATTCCATATATCACTTGCACTTTCAAGACCTCTAATGTGAGGTAGCAAGTAATCATTGATTGCCATATAGATAATGCTCCTAGCTTGAGCATCTCTCTTCATCCAATTCTTCAAATCTGATAATTCCTCCCTAGTTGGAACACTAGGATCTCTGAATTGAGGTTTTTCTTCTTCTCCTGTAATATAACCTATCACGTCTTTGCTCATTAGATGAGCTTCCATCCTCATTGACCATGCTAGATAGTTCTCTCTATCCAATTTCTCTATCTGAAGAGAATCTCCCATCTTTTCTTCACCTCTATATTGAATTCTTCAATCTTTATAAATTATAAGGTTACCTTTACTTCGAATGACACTCCTTTTGTCTTCCTTGGTGTCGTATGACCTCCTTCTCAAGCTTTGCTCTCAAGCTTTCACCTTTTGAACCTTCAGATATTGAATTTTGTATGTCTGCAGCAGTCGGAGTCTTCCTTTCCTCAATTTTGATACTTCCTGCTCTGATACCACAGATGGAGAGTGTTAATCTCCAAAAGCACAAGCTATCCTTGATGTTAGACCACCTCTATATCAAGAATAACTTTAAAATCCAACCAATTTTGGAAGACAAGCACCAAATTATCAAGAAATTAACTAACTGTGAAGAAAGTCATTTCTCAGAAAAGTCTGCTACACCTTAATCACTCATTGACTAATCATTCATGTAACGTTTTTTATAAAACTTTGTAGAATGTTTTGCCTAGCGATTGTGCACCTCCTCCAAGTTAAAACACTTCAAAAGCTTGATTAGAGTATGAGAAATGATTCAAACAATCTACCTATGTCTGAAACTGTCTCTTTGTATAGTCGACTTTGACACATGCAACTTCTAAGACATGGTTCTCCGAAACTAGAACCCGTTTAAGAAAATGCTTTTAGCAATAGATGGCTTACCTCTCAACTTAGATTTTGAGTCCTCACTCATGCAAAACTTTAATCTGTGCAGTGAGAAATGATCAAATCATTGACCACCGAAAATGTGCCTGTTTCAAAAAACTGTGAACACTCTTTTACATATGAATGCTCCTACTCATAATTCTCACAGCCTGTTTACAATTAGGCTCTCAAACTTTAACCATAGACTCATTAACTATGAACTTAGACATCTACAAAAGGATTCTTGAAATGATCAAGCACAAACGGAGAATGCACAGAAATATCGGGCGCAACTTCTCTTTATTTCTGACAGAAATTACATCTGGATGAGAGAGCTATTCTAATCTCTTCATAAGTGTCTAATGACTTCTAATTCTTCTTAATTCTCATGCTTTACATTCTCTCATACTTGTCCCGACATTTTCCAAGTATATAGATAGACAAAAATTTGCAATATTATGACTATTCAAAAGTATAAGTGACGTATATCTGAACTAATGTACATATGTGTACATATCTTTCAACTCATGTATGTAAACTTCTTCCATGCTTCATAACTTGATCTTGTCTTCATTCCTTGACTTCCAAAACTTCAATTGTTAATTGCTCTGCACCAACAAAGAAGACAACCCTGATAGTGAAATCTCAATCATTGGATCCAAGATCTCTTATTTGGATCCATAATCATTTACTATGAAAGCTTCTAAGAAGCAGATGTTATCGATAAATATCTTGTTGAGGAGTCCCATCAAAGGAAGACTCATGTGCTAGAGTCAATTGAACTTGAACAAAAAAAGAAGAAGAGAAAAACAACAAAATGAGTGACAAGACCCCATCTTCAAAAGAACATGATCTTTGTAAATGATTGTCGTTTCTCAAAATCTAAGAGGGCTGTATGATCTCTCATGAGAGCTAGTCAATGGTACATGGCTATGAGAAAAAAAAACATCAATGATAACTTTATTTGTTTGCTAGAGATCCAAATTGTCAGAGAAGAACTCCACAAGAGATTAAAAGAATTTTTTCTTTGCACCTTTGGTTCTCCACCTCCTACCCTAGGTAAACGGTGAAGTAGTAATTGGATTCAACACAATTTGGAGCTCTTTCTTGTCCAAGACTTAAAGTAATAAGAATCATCATTGGATTTCTATGTCATTTTAGCAGTCCTCATCAGTTTATCATTTTTTAATGAATCACCTAATCTTAAGTTAGAAAGGTTAAGTACTTAGTAGTTTTTAGAAATCATACTTTGTCTTGATTTCAACATGGTGGAAACTCACTTCGACATATTAAAATATGGGGGGAGAGTTATTGATTGCCTGGGGAAAGATGAAGGTATCAAATCAAGATCATCATGATCTAGTGTAGATAAATGACATATGAAGGTTCTCTTGGTATGAAATCTAGTTATGTTTGCACCTACATAGATCCATGCTTAAAATAAGAGAGATATCATAGAATATTGTTGAATCAAGCTGTCCTCCTCTCTCCCAATATATGGACTTGGTGGTGTCACACCACTACCAAATTATTCTTACATTTAAGCCATATACTATACATAGAGAATATCGTCAGTTTCATGTAGGCCCTACAATCATCTCTTACCCCTTTTTTTGGTATCTGATTGCCTCAATTGGGAACAATGCCTTCAATGCTCACCTCTTATCAATAAGTGTTGGATGGTAACTATTTAGTAGAAACAATCTATTCTAATAAAAAAAGAAGGAAATGTGAACACTTCATCATGTTAGAAGGGAAATCATATACCAGAGGCTGTAGCATTCAGTTATTGAAGTCAATAAAGGCCAAAACCACCCCAAGAAGGGTCTTAGGAAGATCAAAATTATGCTCCAACACGATGAGGAAATTCAAAGGAAGAATCTTTATATTTAGTTTAATGAGTGCTACAAAAAAAAAGATACAAATTGTATAAACAAAATTTACTCCTAAGGAACAAGCACTTAAAGGAAACTGTAGCTTTCATGATTGAAAAAAATGCTCAAGAATGCACTATGGATGAAAACAATTTTCTCATAATTGTTGATCACTTCACCTAGCTTCCAGCAGTGACTAACTAACTTTATGTGTAGAGGTGTGATTGCACGCCTTTACTCCTAAAGAAAAAACACTTAAAAGGAAATTGTAGCTTTCATGATTGATAAAAATGCTCAAGAATGCACTATGGATGAAATCAATTTGTTTCATAATTGTTGATTACTTCACCTAGCTTCTATCAGTGACTAACTAACTTTATGTGTAGAGGTGTGATTGCATGACTACCATCTAATAAGACAATGATAACAATTCCTCCCTCTTAGTTTCTTGCTTAAATATGGTGTAAGATTTTTTCCAAGCTTCTTACCAAATTCTCCATTCATCTCCTTTGATCTCGGATTAAAGGAGATAATTAAGGATGAAGACATCTCAAAATGTCATTTTCCTCAATGAGAACATCTCAAAATTCCCTTTTACTTAAGATGGACTTTGAAAAACCTTAGGGGAGAATGGATTGAGAACTTATTTCTCAACCTATTAATAAACTTGTTTGTGGCTCCAAATTGATGAGGATGATATCAAGACTATGGGAAACGCCACAAATCGTACTTATATTAAAGGCTAACTCTCTCAATCTATTAGATTAAAACATTTTATAAAACAAGGATGCGTATTAGGTTTATCTCTTTATGCATTACTTTTTATGGCTTGTTTTTCTTGGTTAGATTTTTTTGAAACAACAGTTCTATTATGCTTTCTAGTTATCGTAGTTAGAAGATATTGGATCTTCTCACTCATTGTTTCTCTCCCTTTCAGACGGTGCCTAGAGATTGATTTCGAGCAAGATGAAACCATACTGCAAAATCAATAACAATTGGAAGTGGGTTGCAAGCATATGAAATAAAAACTCTATTTGGTTCCTCGTTAAGGGTATCAGATATTAAATGTGGAGAACGTCAATGGAGAAAAGTAATTATGGAGAAAATCATTTCGTATGTCAAAACACATTTGGAATCATGAGGAGAGATCATGGATTAGATTTGAAGAAATAGATCAGGCTAAGAGAATTGATTTTCATGATAGGGTTCTTCTAAGGCACATGATGAATGCTTGGGATGTCTTGGAGATTCCCCTTTTTCTCAACTAAGATTAATAATGGACAAAAAGGCAGAGATGGCACAATGGCAACAACTTTGAAAAGACATTAAGTAGCAAGAAGGATATGAATTTGTATGTTTCTCTTGGCATGAGACAATGCCCAAAGTAGTGTCATATCAGATGGAAGTTCAACCTCTCAGACATGTAGCTTCCTCTCATAAAAAAGGTGGTCTCATGTGGTGAACTCTCTGCTATTCAAGTTTGATTAAATGTCAAAGCTAACAAAATCTTTGCAGGCCATCTATGGTGCAAGCGTTGCTTACATGGTAGAGAAGACCTAGGTCAGGTTTTTTGTTCTGTCCAAGGAGTTATTCAGTGTGGCAAAACCTCAGCCATGTTCTTGCCACATCGAGTAATACCAAGTAGAAACCAGCTCTTCTTAGGAACATTTGGAAGAAAAGGTGCATATTCAACTTTGACAAACCTCCTAGCGAATGTTAAATCAAATGTACGAGCTATTGGGGTAGGAGAATTTGTTATTGTAAGAAATCCCTTCCCTTCACACACCATAGGGTGTTTATTTTTTACAAGAACAAGCTTAGAAGTAAAAGGGCCCTAAGGAACACCCTTTTAATGGATCGCAATCTTGAACCTAGCTGGTTGGATAAAGGACCCCGTAGCACCATAACCCTTATCCAAGAGGAAAAATCCAATCTGCGATCAAATGTTAATCGTCGCAATCCAAGTTAACGACTGAAAGCTTGTGCTTTCTTACATCATTAACATGGACCATAGTCCATACGGATTTCACTTTCGTAATCGTAGAAAGATTCGCTGAATAATACATTGAACAGCATCTACCATCTATACATTTTATGGTGAGTACCACCACGCTTGCAATACTTTACGTCTTCGCAAAGTGCACGGAGTCTGAGCTTATGGCTTTTGTCCTCACCTCCGTTTTTATAAAAAGCGTATATCCATATTGTAGTTTCGTATATAAATAGAGACAACTAGAAAGTGAAGAGACCATCCAGTATTTGAATAATGATGCTACTCTATGGAAATGTTCCCTTAAAGGTCAATTGGTCCCCCAACAATGATGAGACAAAATAGCATAACTCAGAAGGGCGAACTAAGAAAAATAGAGGTAAACCCCCAATCTAAATTCCCCCCCCCCCCCCCCCCCCCCCCCCCAACTTTTAGTGTTTATGGACCCTACCAAAGGAATGATCATGACCAGTAGATGAAGTGATCGTTGATCAAGTTGCCTACATTATTTCTCCCAGTTGACTCTTCTAGTTTGTAGAAACATAACAGCGAAAACACTCACTCATGTGCTTGCATAACAGTATTTGCTCTCCATTAACTGCTGTTTCATGACTCGCTTAAGTGCATAAGACGCTCATTAACAGACAAGTCTGTATATGGGCCACTTTATATTATAGAGGCACAATCACATGTTTACTTGTACTCTCTCCTTCACAACGTGCGAGGATGACAACCAAGCGAACCTTTTGTTCTCATATTCTTTTCGTTGATAATCATTTACGCAGTTCAGTCATATCGTGCGCTGTCAAGGTTACAAGAAAACGAGCATGTCCCTTTGCTAACTGATAAATCTTTTCCATGCAGGTACGAGGACAAAGCTGGTCAAACATCACAAAAAAAAAAAGAATTTATTCGTTTTCATAGGTCAATGTGTTCTAAAAGGAAAAGTGTTCTTAGTATGTTTGAAAACAACAAGAGATAGCCGACATCAAAACCAAGCTATCGTGTCAATGTGCACCTTGATGAGCTATGGGCAGCATCAGCATTTGACTCGAATATATAATGATATCAAGTGAAAACATGGTATCGCTTTAATTAACACCTTTCTAGTGAAACATGCAAATGCTATGTGTGTTTGATTCTTTTTTGCAAACATTTCAGGTAGGTTGCAAATCTTGGCATTCTCGGAGTTCACAGTAACAACGTGTGTGTGTGTGTATGTGTTTCCTCCACTGGATCAAAAGCGAATGAAAGTTGTTGACATGCGATCTGGTTTTGTAGCACATCTAGGTCTATTTGTTGTTGAATGTGTCGTACAAATTGCATGACATGCTCAATGCCAAGCCAGCTGGAGGGCCTAAAGTTGACGGGCCGTTTGCCTGTCAACGGCCATTTTACATGTCAAAAATGGGTGTTTTTTGAAACCTTCTGTCAAATGACAGGCTGAAATTGGTAATTTGCATGTCATTTTTTATGGATCCATGTGGCTGCACATCAAAATGATTTCCACATGGAAAGATAGATTCTTTTCCTAATGTGATGATTTCATAGGAAAGATAGGAATATAATAGTCAAGTCTTTGAGTTTTTCGCCTTACTTACAGTGTTTTCCCATACTTGTGTTAGTTATTCATCAGCTGTTTAAGATCCATTGATGCATGGATTGTTGACAGCTTAAGGTTCGTGCACAACTATAAGGCAAGCTCGAGCATTAAAAGCTCATGGACATCCATAAGACAAGCCCGTAGTCTCTGTTCGAAAGAGCGATGTCGCTGACGGAGGTGCTGTGGTTGGAGCAGAGGACTCTGTAGCAGCTGTCTAGGTTCCGGTGGTCTATCCATTGTGATACCCGGCTCATTGGTCCATCGCACCTGACGGTCCGCTGTCTATCGCCTCCGGCCGGTCGATCGTGATACCCGACAGATTTTTGTGCTCCGGGCCGAAGGTCTATCGTGCATGACGGGTGGTCTATCGCGCAGTGTGGCTACAGTTCAAGGGTCTAGTAGTATCGCCTGGGCCCTGAGGTCTCGTGTCGGTATCGTTTCGCTTCAAGGTGCCTAGTATCGTGTTTGTCAGTATCGCTCCCCGTGTATCGTGCATGCTTTCCAGTATCGTGTGTGACGGGGTTCCAATATCGTGCCAAGGGGTGCTTTCCAGTATCGTGTGTGACGGGGTTCCAGTATTGTGCCAAGGGGCTTCAAGTATCGTGCGTGACGGAGTTTCAAGTATCGTGCCAAGTTTCAGGTGGACTATCGCGATACGCCCTGGCCTGCCCATCGCGACACCTTGAGTGAAGTATCGCGACACCTCGGGTGGACTATCGCGACACACGCGTGCGGGACGATCGCGATGCAGGCAGATATTGCTCCACGGGGTTGTGGTTTCATCGTGGCCTTCTCCCCCTCCCCTATGGGTTGAGGGGTGAGTTGTCGACACGACCGAAACCCCACAGCTCGTAGGGCCAGTGGTATCGTCCATGCCCTCTGGTTTCGGCCTGTCGCCCCTTGGTGCTCAGTATCGTAAGGTCCCCAGGTTCCGAGTTCGTTGGTCGCCTGGCCCCTCCCTTGTGTATTGGCCACTTGGTGGTGGAGCCTCCTTTCGTGCAATAACAAAAAAGAGAAAAAGGGAAAGAAAGAAAATACAAACCGGGGTTTTTTTTTTTTTTTTTTTTTTGCTTAAAAGTTCGTGATTTCTTGTTTGAAAGCTCGTGAATCGCGTGTGCCTAGCCAAATTCGAAAAAAAAAAGAAAAGAAAAAAAGAGAAAAAAAGAAAAGAAAGATAAAAGAAAAAAAAAAACGAAAAAACGAAAAAATAAAAGAGATAAAAGATTCAAAAAAGAAGACTATTTAAGGTGGATTAAACCTTTTCTCATGATGAATAAGAATTTGACGTGAGAAAGATCGCTGCTGTGTGAGTTCGGGGCGTCCCTCTTTTGTCATGGATTTGGTGTCCCCCTCTCTTGTGAGAAGTAACCTGGCCCTTCCTTCCGGGGAGACCGATAACCTGGCCTCTTTGTTGGAGGGGGGATCTTGTGCCGCCCTAGGGGCCTTCGAGAGTGCTGAACCCCCCTTGGTCTCCCTCAATAGATCCGCAATCTTGTCAACTCAGGAGGAGCTCAAGAAAGTTTGCCTCGTCGGCCAAATGTTCGGCCCTAGGCCCCCGCTCGAAACTGTGCGACAGTGGCTCCGCAACGAGTGGTTCCCCCGCGGACTAGTTGTTTGTAAGTGTCAGTTCTTACCGGCAAGCCACTTGCTGCTAGTCTTTGAAAATGAAGATATGGCATTTCGAGCCCTTAGTGTCGGAACTTGGCAACTCGGCCGGGCGACCCTGTGCCTTTTCAGATGGTCCCCTGATTTTACTCCCGACAAGTCGAAGTCGCTTCGGTACCCTCTCTGGGTTGAGCTCCCTAACTTGCCATACTTCTTGTACAACTTCGTGTGGGACATCGTCTCTCCTATCGGTAAGCCGTTGGCTTCACGCGAGGACATTGGTGGTCTCATTTATGAAGGTGCAAGACACTCGTTCAACGCTAGGTGGCCTGTTCTTCCCAGCAGGAGACATCCCGCAAAGGAAAACAACCTATGGTGTTACCGTGGAAAAGCCCCCACAAGAACCTATTGCTAACTCGGGATCCGATCCGAGTGAAAAAGAAAGATGAACCCAAGAAAAGAAAGGACAAAGCTCCCTCCCGCAAAGAGGGATTACAACGACAATGATCATCATCTCGTTAAATGCTAGAGGGCTAACTGACCCCTCAAGAGCGACCATCATTGGTCAATGGCTTCGCGACATTAGCCTAAACCCAGATTTTATATGTATCCAAGAGATTAAAATTGATGGAGAAGACCTCCAGAAACGGCTGAGACATGTCTCCTCGACCCATGTTTGGATTTCAACGGCGCATCAGCGGGGGTCCGGTGGAACGGTAATCGGTATTAATCAACGCTGGTTTGAGAAGCTTGAGAACTCCACTGAAGATGATTGCCATCGATGGATTGCTGTTTCTTTCGGTGCTCCCTTATGTTTCACCTTAGTTTCTTTGTATGCCCCTAACGGGGAGTTAGAGAGACTTAACACTTGGGCCTCCTTGGACTCGCTCCCCCACAACGTGATTATTTGTGGTGACTTCAACATGGTTGAGGACCCTATGGACAGATGGATGGGCAAGGGCAGGGTCATCGATAGTCGGGAGAAAGAAACGTGGGACAGAACTAAACTACACTTGGATTTGGTCGAATTCAAAGACTCGAAGGGCTTTTCTTGGTCTAATCTCCAAGCAGGCGAGGACCTGAGGAAAGCTAGACTTGATAGATGCTACATTTCTCAGAGTTTTAAACATCAGTGGGGCCACCCCTCCCTTTCGCAACGCACCGACCTCACCATCTCTGATCACTACCCGATCGTCATCACTTTTCAACCCCCCACCAAGATCCGTAAGGCTCCGTGGTTCCATGCTAGTGTTCCCTCCTTCTCTCTCCCCTCCGTCCATCAAGAAATTTCTGATGTGTGGAAGGAGGCCTTCGCCTCTGGCTTGTCCCCAGCCAAGTGTTGGAGAAGTGCGGTCGATAAGTCACGACAGATCATGATTAGATCCAGGAAGATGCTTGAGACTGTGCGGCGGGCTCGGAGAGAAGCTCTATATCATAGACTCTGGCGGCTCGAGGAGGAAGTGAACAAAGGAAAATCTCAAGCCCAGAAAGGTCTTCGAAAGATCGGAGCGATGCTGAGATACGAGGAAGAGATACAAAGGAAAAATTTCCAAATTTTCTTCAAGGAGTGGTGGGCTGGCAAAGCCGACAAACCCACCAAAGAGATGTGCCGTATCCTCAAAAGGAAACACAACAGAGAATCGATCCCCTTATTGCTAGACGCAAATGGCAATGTATGCAATACGGAAGAAGATAATTTTGGGATCATTGAAGGGCACTTCACGAGACTCCTGGGGACCTCAAACCCCCTCTCCCACCATAGAAGGGACTGTATGGCTGCCATATCTAGGGTTTCCCCCCACAGGATACCACCCAACCTTGACTCTCTTCTTCATGCCGCTATCTCTGAAGCCGAAATCATTGAGGTCATTGATGCCCTCCCCTCAGGTAAAAGCCCGGGACCCGACGGGCTCACTAATGAGTTCTATAAATCCTTCAAGTTGGTGGTTGCCACCCCTCTTCGTTTGGTCTGGCAAGAGGTCAAGTTTGGCGCGCTTCCTTCTTGTCTCAACAATGGCATTATCAAGTTAGTACACAAAAAAGGGGAAAAGAACAGAATAGAGAACTGGCGTCCCATTACAATGCTCCAAACAGGATACAAGATCATCGCCAAAGTCATTGCCAAGAGAATCTCTTGCCACTTGAGAGCGTGGTTAAGCGAGGACCAAAAAGGCTTCATCAAAGGCAGGTCAATTTTGGAAACCATTATAGATATCTGGGAAGGTCTTGAATTTGCAAATGAGTCTAAACAAGAAGTTGTTTTCCTCAAGATCGACTTTGATAAAGCCTACGACAGGCTAGAATGGGACTATATTCTACAAGTCGCTACACGATCTTGGATGTAGTCAGAAATTCACCAAGATGATCGTGACCCTTCTCGGAAACGCATCGACCCAAATTAACATTAATGGAAATCTATCAAAGGTGATCAAACTTAGAAGATCTATCAGACAAGGGTGCCCATTGGCTCCCCTTCTCTTTGCCATTGCCACAGAAGGGCTTAGCAGGCTGGTGGAGCATCAGGTGGAAGCTGGTAACATTAAAGGCCTTCGGTTGCCGCATGACCACAGTCAGATCAACATGAGACTTTTTGCCGACGATATGAACGCCTTTGTGCACAATGATAGTACCAGCCTTGAGACGTTCTGAAAGTGTCTTACTACTTTTTGTGAAGCCTCTGGATCCATAATCAACCACTCTAAGACCGCCTTTAGAGCTATTGGTGGGTCACAACCCGACCTTCTCATTGATCATGGCTGTCAAATCATTCCGCAGGGCCAAATCTTTCGGCTTCTTGGGATTCCCTTGGGGTTCGGCGTATCTATGGAACAACGATGGAACTGGGTGCTTGCCAAACTCGAAAACAAGCTTAACTATTGGAGAGGTATGCAAATCAATCTCGCTGGTCGTGCTATGGTTATCAACACGTTCCTCTTATCGTCTACCATTTATTTCCTTTCTTGTTGGAGACCGAAAGAGCATGATCTGTCCAAACTGGATAGTATTTGTAGAAACTTCCTTTGGACGGGCGACCACAATAGGAGGGGGGTGCCTAAAATCAAATGGTCCATCTGCACCAGCCATAGAGATAGTGGGGGACTTGGTATCTTGGACATTGGGTGCATGGCTAACAAACTTTCGGCCAAGTGGATGATTAGGGCTTGGTGCAACGGGGAGGCCTCGTGGGCCAAGCTGATCTTCAGAAAAAAAAATGAGTTCGCACTCATGGGCTTCCCAAATTGGAAGAATCTTGACATCTTGACCTTGCTGTTTTCCCCGATCCCCGTCTTCCCGAAAGGCTCTAATCTGGTGTGCTCCCTTTGGAAGAGTTGGAATAAAGTCAAAAGTTTCACAAGAATAAGTGAAGACTCGAAGTGGGCTGCCGGTATCAGACAAAACGACTCTATCTGGTTCCCGATCCATGGCATCCGGAGTGTGGAATCTTGGAACATTCAAAATGCCAAGAAGCTATGGAACAAAGGCTTCAAAAAATGGAAACATCTCTGGAAACAAGACACCAACCGCTGGATCAACTTTGAGGATATTGATCCTAGCATAAACATTTCGCATGAAGAATGGAACACATTGCAAAGCAGATGTCTCGCCAGGGACCGACACAAAGTTCGCCTTCTCATGGGACACGACATGTCGAGCTCGCTTGGTCTCAAATGGCACAATGGGAATAGCCTATCAAAAGTCCCGAACATCAAAGAAACGATCTTCTATCAGGCTAACCTCAACAAAAAGTGGTGCCTGTCATGGACGCGGCTTCGGTGGGACATGAAGTTCATGGCTATCTGGCACCCCCTCATAGAAATCAAAAAGTCTGTCCTCTTATGGCAAATCCTTCATCATGGAATCTGGACCAACCTTAAGGCTAGCAAAATTTGTGGGATCCCTCCCTGGTGCAAACGCTGCCACCGGTCTATCGAAGATGTTTCACACATCTTCTTTACCTGCCCCAACTCCAACAGACTCTGCCAGGTGGTTGGAAAGAGAATTAGACTTCAAAAACGTCTCAGTTGGCAGCAGGCCCTTCTGGGAGAAGCGATCAGCTGTTCCGCGACTCTCTGGAATGCCATCAGAGGGGAGGTCCTATGGAAAATCTAGCGGGAAAGATGTGCTTTCAACTTCGGTGACTCCCGCAAGGAGTGGTCAATTGAGAAATCGCTGTTCCTCCTTGGCAAAAGGATTGTCAACTGTAAAAATCCCCCCCCTTTAGGCGTCATCAAGTACTCCTTTTGATCGATAACAAGCTTAAACCCAAGTGGGCCCCACATGAGGGTGATGAGAGGGTAATTACCCTTCTTTGTAATGTCATCTAAGCTCTGTAAAAGCTTCCCCTGCTTTGTGGGATTTGGGGAGTCCCGTGGGCACTAGTCCCCTTCTCTTGTACTTTTCTTTATTTAATTCAAGTCCGGGAGAGTAGGCAATTGCCGAACTTCCTCTATATTAAAAAAAAAAAAAGCCCGTAGTCTCTCACCATTCTTCTCAATGAATAGATTCAGTAGAAAGAATATCGAAACAGCTGGCCACTATGGGTCGATATCATAGTAGGCTATGGCGTTCGAACATCTCTGTTGAGCTGTTGTGGTGGCTCCATCGATATTGTTGTGTTTATGTCTGTGGTGGCTATGGTGAGCAGAAGGGCGATGGCTTGAGCCAAAGACCAGAGCGGTTAGAAAGATTGAGTGGTTCTGGGATGGATTATCGCAACAGAGTGGCTCCTAAATGGTCTTCACGAAGAGTGCCAACTATCGTGACTCGTGTGACCTCAGCCATCATGAAGTGCTTCCGACCAAGGAGTATTTGCCTCGCATTTGTGCCTGAATCTTCATTCCTCTGGATACATGACCTGGTTGGAGCATTCTCTCTAAGAAAGTAAGTAAAAAACTATAAAGAAAAGCTTAAGGAAAATAAAATTGACATTGACCCCCAACAAAACAAAGCCGAACATTTTTCCTCTTTGGGTAGAAATGTCCAAATTATCTTATTATCGCCATCAAACTATTAAAGAAATCAGGTACCTTCTCGGTAGACTACTGGCGATGAAAGTAGAATTCTAGGGCTTCGTATATGAGGAGTCATCTCACTCTTTCAACATGTAGCGGAAACTACAAGCCCATGTCGAAGCAGACCTCAAGTCAGATTGCCCCTCATCTTTCAACATTGATGTGAGTGCGTGTCCACAAAATCATGACGGCCGTTCAAGGTTGAAACACGAGTTGCTGAGAAACGATCTTCAAACACGATCAGCTCCAGGCTTTGCATAGCACTCAAAGCTGAATATCCCGAGAACTGAACTTCTAGCGGTTTCTCGACCGAACTTCAATACTCGGATCCTTAAAAGAATCAAGAATCAAAGGGGATCCCAAAAAGGGCATGTGTCAGCGTCGACTCTGCAGCTCTAATGGAAACCTTCAAGTAGGGTTGCTCGGGCAGAGATTTCCCGCGGCGATGGCTTCTTCAGCGTCGCGGTGGTGATGGCGGAACTACTATGCAATTACTAGAGAGTTGCGACGTCGACCATCGCTGACATTCCATCCAATCAAGGTGCATCAGAATTTGCCAGATAAAAGCAGTGAAAGAGGCCATTGGAATTTATCTGCCATTGCCCGTCAGCCATCAACGATTCACCGTTCAGCTTCAGCTCAGGCGAGTCCATTAATGAGCACTGAGCCATGTATGACGAGTTGAGCAAAACCGCCGGTCGCAGATTCAAAGCCGTATATCGCGGGTTGAACAAACCTATCGCAAAGTGTGGTTCCGATTAGCGATCGCGGTCGTTTCCCCGGGTGACTGGTGTCGCGATACCTCCGTTGGAGGTATCGCTGACGCCTCCCTGGGTGGAGGCTTGATCGGCAACATCTTCTGCTGAACTCTCGGAGCCGATTCTTCCTGGCGGTATCGTCGGGCGTCCGTGTGTATCGCGATACCGGCTGAGCGCGGACGGAGCGATCGTTTTGATCGGCGATACTTGCGGTTCATTTTGGTTGGCGGATTTTTCGGGCCGATATCTCCGGGCGGTTTCGTCGGTGGGGTGTCGCCGGGCGCCCGATCGCCAGGTTGAGGACAGAACGATCGCGCGTGGGGGGGATTCTTCAACCGCCGATCGCGATCGCCGGGAGCTCTAAAACTAGAGAAAACAAAGATTTTTTAGAAAAAAGAAGAGAAAAAAAAAGAGAAAAAAGAAAAGAAAAAAAAAAGAAGAGAAAAAAGAAGAAAAAAAGAAAAAAGAAAAAGGAAAATAGAAAAGATTCGAAAAAGAAGAAGTGTGCTTCCCTTTATTGTGGGATTTTTGGCCTTATAGTCTTTCCCTGAAAAGTGGAGTGTTTGGCTTCGATGTGATCGGAGGGGGGAGTCTTCCTTGTTTGTGGTCAGTTTTCTCTCCATGTTGGAGGGTTTTGCCGTTGGGTATTGAAAAGTAAAAGTGGTGCAAGTTCCTTTTGGCCATGGATGTGGCTTCATCCTCTCTCGTGAAAAGTAATCGGGCCCCTCCCCCTGGGGAGACCTGTACCCTGGCCGCTCTGCTGGAGGGGGGGTCGTGTGCCACCCCTGGGGCATCCGAAAGTGTTGAATCCCCCATCGTGTCCCTCAGTAGACCCGCAGTTCTATCTGCTCAGGAGGAGCTCAAGAAAGTTTGCCTCGTCGGCCAAGTGTTTGGCCCTAGGCCCCCGCTCGAAATCGTGCGACAATGGCTTCGAAAAGAGTGGTTCCCTCGAGGACTAATTGTCAGCAAATGTCAGTTCTTACCAGCAAACCACATGCTACTAGTCTTTGAAAATGAAGAGATGGCGTTCCAAGCCCTAAGCGTTGGCACCTGGCAGCTCCGTCGGGCGACCCTGTGCCTATTCAGATGGTCCCCGGACTTTACTCCCGACAAATCGAAATCACTTCGGTACCCTCTTTGGGTTGAGCTCCCTAACCTCCCATACTTCTTGTACAACTTCGTGTGGGACATTGTCTCTCCTATCGGCAAGCCGTTGGCTTCACGCGAAGACATTGGTGGTCTCATCTATGAAGGTGCAAGACACTCGTTCAATGCTAGGTGGCACCCACAAATCTGCGTCGAGGCCGATCTCAGTTCGCCGCTTCCATCAACGATCAAAGTGGACATGGGCGAAGGAGATGTTTGGGAGCACGATATCACCTACAAAAACCTTCCCAACGCGTGCTTTCGTTGTGGTGAGCAAGGTCACAGGATTAAAGACTGCCCTCTCAGGCAAAAAAACAAGCGATTTCAAGAAGCCTCCAAAACTGCTCAAGACAACTTTGGAGATTTGACCCACTCGACCAAGGAAGGGGAAGGCAAGGGGCTCCTCAATCCACAAGCTGATGCTGATGGCTTTACTGAAGTTAGAAGAAGAAGGAAAAGAAGTCCGAGGGCCAACGGTGAGAGAAACATCCTGCCACTTACCCCCTACAGCAATTTGTATTGCAATCTTGGAAAGGAGATCAACGAACTTGACTACCCAGGTGGGAAGCCACCTGAGGTAGACACCTACGACGAAGCCCTAGAGATCCCTGACAACAAAGAAACCCCCCAGGAGGGTTACACTACAAGCAAAGAAGATGGTTTCACCACTAGTAATGAAGACAACATGGATAGTGAAAGTTCCATCATTGGATCGACGATCCCGGAAACGGTGCCGAGCACGGGGCCCAATTCTCCCCAGCAAGGAGCATCCCGCAAAGGAAAACAGCCTATGGAGTTACCCTGGAAAAGCCCCCACAAGAACCGATTTCTAAGTCGGGATCAGATCCCAGCGAAAAAGAAAGATGAAGCCAAGAGAAGAAAGGACAAGGCTCCCTCCCGCAAAGAGGGATCAACACAAAAATGATTGTCATCTCGCTAAATGCTAGAGGGCTAACCGACCCCTCAAGAGCGACCATCATTGGTCAATGGCTCCGCGACATTAGCTTAAACCCAGACATTATATGTATTCAAGAGATTAAAATTGACGGAGAAGACCTCCAGAAACGGCTCAGACAGGTCTCCTCGGCCCATGTGTGGATCCCAACGAAGCACCAGCGGGGGTCCGGAGGAACGGTTATCGGTGTTAAACAACTCTGGCTCGAAAAGCTTGAGAACTCCATTGAAGATGTAAGTCACCGTTGGATTGCGGTTTCTTTTGGTGCTCCTCTTTGTGTTACTATGGTTTCTTTGTACGCCCCTAACGGGGATTTGGAGAGACTGAACACTTGGGCTTCATTAGACTCGCTTCCCCACAACGTGCTTATATGTGGAGACTTCAACATGGTGGAGGACCCTATGGACAGATGGATGGGCAAGGGTAGGGTCATCGACAGTCGGGAGAAAGAAACGTGGGACATGACCAAACTCCACTTGGATTTGGTTGAATTCAAAGACTCGAATGGCTTTTCTTGGTCGAATCTCCAAGCGGGCGATGATCTGAGGAAAGCTAGACTCGATAGATGCTACATCTCTCAGAGCTTTACTCATCAGTGGGGCCACCCTACCATCACGCAACGCACTGACCTCACCATCTCGGATCACTACCCGATCGTTATCACTTTTCAACCCTCCAACAAGATCCGCAAGGCTCCGTGGTTCCATGCCAACGCAACCACCTTCTCTCTCCCCTTCGTCCATCAAGAGATTGCCGATGTGTGGAAGGTGGCGTTCGCCTCTGGCTTGGCCCCAGCCAAGTGCTGGAGAAGTGCGGTCGACAAGTCTCGTAAGATCATGATCAGAACTAAGAAGATGCTCGAGGCTGTGCGGCGGGCTCGTAGGGAGGCTCTTTACCACAGACTCTGGCGGCTCGAGGAGGAAGTGAACAAAGGAAAACACCAAGCCCAGAAAGGTCTCCGAAAAATCAGAGCAGTGCTGAGATACGAGGAAGAAATACAAAGGAAAAACTTGCAAATCTTCTTCAAAGAGTGGTGGGCCGGCAAAGCCGACAAACCCACGAAAGAGATGTGCCGTATCCTTAAAACAAAACACAACAGAGAGTCGATCCCCCTACTGCTAGATCCACATGGCAATGTATGCAATTCGGAAGAAGATAATTTTGGCATCATCGAAGGGCACTTCACGAGACTCCTGGGAACCTCGAACCCCCTCTCCCACCATAGAAGGGACTGCATGGCTGCCATTTCTAGGGTTTCCCCCCGGAGAATACCACCCAACCTCCACTCCCTGCTTCATGCCCCTATCTCTGAATCAGAAATCATTGAGGTCATTGATGCCCTCCCCCTCGGTAAAAGCCCGGGACCAGACGGACTCACTAACGAGTTCTTTAAATCCTTCAAGCTGGTGGTTGCCACCCCTCTTCGGATGGTTTGGCAAGAAGCGCTAAAGTTTGGTGCTCTTCCTTCTTGTCTAAATAATGGAATTATCAAGTTGATACACAAGAAGGGGGAAAAGAACAGAATCGAGAACTGGCGGCCTATTACGATGCTCCAAACAGGATACAAGATCATCGCCAAAGTCATGGCCAACAGACTCTCGTGCCACCTGAGATATTGGCTTTGTGAGGACCAAAAAGGCTTCATCAAAGGCAGGTCTATCCTGGAAACCATTATGGATATTTGGGAAGGTATTCAATTTGCAAATGAGTCTAATCAAGATGTGGTTTTCCTCAAGATCGACTTTGACAAAGCCTACGATAGGCTAGAATGGGACTATATTCTGCAGTCGCTCCAAGATCTCGGATGTAGTCGAAATTCACCAAGATGATCGCGACCCTTCTCGGAAACGCAACGACCCAAATTAACGTTAACGGCAAGCTTTCGAAGGCGATCCATCTTAAAAGATCTATTAGACAAGGGTGCCCTCTGGCCCCCCTTCTCTTTGCCATCGCCACTGAGGGGCTGAGCAGACTTGTGGCGCATCATGTGGAGGCTGGCAATATCAATGGCCTCCGGCTGCCTCACGACCACAGTCAAATCATCATGAGACTTTTTGCCGATGATATGAACGCGTTCGTTCACAATGATAATACCAGCCTGGAGACTTTCTGGAGGTGTCTCCATATCTTTTGTGAGGCCTCTGGATCCAAAATCAACCACTATAAGACCGCCTTTAGGGCTATTGTGGGACATCATCCTGGCCTTCTCATTGATCATGGCTGTCAAATCATTCCGCAGGGCCAAATCCTTCGACTTCTTGGAATCCCCTTGGGGTTTTGCGTCTCTATGGAGCAGCGATGGAACTGGGTGCTGGCCAAACTTGAAAACAAGCTTAACTATTGGAGAGGCATGCAAATCAATCTCGCTGGACGAGCGATGGTTATCAACACGTTCCTCCTCTCGTCTACCATCTATTTCCTTTCTTGTTGGAGACCGAATGAGCAAGGCCTGTCCAAGCTGAATAGTATCTGCAGAAACTTTCTTTGGACGGGTGATCATAACAGAAGGGGAGTGCCTAAAATCAAATGGGCCATCTGCACCAGCCCTAGAGATAGCGGGGGGCTTGGTATCCTGGACATTGGGTGTATGGCTAACAAACTGGCAGCCAAATGGATGATTAAGGCTTGGTGCAATAGGGAGGCCTCGTGGGCCAAGCTGATCTTCAGAAACAAGAATGAGTTGGCCCTCACGGGGTTCCCGAACTGGAAGAATCTTGACATCATGACCCTGCTATTCTCCCCGATACCCGTCTTCCCGAAAGGCTCCAATCTCGTGTGCTCTCTTTGGAAGGGCTGGAATAAAGTCAAAAACTTCACTAGAATTAGTGAGGACTGGAAGTGGGCGGCCGGAATCAGACAAAACGACTCTATCTGGTTTCCGATACATGGCATCCGGAGTGTGGAGTCGTGGAACATTCAAAATGCCAAGAAGTTATGGAACAAAGGATTCAAAAAATGGAAACACCTCTGGAAACATGACACCAACAGCTGGATCAACTTCGAGGATATCGACCCTCGCATAAACATCTCCTACGAAGAATGGAACACTTTGCAAAGCAGATGCCTCGCTTGGGATCGTCCCAAGACTCGCCTTCTCATGGGACACGACACACCGAACTCGCTTGGTCTCAAATGGCACAATGGAAATAGCCTACTCAAAATCCCGAACATCAAAGAAACGGCTGACCTCCACATCAGCCTCAACAAGAAGTGGTGCCTGTCTTGGACGTGGCTTCGGTGGGACATGAAATTCATGGGTATCTGGCACCCCCTAATTGAGATTAAGAAGTCGGTCCTCTTATGGCAAATTCTTCATCGAGGAATTTGGACCAACCATAAGGCTAGCAAACTTTGTGGGATCCCTCCTTGGTGCAAACGCTGCCACCGTGCTATCGAAGACGTCCCACACATATTCCTTACTTGCCCCAACTCCTACAGAATCTGGCAGACGGTTGGAATGAAAATCAGACTTCAAAAACAGCCTAGTTGGAAACAAGTCCTTTTGGGAGAAGCGATCGGCTGCTCTGCGGCACTCTGGAACGCCATCAGAGGGGAAGTCCTGTGGAAAATTTGGCGGGAGCGGTGTGCTCTCAACTTCGGCGATCCCCCCAGGGAGTGGTCGATTGAGAAATCACTATTCCTCCTTGGCAAGAGGATTGTTAACAGTAAGAAATCCCCCCCCTTCAGGCACCATCAAGTCCTCCTCTTGATCAACAACAAGCTCAAACCGAAGTGGGCCCCACATGAGGGCGATGAGAGGGTGATTAACCTTCTCTGTAATGCAACCTAGGATTCAATCAAGCTTCCCCTGCTTTGTGGGATTTGGGGGGTCCCGTGGGCACTAGTCCCCTTCTATTGTACCTTTGTTTCTTAATTTAGTTCAAGTCCGGGAGAGTAGGCTATTGCCGAACTTCCTTTATATTAAAAAAAAAGAACATTGATGTGAGTGATGGTACTCTCTTGGAACAAGACATAATCCCTTAAAAGAATGGTTCCAATGCTTTCTCTCCCCCTAAGGATATCTTCCAAAAATACAATTTCAACCAGCACTAGAATGAGGAACACCAAGTGAGTGGATAATTATTTTGACACTTGCAAAAGGGAGATAGAATCGTGAGTCGTTAAGTCCTCTCGGGTCCCAAAGAGAGAACTTGATGGAATTCAAAGATGTAAGAAGAAAAAGGAAAAGAAGCCCAAAAAAAATATATATATAAAAGAGAGAATTATCTGATGCATGTAAAGTGCCAACTCTAGAAAACGAAGTAAACATGATTGACTACTAGGTGGGTTCAACTTAGAGGAAAACAACGAGCTAGTTAATGGTGAGAAATCGCTAAAAGAGTACTTCAGCAACAAATAGGAAAATGCAAAGAGTTCCATTGTTGGATCCATAACTCTCGATACCTATGTCATCCGACTTGAAAGTAAAAGCCATCCTTCATCTTCTCCTTCTATGTAAATGTTCCCTTAAATGTAAATCTGTCCCCCAGCAATGATGAGACACAAAAGCATAATTCGGAAGGGCGAACTAATAAAAATAGAGGTAGAACCCCCAATGTAAAGGCCCCCTCTCTCTAAGTGCCTATAGACCCTACCAAAGCAATGATCATCGGATATTGATTGAAGGAAAAAAAATATAAACTTAGATTTTATCTACCTTCAAAAAGTCAAGATTGGAAAGTATGACATAATTAGAATGATAAATGATTTTTTATATCTTCACCAATCAATTTCATCACTCACCCCATTGGGAGTGAAGAAACTTTTCTCGGGTACAAGCAAAGTTGGAATTCGTCCATTGTGGGATCTTCTTGCGATCCTAGTTATAGATGGGTCTTCATCAGGTTATAGAACTCAATCCCTCTCTTGGTACTCTCAATGTATGTCCCAAACACTTCCCATGAAATAACTAAACCTTGAGACTCTTTTGGCTCTCTCGCTTCTCACATGATCTTCTCAAGAGATGTCATCATGGCGGATTCTATTGCTAGTCAATCAAAGAAGAAAGATCTTCGAATATATAGAGTAGAGAAAGCTCATTGAGCTTGCCTTAAGCTCCAACAAGATTGGTCACAATTCAGAGATTAGGAAGTTTGCTTATGGTCTAACCTCTAGATGGGTGCATATCTCCACAAAACCAAACTCAATGGGAACTACGTGTTTCAAAATATTATCGACCTCCTTAGCCCCCCTCGCTTTGTCTCTGTGCACGTATATTGTGGTTTATGATCATTTGATGGTAATCGCTTCCTTTTCGCCATCTAATCAAGGGAGAAATGCCATGTAGTGCCATGTTGACCCGTCCATATTCACACTCCCTTTTTATTGTAAAGACAATGTGTGCACGTTGGAGCTTGCCTTCCAGAATCATGCATCAGTTTGCAAATGTTGGGTTACTGCAATTAATAAGTCTCAAAATATCATGCAAAAACCCAAAACACAGACTCAAAAACTCAGAATGGAAAGAAACAAGAGGCTTCATAAGAGACTTAGATGATTAGAAGCGTTTGTTAGCAAAGGCAAAGTTCCCCCGTAAAAAGTCTTGCCCAAATTCAAGTGTAAACTCAGATTTGAAGAAGAAATTCAGTGAAAAAGGCTCTTTCTCTACTTTACAGACTAGTGGGCTAGAAAAATAGAAAATTCGAAAAAAGAAAAGTGTAGAATTTGAAAGAAAACATACATCAATCAGTTTTTCCCAAGAATGAAAAACAAAAATGGGACTAGATGTGCTTTAAAGCAGGAAAATCAGGCCTTCATCTTGAGCCAATTTTTAGGGCGTGTTGGTGGTGGTTCTCCTCTCTCCTCGGAAAGAAAAACATTTTTAGGGTCACACCTTGCGATTTAGATGCATAATGATCATACAAGACGTTGCAAATCAATTCCGTGATCCTTTGTCGTATAGAGATATCAAGGACGCTATCGATGCCCTTCGAATGAGGAAAATCCCTCGTCTACACAGCATGACTAACAAATTCTTCAAATCATTTATCGATTTCCTTAGAGGTCCTTTAGATATTGCATTGGGTGAATCCTCTGATTTGATACCCTAAAACTATGTTTCAACAAGTGTGTTGTCAAATCAATTCAAAAGAAAGATAAAACTAATAGGATAAAAATTGGAGACTGATCACCATGCATCAAATGGAGTACAATTTTATTGGCAAGGTCTTGGATAATGATATCACTTACCCATCTTTAAAAATGGTTTTCTAAGTTAAAAACCTTGAAGGTGCATTTCAGAAGCTATTTTGAGCATTTGGGAATGGCTTGAATACACAAAAGAATCCAATCCAAATTTGTTGTTTTTGAAGCTTAACTAATTAGATAGGATTTCATTATAGAATTTCTTAAGGTTTTGGATTTCTGTATAAGATTCACGAGAATGACCGCCACACTTGTTAGCAAAGCATTTGCTAGAACTAATATTAACAGCCACCTATTTGCCACTTTTTGGCTGAAGGGGTCTATCAAAAAAGGTTTCTTGCTTGCCACTCCCTTATTTTCCCTAACACTCAATGGGATTACCTTTCTTGTGGAAAGTAACGTTCAGTGTGGTCATTAAAGAGGTCTTTGGCTTCGACAAGGCGAAGATAAGATGGTCTTGAGGATTTTTGTTGACGACACTAAGCCCTTAATCGTTAACAAAGAAGGAAGTTTTCCTCTTTTTTTTTTTTTTTTTTTGCATTACCGTAGGCTTAGAAGCTAACCATGCTAGTACTTCCTTCAAGACTAGCTCTTTATGCCCGAAAACTTCAGTGTCACAACAATGTTTCGAACTTCCTTTTCGTGAATATGTTTTCTTGGTGATCTCGTTTGGATATAGGGTTTTTATTAGCGAGACAAGGGAATGGGTCCTTAATAATCTGGAATCCAAGATTTAGTATTGGAAAGCATGCAACTAGATGTTTTCGGTAAATTGATAATGATCAACACAGTCTTGATTTCTTCATGATATGGTTCCTTGCCTACAAGAGACCTATGGAATCAGAGCTGATGAAGATGAAGTGTCTCTGTAGGAACTTCTTTTAGATGAGAGACCCTAATATGGGGGGGGGGGGGGTGGGGGGGGGGGGGGGGGGTTCGCGAAAAGTGAAGTGGGATACCAAGGTTTCTAACAGCCTTGATATTCGAGATGTTGAGGCCTAGGAAAGCAAGCTTGCTGGGAATTGGGTGATCAAAGCTTAGAGTTGCATATACATAGTTTATATACATACATATGCACATATAAAACACATATACACACATACATACATATACACATATGCATACACATGCACATGCATATACACATCCAAATACACATACACATAAACATACACATATATAAAATTATATGCATATATATACATATATATATATATATATATATATATATATATATATATATATATATATATATATATATAGATGTATGTATGTATGTATGTATGTATGTATGTATATTTATTTATTTATTTTTATTAATATGTCTTTTTCTCATGAACTTACAGATTATTATCTGAAACGTTTTTACCCAGTCATAATGTTCTTCCTACCTCACATGATGAAATGAAGAAGATAATCAACAATCTTGGTATAGATTATCAATGTATACATGCATGTCCTAACGATTGTATTTTATATAGAGGTGAATATAGAGAATCTTTTACATGTCCAAAATGTCAATCTCTTGGATATAAGGATGAAAAAGGTAAAATCCCAAAAAAGGTATTGAGACATTTTCCACTGGCTCCACGGATTAGACATATGTTTCAAAGCCCCAAATTATCAAAGCTTTTGACATGGGGACATGATCATACGAGTAGTGATGGAATAATCAGAGTTCCCCATGATCTAGTAAATGGTCAACATGGCCACTGGAAGTCATGAACTACAATCTTCTGCCCTATTTTAGCATTAAAAAAATACATTTAATGCTTTCACTTTTAATCCCATGAAAAATCCAAGTTAAAGATATGAATATATATCTAGCTGATCTCATTGACGATCTCCAAGAGTTATGGAGAGGTATTAATGTCATTGATGTATCGAAAATGATCAATGAAAGATATATTACGGTTCATGGTATTGTGGCTTGAACTATTCACGATTTTCTAGGATATCGTGTTTGTTTAGGTATTGATGTAATTTTTTTATGCAATATGCATACAAATAAATGTGAGTTAATCTAATTATATTTTTATCATTTTCTTGATGCAAGAATATCTACTTAGGGTTGTAAAGCTTGTCCATATTGTGGTGATTAGTTGAGATCAGTCTATAGTAAGACTCTCAACAAAAATATTTATCTTTGACATTGATGATTCTTGCCTGATCATCATCCATTAAGATCTAAAAGAGAAGCGATACATTTTAATGGAAAGCTTGAAAGAGGTCAGTGTCCAAAACCTATGATGCCTATGAATTGGTATCAAAAATGGACAAATGGATCTCTAATAGATCTAGAATCAGAAATCTTCAGTGAGCATGAAGATAATGAGAATGTGAAGAGAGATAAAGGAAAATTGGCACTCATAGAGAATATATCAATATGGTATTTTTTGGAGTATTGGAAAGAGTTACAAGTATGTCATCTTCTTGATCCTATGCATATATTGAAGAATATTGGTTATTCATTATGGAAGCATCTTCTTGAAGTAAAAGATACCATAGCCAAGGAATGATTTGAAGGATCAAAACTCAAAACCAAATTTATGGCCAGTTTTTTATAGATATCAACAAGAAATGACTTATGCACCTACGCCTTGGGTACTTACACCAAAAGAGATATAGACTGTCAACAATAGGATTCAATTGATTCGGACTCCTACAAGATATGAAGCATCTTTCTAGAACATGTTTATTATGGATGATAAGAGCTGATTTGGGTTGAAGACCCATGATTTGCATAACTTTTTGAAACATATTTTACCTTTGGTTATCGATGGATGTACAACGAAAGGAGTACGAGATGTGATCTATCGTCTTGGATCACTTATAAGGTAATTATGAAACTTTTATATTTAATATATATGAATATTCAATATCTTTTATTTTTGAATTAACTTCTTTATTTTCTTTTAATGATATGTATAGGTGGATTAATCAAAAGAGATTGACAAAAACTCGATCCCACAAAAAAATTGTGAATGCAAAGAGCTACTATGTTTAATGGAGAAAGAGCTTCCTACTTCATTTTTCTATATTCACGTTCATTTATTAGTCCATCTTGTAGATAAAATAGAGATTGGAGGTGTTGTCAACACTCGATGGATGTTTTGGGTTGAGCAATTTATGGGAATATTAGAAGGTTATGTGCGATAAAGAGCGAAACGAGAAGGATCCATGGCAAAAGGTTGGATGCTTGAAGACTGCATGTACTATGTTAGTGAGTACCTTGAGAGAGTTCATGAAGAAGATCCACGTGTATGAACCAATGAGTCTTCTTCAAAAATAATAGACGGGGTATTATAAGGTAAGGGAGTACTAGTTCTATTTAAATTTCAAGAAAAAAGTGATGTTCCTACGTTTGTAGCATATAGTAGTGAATGCATGCAAGCATTCCTTAGCGAGTAGGTATAGGAACTTCAAAATCTCTGAAGTTAAAGTGGGAGAAACAAAAGATATATACGTAATCTTGATAATAATGAGATTAAAAATATATCTTCTTTCACAGATTGGCTATATAGTCATTTGCAACCCGCCAATGCAAATAACGAAGAAATCTTAGATGAGCAGAGAGAGTTAATGATAGGTTGTGAATGAAAGGTAATTTTATTTTACTAATATTTTGTTTTTTTCATATATGTATATTAGGTTTTCTTAATTAATTTCATTTCTTTCATAGGCTCAAATGTTCACTAATATGTGGGATTTTGGAGAGCCATTGATTCTTTACGTAAATCAGAGGATTCTAGTATTGTTGCTTCTTTCAAGCAACTATCATATGCTAGCTCAAAAGACACGAACCGTATAGATGGCGAACTTGGTTATGTAGGAACTGTTGTTGGTATCTACGAAATATCATTTCGTACATTCAAACAGGTACTAAAAATTATATATTTTTTATGATAGATTGTATTATTTTTTTAAGCACCTAATAATGGTTTTTTGTTTTTATATATTTTGATAGGTCATTTTGAGGGTTGACTAGTTTCCAGCCCAATATAAAGGTAGTAATTCCACATCGAGAAAGGAATTATCTGGGTTCTGGGCAATTGATTCCTCCAAGGTAATGCGATCTACTAGAGAACCATATATTCTTCCTAGGCATATTGAATAAGCATTTTTTTATAAAAACCCAGGTGGTCATCCTTGGTGGCAAGTCATTCATGTTCAATGTAGAGGTAGGTCAATGTTTGAACAATTTATTGTTAGAGAGTTCGAAGAAAGTCCTCTTGATGATTCACCATTAGATACCTAACATCTAAAAAAGAAATAAGAATCATTGTACATGATCATGAAACTAATCTTTTTGATGAAGAGGATAGTACTCTCGATGTTGATTCTACTGATGATGAAGAGGAATTACCAAAAATGGATATCAATCCATCAATAGATTATGTCATTCATGAAAACACATATTTAACAATAGAACAAATAAATGAAATCAGTTAGGATAATGAAGATGAGACTATATTGATGTCTTACCAAAATGATAGCAATAATCAAAACATATGAGCATATAGATAGTAAATCGTACTCAAGATTTTGATCAATAACTTAAATTATTTGAATGGATATTAGATAATAGATTCTTCTTTATTCAACTAGAATATCGTTGAATCCTACTAGATACATGAAATCATGTTCTTTTAAGTTAGAACATGAAGCTCGGGGGTATGCCTAATTATTATATATATAGCTTTGTCTTTGAGGAGCAAATTTTTTTCATGTATGTATGCATATGTGTATGTATTCATGTGTATTATATGTATACATGTGTTAGTATGCACATATACGTGTTTCCTGTATATGTATTTGTGTGCATGTGTGTGATATATGTATACATGTGTAGTATGCATACGTGTATATATGCATATGCATTTGTGTAATATATGCAAGTGTGTTTATAATTGTGTATGCATGTATAAGTATACATGTGTGCATATAGGCATGCATATGTGATGTGTACATGTATATATGTATATGTGTGTATGTGTAAATGTGTACATGTAAATATGTATGCATGTATATATATACATGTGTACATATAGGCATGTATGTTTGATGCATAATGTATCTACTCCATTTGATATTTATGTGTGAATCTACATGATGTGGATGTATCTTTATATATATTATGATCCTCGTTGATTCGAGTAGCTATATATAGAGGCATAAGGTTGGGAGGAGAGACATCTCTCTAGTAGGTGGTCAGAGAAATAGATGCAATGTGTACATATACTTCAATTATATGGCTAAAAGGCTAAATTAGAGTTTCTAAATTGGTTTTTGAAATACGATTTCTGAATTAGAATATTTATAATAGGGTTCAAAATTAGGATATATATATATATATATATATATATATATATATATATATATATATATATATATATATATATATATATATATATATATATATATATATATATATATATATATATATATATATATATATGAATTACGATCTGTATGTATATATGTATGTATGTATGTGTGTGTATATATATATATATATATACACACACACATACATACATACATATATACATACAGATCGTAATTCATATATATATATATATATATATATATATATATATATATATATATATATATATATATATATATATATATATATATATATATATATATATATATATATATATATATATATATATATATATATATATTTATGTGTGTGTGTGTGTATGTATGTATGTATGTATATATATATATGTGTGTGTGTGTATGCATGTGTGTGTGTATGTGTATCGATATGTGTGTATGCATGTGGTGCATGTGTATGTATGCATGTGTATGTGTGCCTATGTATGTAAATATGCTTATGTGAATCTATGTGTGTGTACATATGATTATGTATGTGTATGTGTATATGAGTATGTGTATGTGTATGTGAGTATGTGTATGTGTCTATGTGTGTATTCATTATATGTGTGTAACTGCATGCATCTGTATGTGTGTGTATGTGTGTAAATGTGCATGTATGTTTGTGTATGTATAAATGTGCATGTATGTGTATATGTGTGTAAATGTGCATGTATGATTTATACGTGTGTGTATGCATGAACTTGTACCTCTAGTTGCACTCTTTTCTCTCTCTCTCTCTCATATACATACATACATACATAAACATACATACTCATATCCACATATATATAGATAAATGCAATGTGTACCATGCATTATCATGAGGGAGCCATAAGTGTTTGCATCTCTTTTAGACACCATTTATGCAACCGTCCTATCCCAAACTCTGTCTCTAGTGAAGTAAGTATGTATTTTTTATCCCTCTCATTATGCTCACTACAAAAATAAAAAGAAATCATGTAAATAAAACATAAGATATTTATTTCAATTTATATGTAAAAATTATACTTACTTCCACCACAAGTGGACAAGGCACAAGTAAAACCTGCATAATGCTTGCATTCTTCTCTTGAACTCCAATCCATTCCCTATATACACTATATTCCCCTCTTGTTCTATATCGCACTTCAACCTTAAGATGCCTATGCATGTCGTCATAGGCACCTCTGATCTCATGATCTAGAGGTGCTATAGGTGTCTTGAAAATAGATAGATAAAAATAAATAAAAATAAATAAAAATATGTGTTATAATATCATTAAAAAAAATTGTGAAAAAACATATTCTTATGAGCAGATAGTTGTCTTCCTGCATGTCGAGCCGTAGAAGAGCCCTCCTCTGATCACTGAGTAAGCATCTCAAACATAAAATCCAGCTCATCATCAAGCATCTCTGAGTACTCATGCATGATGATCCCTAACGTATCAGGCGGAACTCTTGCTCTCATAAGACTTTTTATGAGAGTGAGTTTTGCCTTTCTCTCTCTACTAGGATCCATAATACTTGTACATATAGAACAAAATGGGTTAAAAATCTATATGTCTATGTGTACATATGTATGCATGTATATGTGTATGTAGGTGTATAGGTGAGTGTGTGTATGTATGTATGCATGTATGTATGCATATGGATGTCCATTATGTATGCAAATGTATGCATGTGTGTGTATGTGTGTGTGCATGTGTGTGTATGCATGTAAGTATGTATGTATGCATATGCATTATGTATCCATATGTATGCATGTATGTGTATGTGTGTGCATGTGTCTCTATATGTGTGTATGCATGTGTGTGTATATGTCTCCATGTGTGTGTCTATGGATATATGTGTGTGTGTATGTGTCCATATGTGTGTGTATGTGTGTGTATGTGCATGTGTGTCTATGTGTGTATATACATGGCTATCTATATATATGTGTCTATATGCATGTGTATGTGTGTGTAAATGTGTGTGGATGTGTGTATGTGTGTATGTGTCTATGTGTGTGTATATGTGTGTGTGTATTTGTGTGTGTTTGTCTAAGTTTGTATGTGTCTATGTGTGTGTGTATATGTGTGTGTGTATTTGTGTGTGTTTGTCTAAGTGTGTATGTGTCTATGTGTGTATGTGTGTGTATATATGTGTGTGTGTGTGTAAGTGTGTATGTGTCTATGTGTGTATGTGTGTGCATATGTGTGTGTGTATGTGTGTGTGTGTGTCTATGTGTGTATGTGTGTGTGTAAGCATGTGTATGTGTGTGTGTAAATCTATGTGTATATGTGTGTGTATGTGTGTGTATGTGTCTATGTCTGTGTATGTGTCTATGTGTGTCTATGTGTGTATGTGTGTATGTGTCTATGTGTCTATGTGTATTCATGTAAGGATATATGTATGCATTTGCATGTGCATTATGTATGCATGTGTGTGTATGTGTGTGTATTCATGTAAGTATGTATGTATGCATATGCATATGCATATGCATATGCATTATGTATGCATATGTATGCATGTATGTGTACATGTCTGTATGTCTCTCTAAGTGTGTGTGTGTGTATGCATATATGTGTGTGTATGTCTCTATGTGTGTATATGTGTGTGTGTCTATGTGTGTATGTGTGTATGTGTGTATGTGTGTGTGTCTATGTGTATGTGTATGTGTATGTGTGTGTATGCATGTAAGCATGTATGTATGCATATGCATGTGCATTATGTATGCATATCTATGCATGTATGTGTATGTGTGTGTATGCATGTAAGTTTGTATGTATGCATATGCATATGCAATATGTGTGCATATGTATGCATGTATGTGTATGCGTGTATATGTCTCTCTCCATGTGTGTGTGTGCACACATGTGTGTGTATGTGTCTATGTGTGTGTATGTGTGTGTGTGTATGTGTGTGTGTCTATGTGTGTATGTGTGTGTGTGTGTCTATGTGTGTATGTGTGTGTCTATGTGTGTATGTGTGTGTCTATGTGTGTATATACATGTGTATCTACATATGTGTCTGCATGCATGTGTATGTGCGTGTGTAAATGAGTGTGGATCTGTGTGTGTGTGTAAGTGTGTATGTGTGTGTGTGTATGTGTGTGTGTGTCTATGTGTGTATGTGTCTGTTTCTATGTGTGTATGTGGGTGTCTATGTGTGTATATATATGTGTGTGTATGTATGTGTATGCATGTGTGTAAATTTGTGTGTATGTGTGTGTACGTGTGTGTATGTGTGTGTATGTGTCTATGTGTGTATTTGTGTGTATTTGTGTGTATGTGTGTATGTGTGTGTGTGTGTGTGTATATGTATGTATGTTGTGTGTGTCTCTATGTGTATGTGTGTGTCTATGTATGTATAAACGTGTGTATGTGTATATATGTGTGTGTATGCATGTGTATGTGTGTCTATAAATCTGTGTGTATGTTTGTGTATGTGTGTACGTGTGTGTATGTGTCTATGTGTTTATCTGTGTATCTATGTGTGTATGTGTGTGTCCATGTGTGCATATATGTGTGTATATGTATATGTATGTGTGTATGCATGTCTATGTGTGTGTGTGTGTGTCTATGTGTGTATGTGTGTCTCTCTATCTATGTGTCTATGTGTGTATATATATGTGTGTGTATGCATGTGTGTGTGTAAATCTATGTATGTGTCTGTGTATGTGTGTGTATGTGTGTATGTGTGTGTTTATGTGTGTGTATGTGTGTGTGTGTGTCTATGTGTCTGTGTGTGTGTGTCTTTGTGTGTATGTGTGTGCCTATTGTGTATATATGTGTGCATATACGTGTGTGCATGTATGTTATGTGTGTGTGTGTAAATCTATGTATTTGTGTGTATATGTGTATGTGTGTATGTGTGTATGTGTCTGTGTATATGTGCCTGTGTGTATGTGTATGTGTGTCTTTGTGTGTGTGTGTATGTGTGTGTGTGTGTTTGCATGTGTATGTGTGTGTGTAAATCTTTGTGTATGTCTGTGAATGTGTGTATGTGTTTGTATGTGTCTATGTGTGTATATGTGTGTGTATGTGTGTAGGTGTGTGTGGGTGTCTATGTGTGTATGTGTGTGTCTGTGTCTATGTGTGTATATGTGTGTCTACATGTGCATATATGTGTGTATATGCATGTGTATGTGTGTGTGTGTAAAACTATGTATATGTGTGTGTATGTGTCTATGTGTGTACATGTGTGTGTATGTGTGTGTGATTGTGTCTATGTGTGTCTAGGTGTGTTTCTATGTGTGTGTGTGTGTGTCTATGTGTGTATGTGTGTATGTGTGTGTCTATGTGTGGATGTGTGTGTCTATGTGTCTATGTGTCTATGTTGTTGGAACATCAAGCTCAATATGCTTGAGGTGGATTTGATCTACATCAAAGGCTATCGCGTCGAAAGAATATCTGTTGGAGAGTTCTTTTTCTTATGCTCATTTATTGTATTTTTTGAGAGATCTTTGATGGTTCATTTACTATTGTAAAAGCCTTGAGCTTTACACATGCATGCAGTAGAAATATAGATCCAAAATCCCACAAATTTGTGGTGGTTGAAGTTGCATTCAATCAAGCAATCAATCACCTAAAAGTAGATCAAACTAGATCTTCACTTTTCCTAGATTGTAAGAAAGTGAATTGATTCCCTCCAACAATCATTCCCATCTTCATTTGAATTCTGATTTCACTTGTAGAAGTCGTCGAACACTCCTAGAGTCTATATAAAGACTTTAAATAACTTGTACATTACATAGAAGCAATATACATACACTTGTAACCATCATTGTCTTGCTCCTTCAATTCTCTGCATCATCTTCTTCGCCAATAGTAATATTGCAGTGGCTGCTTCTCTCTCACCGGAGCTCCAAATTGAATGCAAGATCACTCATTGGAAAGTTATTAGTGTCTACCTTATGCCTTTAATTTTTCATGTTATTTGGTTTAGTATATTGGGAGAAATCGGAGTTTTTCTATCTCGGGGTCAAACTCTACGTATTCCTGAAAAATAGGAAGTACCACCGGTGAGTGTCTCATTCATTCCTATAGCATATTTTGCTTATTCTTTATACTTTTGTGCATTCTATACACTAAACCCTATGTGTATCACTCCCATAAAAAGGATTGTTTCTAATTGTAATCATGCTGGTCGCTATGGGCATTTGAAGTGCATTGTCTCTTCCATAGATAGTAAGTTTTTTGAGCTAGTCGACTCGCGAACCTATCTGTTTTGTATGGACTCATTCTCCTTGATGCTCCAAAGTACATAGTGTGTTTCTTTGCACTTATCGCATGCCTATAAGGTCTATTTGAGTCTCCATAATCTCAAGGGTTGGTCTTGTGCCGGTTGGCTAGACTAAACTTCGTCACTTTGAAACGCACTTTTCTACCTTCTACAAGCTTCTCCAAGTTCTTTCAGTGGTATCATATCTAGATCAAGATGGGTGACGGCTTTCCCTCAATGATCGAGAAGCTTGATCGACACAACTACGTGGCTTGGCAAATCAGGATGGAGGCCTATTTGCAAGGTAGAAATGTTTATGGAATTGTAGGAGGTGATGAAGCTATGCCTATTCCAAGATCCAAAGGAGGACCTACACAAGAGGAGACAGATAAGCTCACACTTTAGTGTGCAAGGGATGCTCAAGCAAGGTCGTATATACTAAACTCTATCTCTCACTTTCTATTACCACATATTAGAGGATGCAAGACAGCTCAAGAGACTTGGGATGCCCTTGAGACTTTCTTTTCTGCTAGTACCAAAGCAAGAAAGAATCATCTTTGGAATGAGTTCAATCAAATGAAGAAGACACCTGAACAAACCATCACAGAGTTTGTTACCAAGGTCAAGGAGGTTGCGGATTAGTTAGCATCCATTGGAGAGCTGATTGAAGAAGAGTTCATCATGAGGAAAATTCTCAATGGCATTCTAAGTGATAAGCAATGGAAATCCTTCACGATGGCTTATGATATCATCATGGATGTGAAAACTCCAGACTTTAACATCTTTCTTGGACAACTCTTCAATCAAGAAGCCAACAATAGCATAAAGGAAGGTAACTCTTATCATGGTAATTCAAGTAGTGCTCTATATGCAGATAAGAAGGATAAGAAGCAGAAAGGCAAGAAGAAGGAAGAAGATGAAGAAGAGACCTCCCAAGCCAACTTTGCAAGCAAGAGCAAGTGGAAAGGGAAGAAGAAAGCACCAAAGCAAGCCAAAGACAAAGGTTAGAATGTTCAACCTTGTGCCATATGCGATAAGACCAACCACACCACTCAAAATTGTTGGTTCAATGGGAAGACCTAGAAAGGAAGTGGAAGAGGTGGATATGGCAGCAATAGAGGTACAAGTGGACACAACTTCAACAATAACAATAGAAGTTATAATAGAAGGGACTATAACAATTATTCAGAAGATCAACCACATGAAGACTCATTGCTTCTTATGAATCTAAGCCACAAAGAAGGTAAAGAAGATGATCATTTGTTCTACATAGATTCAGGATGTTCGAATCATGTTGCAGGCAACATTGCTCTTCTATCTGACTTGGAAAGTCAAAAGCATAGACATGAACTGCAAACAGGGGATGACACAAAGCACAATGTTGAGAAGATTGGTAATGTTAGGTTCACCCAACATGGAGCTTTTGTGGAAGATCCATGTCAAGGCTTCAAAAAGATAGCCTGAGGTGAGAAGTATGGTAGGCTCTTTACTTTTGAAGTAGGAGAAACCAGGAACATACCTCTATTCAATTTTGGGTCTCAAACCCTAAACGAGCTTGAAGTGTAGCATAAGAGACTTGCTCATGTGAATGAAAGAACCTTGAAGGATATATGCAGGGATCAAAGTGTTCTAGGACTGCCGAACATATCAAAGCAACACATGATCAACAGGTGTGATGCATGTCAGATTGGGAAGGCACAAAGACAACCATTCAACCACAAAGGCTACATCCACAACAACTTATTGGACTTAGTACATACAGATGTATGGGAACCAAGTCAAGAACCTTCATTGACATGATCAAGGTATTATGTCTCATTTATTGATGACCATAGTAGATGGATTGTTCTACACTTTATCAAGAGTAAGAATGAAGTGTTTGATTGCTTCAAGAAGTATCTTGCACATGTGGAGAATCATATAGGTAGATCACTAAAGAAGCTCAGATCTGATGGAGGGGGAGAATACTTCTCCAAAGAGTTTGATGAGTTCTTGTAGGACAAAGGTATCAAAAGGGAAGTGACTATTAGGTAATCTCCTCAACTAAATGGAATTGCAGAGAGGAGAAACAAGACATTGGTTGGATCAGTCCGAACAATGCTTGAAGAGAAGAAGTTTCCACATTGTCTATGGGCAGAAGCTATTTCAATTGTTGTGTACCTTGTCAATAGACTACCATCCAAATCACTTCAAGGTATGACTCCTTATGAAGCATAGGCATGGAAGAAAACCTAGTCTTGGACATTGCAAGGTTTTTGGTTGTTTAGCTTATGTTAATGTACCATCACAAATAAGAGGTAAGCTAGATGAAAGGGCAACAAAGGCAGTGTTTATTGGATATGATTCAACTCAGATGGGTTACCGATTCTTCAATCCTTCAACCAAGCAATTCACTACAAGTAGAGATGTTGTGTTTGAAGAACACAGGTCTTGGTATGATGAAGAAAAACAAAAGGTAACACTACCATATTATCTTGACTTTGACTCTCATCAATTAGGAAGCAAGCATGATAGACAGGTCCAGGATCCAAGAAGTCATAGAGACGATGACCAAGATGAAAGGGAAAAGGATTACAAGCTATGGAAGTCAAGAGGCAAAGCAAAGATGCAAGAGGTTGGAGAACGCTCCAAACAAGCACCTAGAAGATCATCAAGAGATAAGAAACAACCATAAAGGTATGGATATGATTCCACATTTGTTACAAAGTATTCAGTATACTTGGCAAAAGACTCTATTTTAGAGGAACCCTCAACCTATGAAGAGGCAAAGGGAAACGCTAATATGGAAAAGGCCATGAAAGAAGAATAAAATGCATTGAAGGAGATGGAAACTTGGGAATTGATTCGAATATCGCCGAATCAAAAGGTAATTGGTTGCAGATGGATCAGTTTGCAGCTACAAGGCAAGATTAGTTGCCAAAGGATGCTCACAAACTCATGGTATAGACTATGAGGAAACATTCTCACTAGTTGCACAGATGACTAGAATCAGGACATTGATAAGTGTAGCTGCTGCAAGGAATTGGAGACTCCTCCAACTTGATGTGAAAAATGCATTCTTAAATGGTTGGATAAGTGAATAGGTATACATGTCACAACCACCAGGTTTTGAAAACCCTAATCATCCATCTTATGTTTGTAGACTTAAGAAAGCATTGTATGGATTGAAACAAGCTCCTAGAGCTTGGAATTATAGGTTGGTTACATATCGTCAAGATCAAGGGTTCAAAGCTAGCAGTTGAGATCCTTCTCTATTCATCAAAAGGGATCACAATGAGGTTATGTATCTATGTGTATATGTAGATGATATTATTGTGACTAGTGATGATCTAAATGGCATTCAAGAGACACATGCAAGAGGAGTTCAAAATCAGTGACCTAGGTGAGCTCACATATTTCCTAGGTATGCAGGTGATATATACAGATGAAGGAATGTATTTCACTCAGAGAAGATACATTCAGGATCTTCTTCTCAAGTTCAAAATGGAGAACACTAAACCTGCAGGTACACCTTTGGAGATGAATCATAAACTAAGTGTTTATGAGGGTGAGAAAATTGAAGACCTAAAAGAATACCAAAGCTTGGTAGGTAACTTGATATATGCTACTCATACAAGGGCAGACATCTCATATAGTGTGGGAGTGCTTAGTTAGTTCATGCACTCACCGAGAAGACCAGACATGGATGCAGCTAAGAGAGTACTTAAGTATCTCAAAGGTACAATCAACGATAGTATATTCTTCTTACTCTTCAGATTTGGATATCAAAATCTATTCAGATGCACATTGGGCAGGAGCTAAGGATGATAAAAGAAGTACTTCTGGTTACTTAGCATTTGCAGGTTCGAAGCTAGTGTCATGGAGTTCCAAGAAGCAACCAATAGTTGCTTTATCCTCAATTGAAGCAGATTACAGATGCTTGACCATAGCAACTCAAGAGGCAATATGGTTAAAAGCATTGTATACAGATTTGGGACTTGTGAGTTCCAAACCTCACATATTTGGAGATAATGTAAGTTCCATGCATCTAGTGGCAAATCCTATTTTCCATGCGAGAACCAAGCACATCTAAGTCCATTACCACTTCATCAAAGAGAAGCTCATGGAAAAGGAGATTGACGTTTCTTTTGTTCCGACTGAAAAGGAAGTAGCAGATATGATGACGAAGGCACTTGATGGAGTAAAACTTTGTAGATTCGAAGCTATGGCAGGTATTCAACCTATCAGAAAATGAAGCCTCAAGCATACTTTAGCTTAAGGGGGACTGTTGGAACATCAAGCTTACACTATGCTTGAGGTGGATTTGATCTACATAAAAGGCTATCGCGTCGAAAGAATATCCGTTGGAGAGTTCTTTTTCTTATGCTCATTTATTGTATTTTTTGATAGATTTTTGATGGTTTATTTACTGTTGTAAAAGACTTGAGCTTTACACATGTAAAGTTAGAAATATAGAGCCCAAATCCCATGAATCTGTGGTGGTTGAAGTTGCATTCAATCAAGCAATCAATCACCTAACAGTAGATCAAACTAGATCTTCACTTTTCCTAGATTGTAGGAAAGTGAATTGATTGCCTCTAACAACCATCCCCACCTTCATTTGAATTCAAATTTCACTTGTAGAAGTCATGCAACACTCCTAGAGTCTATATAAAGACTTGAAATCACTTGTACATGGCATAGAAGCAATATACATACACGTGACCATCATTGTCTTGCTCCTTCAATTCTCTGCATCATCTTCTTCGCCAACAATAATCTTGCAGAGGCTGCTGCTCTCTCTACAAAGCTTGAAATTGAATGCAAGATGGCTCATTCGAAAGGTACTAGTGTCTTGTTAATGCCTATAAGTTTTCATAGTATTCAATTTATTAGATGGGGAGAAAGCTAAACCTTTCTTTCTCAGGGTCAATCTCTACGTATTCCTGAAAAATAGGAAGTACCACCGCAGAATGTCTCATTCATTCCTATAGCGTATTTTTCTTATTCCTTATACTTCTGTGCATTCTATACACTCAACCCTATGTGTCACTCCCATAAAAGGATTTTTTCTAATTGTAATCACGCTGGTCGCTATGGGCATTTGAAGTGCATTGTCTCTTCCATAGATAGTAAGTTTTTTGAGCTAGTCAACCCGCGAACCTATCTGTTTTGTATCGAATCATTCTCCTTGATGCTCCAAAGTACATAGTGTGTTTCTTTGCACTTATCGTATGCCTATAAGGTCTATTTGAGTCTCCATAAGCTCAAGGGCTGGTCTTGTGCCTGTTGGCTAGACCAAAATTCGTCGCTTTGAAACGCACTTTTCTACCTTCTACAAGCTTCTGCAAGTTCTTTCATATATGTGTGTGTGTAGATGTTGTGTATGTGTGTGTACATGTGTCTGTACATGTGTGTGTGTATGTGTCTATGAGCATATATATGTGTGTGTATGCATGTGTATGTGTGTGTAAATCTATGTATGTGTATGTGTGTATGTGTGTATGTGTGTGTGTATATGTGTGTGTGTGTCTATGTGTGTATGTGTGTATGTCTATGTGTGTATATGTGTGTGTATGTGTGTGTGTATGTGTGTGCATCTATGTGTATATGTGTGTGTGTCTATGTGTGTATATGTGTGTGTATATGTGTGTATGCATGTGTACATGTGTGTGTAAAACTGTGTGTATATGTGTGTGTCTATGTGTCTATGTGTGTATGTGGGTGTGTCTATGTGTGTGTCTGTGTCTATGTGTGTATGTGTGTGTCTATGTGTATGTGTGTGTGTGTCCATGTGTGTATGTGTGTGTCTATGTTTGTGTTTGTGTGTCTATGTGTCTATCTATGTATGTGTGTGTGTGTGAATGTATGTGTGTGTGAATGTGTGTGTGTGTGTGAATGTGTGTGTATGTGTGTGTTTATGTGTGTGTGTGTATGTGTCTACATGCATATATATGTGTGTGTGTGTATGTGTCTACATGCATATATATGTGTGTGTATGCATATGTATGTGTGTGTTTAAATCTGTGTTTGTGTGTGTATATGTCTATGTGTGTATGTGTGTGCGTATGTGTTTGTGTGTGTATATGTGTATATGTGTGTGTGTCTACTTGTATGTGTGTATGTGTGTGTGTCTATGTGTATATGTGTGTGTGTCTATGTGTGTATATGTGTGCATATGCATGTGTACATGTGTGTTTACATCAGTGTGTTTATGTGTGGGTGTGAGCATACCTTTGTGCTTCCTTGAGGTTGTGTGCACGTGTAGCTCAATCTCTCTCTCTCTCTCACTCACTCACTCTCTCTCTCTATCTCCTCTCTCTCTCTCTCTCGTGTCTCAATCCTGCCACAAATGTGATAAGAGAAATCCAAATATTTTTTTAACATTCCATAGCGTCGCTTTTCTGACGCTCTCAAATATCAGGACATCGTTTATGCGACACTCCAGCATCACAGGTAGTTTGCCAATGTCGGTAGGAGCATCGCTAGATTGGGAAGCTCTTTGCGATGGGCATTTTGAGCATCGCATAAGGGATGCTTTGCATCACTTATGCGATGAATCGTCTTTTTTTAATAAAAAAATGTTTCGTCGCTTATGTGATGTTGTCATTGCATAAGCGACAAAACCCGTTTTTTTTTCATTGGAGGGCATTGCTACACCCTCCAATTTCTAGTAGTGTCTCTCCTTCTCTCCCTCTCTCTCTCTCTCTCCCTCTGGGAATGCTCCTCTACAACATCCTCTATTCTCTATCTCTCTCTCTCTCTCTCCCTCTCTCTCTCTCTCCGACTTCTACCATGCACCCTCTGCTTCAGCACCATCCAACCTTTTGCTGGCCTCTAATCCATCTCTCTCTCTCTCTCTTTGGTACTTTAGTGAAAAAACATCAAAAGAACTTCATACACACACACACACAAATTCACACATCCACACACTACTAGACTCAACGCACACTTCATTCAGGATGTTAAATACATTCACACACACACAGGGAAAACAAGCACACTAACATAGAAGAATGCACGTTTATACAATCAAACATCAATTAGCAGTAACACACACAACACACTCACTTACCACATTTACCAGACACATATACAGTAGTTCATTGCTTTTCAATTGTGATCTAATTTTTAGATATAATCTTACTGTTTATTTTCGTTATATTTTTGTTTTCTTTTTTATTTGATTTTTTTAATGTGATTCGATTTCTTTTATATTACTAATGAATACTCAAGCACACATGTAGGTAACTAAAAGTTGCATAAAACTATAACCACACACATACCTATAGGCACACATAGCATTCACATAAAATACAAACACATACACATCTATATGTTCACACCCATGCACATTTATACACAACGGAATATGAAGATTAATGCACTCAAACTAATGGGTACACATGCCCACAGGAACACACAACACACACATTTATACATGTACCTATACACATGCATTTAGGCATACACACATATCACTCGCACAAGCGCATCCGCAAACACACACAAATAGGATCAATTACATGACCATATACACACAATCACATAACATTAAGTTATTCTTACATCCTTTGTTTCATTTCTCTACACGTAGTAAAACGTAATCAATTATCTGATGGTCAATGAGAGTGGAAAAGAAAAAGAAATCAGGACCAACATCTAAGTTCAAAGTATATAACATCTTCAATAATTTCTTTTTGGATTTCAATTCAGTGTGTTGAGATGTTCTCGGTAACACTCTCTTCAATTGTTTGAAAGGAAATCACTTCTCATTGCATAGGGAAGAGGAGCATTCAAGTGCCTCCCATAGTAGGATCTCTTTCTAGCGAATAGGCCAAACCTACTTAATCTTCTCTTCCACACTCCGTTAGAGTATGTGACTTCTTAAGCATGAAAAGAACAAGTGTGCAAAGTCGTCATGCCTGTGATGGAACCTTTTATACAAAGGCATGAAAACACAATTTGTGGAAGCCTTCACGATGTAATAGATTCCCTTGTGGAGGATTTTCCATAGGATATTTGCTTTCATGCTTTCCATCAAAGGGTTCGAAGATCAATGAATTTGAGATTCCATGTGATCTAGGAACATGTCAAGAACCACTTCGTATTGAGATCTTGAAAGAAATTCGATCGCATTTAAGACTCAAGACCTCAAAACAGAGAGGAATACCTAAGGACCTGAACACCTCACCAGAAATTGCTATTTGCATCCTTCATTGCAGAGGAAGTAGGTAGATAGTTCAAAGGTGGTTCTGAAGGCAGCCTTGGAGAGGTTAATTTAAGAGTCCAGGCATGATAAAAACTTTGAGATACATCCTCCCTAATTATAAATAAACGCATTAGTGGAATTGGAAAAAATTCAAAGCACCATTTAATTCTACCTTCTATGAAGAAAAAGACCTATTATATTTTTGTACATAACTTCCATTTTAATAGAAAATAAGACCATCCACAAAAATAGAAAATAGCAAGGGTGCTAGAGGGTAGACTTGTTTGATTGAACGTTTGAGCTTAATACGATCGTAAGGACTACCATTGACATTGATGTTGGTCGAGGCATTTCCAAGATGAGTGTCCACCATCGCACAAACCTAGGGCCTAATCTAAGGTCCTTCAAGGATTGCAAAATGAACTCCCACAATCTGACATAAGCCTTGTCAAAGTCCATCTTTAGAAAATCCAAACTTGTTTAGACTCCTTGGCAAAATTGAAACTTCCCACATGTCCATGATAGTATGTAAAATGGACCTTCCTTTGATGAAACATTTATGGTTGTTCCCTACCCATTCATGAAGATGATTGGTGATCTGATTAGTGATGGCCTTGTCAATGAAATAAAATGTTGTTTGCAACGTAGTTATAGGCCTCTAGTTTTGAGTTATTTTCTTGTTGTCTTTCTTGTAGATCAACTCATTTACTCTTTCATACAAACAAGCTAAGAGAAATCTAAATCTAAGATCTTCTTTCCATAAAAGACTTAGAGGACCCGCAAAGTAGTCTTTAAAGGCATTAAACCAAATCTTACGTGAGACATCAAGGCCAGGCTCTAGTCAAAAACTAGGGAAAAAATCCCTTCCTTGATCTCAGTCATGGAAATTCATTCCTTGAGGAAATAAGCCATGGTACGTAAGATACTCTTGGATCTAACTTTTGGAGTATTTTTTGTACATTCGATTCTCCGATTGGAGAGAGGAGAAGCCATGCCGAGAAGTTTTGAATAGTGTTGAAATATATGATAAATATTTTCCTTATCCCTCCTACATTCACCTTTGTTCGTGTTGAACAAATTGGCAAGCCTTTCCTTGACCTTCCCATGGATATAATAATATCCTACCAAACATAGCACCTCTCAAGTCTTGCTTTATGGAGAATGGTGAGTCCCTAGAGGCTAGACCATGAGTATCCTTGGTAGTTCCTCACTTTTATCAAGTGAAGACTAATCAGGACATGATCCTGTTGGTCTTTTTCATTACCATCAAGCAAAAGACCTCTCCGCTCCCAATGATGAGCATTTGTCTTAACCATGTTGAAGTCACCGACAAGTGATTCCAAAGAGTCTCAAGTTTTTTACTCTTTGAAGTGGAGAGCTCCGAGCATATACAAAAACCACAAAGAAAGGGAGGGATCCATCAAGTCTAATCGCAAACCACTTGTGATTTGGATCAAGGATTGTATGAACAATAGATGAAGACGGCCTATGCTTGCAATCTACTTCTCCACCACCACTACCCCCGAGATAAGAAATGCAGATCCAATAGTGAGAAGAAGAACCACCTTATGACTTTTTAAAAGGTCATTCCCTCCGGTCGACCTTATTTTCGTTTTACGAAGGACCTATAATTGCTCCTTTGGGGGCCTTAAAAGTCCCAAAATGTTGAAAAAGAGTTATACAGTTAATGACTTGAGAGGGGTTTCCTTGATGGAGTTTTATCTCTACCTTTCTTGCAATGACCTTCAAAGATTTTATTCTATGATGTAACTCCAACTTGTGAACACATACCATGAATTTTATCCTTCCATGGACGGGAAAGAGTGATCCCAACCTTCACATTCTAGCTACAAACTTTACTGTCATAGTCATAGGTGTCTAGAATAATGAACACAATAATGGCACTTTCCCTCTCTAGTTTTTCTTCCTTACTAGTGGAGTATTCGTCTTATGACTTTTTCCCTTCGGAAGGATCAATTTCTATTAAATTAAACCATCTTGTGAAGTCAAACACTATGACTTCGTTTTCAAGAATTGAGGATTCATGAGGATGAAAACTCACATCTATGCTAATATAATAGCATTCTAAAGAGTTTCGTCTTTAAGTGTAGAAAACATTTCATAAAAACTCTAAAGATCATTGCCCTTATTGCATAATTGAATTTTGGATTTCTAATTCATCTCTATTGTGATGTTAATTGACTGGTATATTATGCTACTACATGAAAGACTTGTAGATATTTTAAGAAAGCTATAGAATGTTAGACTCGCACACCTAATGCTACTACAAAACTCTATCAAACAGCATACTATTCACTATCAAGACTTCTGTGGAAGTAGGATGATCGGGATGACCTTATTTATAACAATATAAATGCAATCACTAGGAGATGTTTCTTAGAACGGCAATAAAATCTATGAGGAAGATTTTTCCAAGAAATCGATAGTGGGGTTTTTAATGTTCCAAGGAAATATTTCTACAACATAGCTTTTCAAGAAAACAATTGTTCGAAGAAATCGATAGTGGGGTTTTAAATGCTCCAAGGAAATGTGTCCAAACCAAGAGATTTTTAAACTAGAAAGGGTTAGTAGAAACTTTATGTGGACATGTGACTCCAATAGAAGGGGAATACCCAAATTTAAATGGACTACTTGCATTAACCAAAAAGATCAAGGTGGTTTGGTCATTCTTGGTATCGAAGTCATGGCAAATAAGTTAGCTGCAAAATGGTTAGTTAAGGTGTGGAGCAATCATGAAGCCTCTTGGGCCAAGGTTATCTTTTGGAATAGTAGCGAGCTTAAGCTTATGGACCTCCCGGGATGGAAGGACCTCGACCAAATCACCCTGCTCTTCTCCCCTTTTTTGGTTTCTCCACGTGGCTCAAATTTGGTTTGCTCATTATGGAAGAGTTGGAACAAGGTCAAACAATTTGTTCGATTTAGTGAGGATTGGCGGTCGACAACTAGTTTTAGACATAATGATTCAATCTAGTTCCTTGTCAACGGTATCAGAGGAGTGGAGACATGGAACCTCCATAAAGCTAAGAAACTTTGGAACAAAGGCTTCCATTTGTGGAAACATCTCTGGAATCAAGGTACATGCCAGTGGATTAGATTCGAGGACGTTGATTCGGATGTAAGAGTGAACTATGAAGAATGGACCCTTTTGTAGAGTAGATTCATCACTTGGGAATGCATGAAGACTCGCCTCCTAATTGGCCAAGACCCTCCCCACCGTGAGGGTCTTAGATGGTTCAATGGCAATAGCCTTGATAAAATTCTAAGATTCAAGAAGAATCTCGACCTTCATGTCACACTTAATAGGAAGTGGTGTCTTCATTGGTTCAAATTGTGATGAGATTTTAAGTACCATACACTTTGGCATCCACTTATCCAGATACAAAAGTTTGTGCTTATGTGGCAAATCCTTCACAGAGGAATTTGGACCAATTCAAAGGCTTGTAAAATTTGTGGGTTATCCCAATGGTGCAAAAGATGTTGGTCAATGTTGGTCTGGCATACCTTTGAGAATATCTTACAGTTTCAAGGATGAATCCTCTAGAAGCAAGCATTGTTGGGTGAAGCAATCAGTTGTTCCTCATCTTTGTCGAATCTGATTAGAGTTGAGACCCTTTCGAAGATCTGGAAGGAGCAGTGTGCTGCCAACTTTGGAAGCCCTCCTAAAGAATGGTCATTAGAAAAGTCTCTTTTCCTGTTAGGCAAAACAATTTCCGATTGGAAGAAACCCCCGCCTTTCAAGCATCATAGAGTGTTTTTCCTAGAGAATAATAAGATTAAAAGAGATTTGATCCCACATGAAGGGGACAAGAGGGTGATCTACCTTCTTTGAAGAGCTCTCTAAATTTATTTGATCTTCCCCTACTTTGTGGGATTCGGGGAGTCCCAAAGGTACTAAGCCTATTCACTCATACATTTTTTTCTTTATTAGTTAAAGTATGGGAGAGTAGGCTATTGCCGAACTTCCATTTTGAAAAAAAAAACATAGCTTTTTAGGTAATTTGGTTTTTCTCGAGAGGGATATAGGAAGAGGGAGAATGATAACACATAAGTGGATTGGTCTCGGGGATATCGGGTATCCATAGAGTGGGAGTGGTAATGCCTAGTACATGATGCCCTAAAATCGATGCAATACTATTTATATAAGAACTCTTCGCCTATATGTGTCTAGGTGACCCTTCATCTTCCCAAGACCTTGCTTTCTCTTTGCTGAATGTGTTTTTCTCTCTTCGTCTCTCCATTTTTTCATATAGACTGATTTTTTAATTTTAAATGACCTTAACTAGAAACTTTCTCGTGAGTTTTTCATCTTTTATTCATTTTGACTATCAATATGAGCTTATTTTTGAGTTTAATACTACAAACATATACTAGGTAGGTGCAAGCACCAAATGTTTGTGGGAATATGTGTAATTATCTCCTTTCTTCTAGTCTCATTTTCCATGAAAGTAGAGGACATGTTGAGGTACATTATCAAGTTACAAATAGTAATTTTCTTTCTTAAAAACTTCATGTGTGATATTGATACAAAGGAAAAGTTGGATAACATGTCAAAAAAGGATTGAATTACGAAACGAAATTCACAAGTTCAATAAGTTTACAGATGCATTCGAGATTATATAAGAGGTTGAATTTGAGTGGAATTATTGAAAAATGATTGAATTCTTTCAATAACTGTGTTTTGTTAACTTAAATTTAATAGGAGCATTATATCTGTAAGGAATGTGAGGATTTTTTATCTACCATCAAGATGGATCCCATGTATCAACCCACATATGAGTATTATTCCACTATGTAGGTGATGGTCACAATCAACTATCTACGAGAAAAACGCATTGTTATAGTTTATGGAATAATGGAATGTTAAATGAATTTTAATGCCTTGAGGTTTTTAATGTGTTTTGTGTTTTGATTTAGCAGGTGAAGATTCCTGAGGGTGTGAACGGGCATGGAAATATTCGAATAGTTTTGGAGATATTTAGAAGAATATTTAGAAGAGAGGTATTTTTAGAAGATAGCATTTTTAGTTATTTTTGTAAAAATAACAGATCACTTTAGAAAGCAACGTTCTTGTAAAAATAGAAAATCACAGTTTTGTAAATAAAGCAAAAGCATGTTTTTCGAAGAACCACCCTCATGTATATTCTATTCAGGACGTAATAAGAAATACCTATAAATACACATGCTCTGATAGACTCGTCCATCAAAGTATGTGGGGGGAGATTTTACCCAATTTGGTGTCTTGTCTCTTGTCCAAGGTATACTTCCCCTTTTGATTTTTGGCCTATTTACTTGCAAAATTTAATGTCAATCGGTGAAATTATCCCTAAACCATAGCACAAGAATTTTGATCTTCACACCATCTTTAGCATTATCAATGGTGCTTGCTGCACCTAGAAATGATTTCCATTACTCTTGGGAAGTTCTTAATTGCTTTTACATAGGCTTTCCACTCTCTTTGGTATTAGTATTAACCTCAACCTCTCATTAGACATGCACTTGGTCTTTGGTGCTTCTTGTACCTAACAAGGCTTTCAAATCCTCTTGACATGGTATTAGTTGCCTCTACATAGGCTTGCCACTCTCTTTAGCATTCTTACCAACCTCAAATTTTGACTAGATCTTTACTTGCTTTGTGCTTGGAGCTTACCATGTCGCACAATGTGGATTTTTTCTTTCAACCCTTTACCTCAACCCTTAGATTTTCAAACAAACTTCTTTACCCTCTTCAACTTCAATCAATTCGACACACTCCTCTTGGGTGACTCTTCCTTCTTCCCTCTTGCTTGTTGTTCCTTCAATCTCAAAGAACCCTTCTTTTGATTCCTCAACACTTTATGGAAACCCTTGTCTGGCGTTTTCTACTCCTTCTTTGTTGGGAAGCTCAATCCAATCTCATTCTATGTAATTATCTTCTCAAAATGATATTAAAAGTGATGGAAGCCCACTCCAAGTTTCGATGGTAGCTTTCTTTACTTCTTGTAATATTCAAAACTTGTTTTGTTTGTGTTCAAATCCTTGAAACTGTCATGGAAATCCTTACTTTATCCATGTTTAGATTTTTCCTCAATCTTCAAATATTCAAATGCACACACAATGTGTTTGACAACCCTTTAGCTTGAGCTCCTACCTTCACTTTGGCTCCAAGATAATGTGCCCCTGCTTCATGCAAGATTTGCCCATAATGATTTGACTTGTCCAAATATGGCATTTAGTCCATTCAATCTTGTTATCTCACCATTCCATTGATTTGGATATTTAATGTAGAGCTTTGAGCTCTCCCCTTGTGTGCATGATGGTGTTTCTCTTCCTGTTGTGGTTTCTATTGCACCTACTATAGAGTGAATTCATTGGGATGGCAAACATGCTCATGCAAATGCATTGATAGCTTTGTTTGTGAAACGTGTCATTATTCCTCACATTCACTCTTACAGAATAGCTAAGGATGCTTGGAATACACGTACCACATTGTATCAAGGGCTCATGTTGCTTACCTCCGAAAACAATTGGAGAGTGAGCACATGAATGAAGGTGATTCTATGGATATTTTTTTGATAAAGATCAAGGATTTGAAGGAACAATTGATTTCTATTGATAAAGTCCTTCTTGACAAATCACTTATGCAGACTGTTTTGAATGGTCTTCTTGACTCATATTAGAGTTTTTCTTCTTCTCTTCATTTGATGATGAAAGGCAATTCAAAATGTCTTAACAATTGAAGAGTTAGTTTTTGTTCTATTGCAAGAAGATCAGTCTAGGTAGAAGAGGTATGTTATGCATGTTGTAGATCAAGCTTTCTTGGCTAGTTAGAAGGGCAAAGGAAAATGGAGCTCTTCTGCTAGTAAGCAAAAATCTCCTAATTCTACACAATCGAAGAAGGAAGATAAAGATGAGAAGAAAGTAGAAAAATAGAAATTGTTTTGCAAATACTATAAAGCAAAATGATCATGCCATTAAAAGCTATCCAAAATTGGTAGCTAAAGAGGCAAAGAAGAAAGAGGCCGGAATGGTTGTTGTAGAGGCCTCCACACCAAAATCATAGTCTACTAATCTTGTGTAGGATGAAGAATGGTCGTTTACTACTCTTTGTGCATGTGTGTAGTAGACTTAGATGTTTGGTACTTTGATAGTGGAGTGATCAAACATATTACCTCCTAGTGCAGTTTCTTCTCTTCACTCAAGCCTACCCCTACAGGGAATATTGTTACATGCACGAACAACTCCTCTTATCCTGTTATGGGAGTTGGTAAGATCATTCTGACTACTACGAATAGTAGTTCTTTTACATTCTCAGATGCTTTATTTGTGCCAGTGATCAAGAAGAATCTATTATCAGTTTCCACCTTAGCCAAGATTGGTTTGCTTCTAAAACTTTTTGATGACAGATGTATAGTTCATGATCTATCAAATGGCGATGTGATTATTCCTTCTGGCATTTTATCTCATGGGCTATAAAGTTCATAGATTATGAAAAATTTGTGAATGATTCAACATGTGCAATACATGATTCTCAGGCTATGTTAGATGCAAAGCTTTGGCATGCATGCTGTGGTCATCTGAATTTGGCTAGTTTGCTATGCATGCAGAAATCTTAAATGGTGTATTCTTTGCCCAAACTTGAGGCACTTGGTAAACATGTATGTGAAGGCTATGTTTTGGGAAAAATACAGCATTCCTCATTCCCAAAAGATGGTTCTATTCAAGCTACATAGAAATTGCAACTTTTTCATAGTGATGTATGTGGTCCTATGCAGACACTCTCTTTTGGAAATTATCTTTACTTCATGACTTTCATTGATGATTTTTCTAGGCATGCATGGGTATATCCATTGAAAGCAAATTTGGAAGTGTTTATGTGCTTTAAATAGTTTTTGTTTTTGGCTAAAAGTTTATTAGCATGTAAAATGGGCACCCTCCATTCTCCTCGAGGGGGGAATATATGTCTTCTGACTTTAATGCACTTCTGGCTGAACGTGGGATAAAACATCAACGTATAGTGCCATATACACCTCAACATAATGGAATTGCTAAACGGAAGAACATGTCACTCATGGAGATGGAAAGGTGTATGGTCAAGAGTTAGGCTTTACCACAGAGTTTCTGGCTTGAGGTTGTCATGTGTGCAATATGTGTACTTAACAGATGTCCCACTAAAGCACTACACTCTATCACTTCATATGAGCCTTGGCATGGTCGCAAGTCATTTGTTGCTCATCTACATGTTTTTGGTTGTTTGGCATATGCATTTGTGCCTGAACAACATCATAGAAAATTGCATGACAAAGCAGTAAAATGTATTTTTGTTGGGTAGAGTTCTCAAAGCAAATGGTATCGTCTGTATCATCCATAGACTAAACACATTTTGGTTAGTCATGATGTTGTTTCTGGGGAAGATGCTATTCAGCCTTTACTTTCATGTACAAAAGAGACTTTTGTTAGCTCCAAAGACATGTATGATACTTTGTTCCCTCTTTTTACAGGTGGATAGTCTAGTGTTGATCCTAATTAGGAAACTTCTCAGCCTTTACAGGTTTCATGTGATGATGCAGATCATTCTATTTGTGATGTAGATTTACATGATGCACTTATTGATGAGAGAGTTGATATTGAGGAGGCAAAAACTATGCCAAACTAGCTGGTGCAAACTTTGCGTGACAGAAACTAGATGCACCTCTATCATAGCATACTTATGTAGGCTCTCATAGTGCCTCTTTTGCATGAGATTTCTATGCTATGCCTGCCTCATAGTCTTTATGACGAGATTGAGCCTATTTCATTTGATGAAGCACAAAATTTTGAAACATTGGATGGCTGCAATGCAATCTGAATATGATGCTATCATGAAAAATGGTACTTGCTCTTTATGTGATTTGCCTCCTAGCAAGAAGGCCATTGGCACTATGTGGGTATACAAGCTGAAGTGTAAACTTGATGGAGCAGTTGATACATATAAGGCTAGCCTTGTTCCAAAGGGTTATGCACAGGAAAGAGGCATTGATTTTGATGAAACCTTTGCACCTACTTGCGGAATGACTACTATTTGTAGCATCTGTGCACTCGCAACTCATCATGGTTGGAATGTACACTAGTTGGATATTAGAACAACATTTTTGAATGTTGACTTGCATGAATAAGTGTATTTTTTTCAGCCCCATGGCATTGTGCGGAAAGGGCATGAAAACTAGGTGTGCGGGTTAAAAAAGACGTTATATGGTTTAAAGCAAGAACCACGTGCTTGGTATGAAAAGATACATGCTTATTGGATTGCACATGGTTTTGAGAAAAATCCAATTGAAAGCACCTTATATGTTTAGCATGAAAATGATGTGCTTCTAATCATTGTGGTGTACGTTGATGGCATGCTGCTCATTGGTCCTCATGAGAAGCATATTGCTAATTCTAAGGCTGATTTACATGCCTCATTTGAGATGTCTGATTTGGGGCATTTGCATCATTATTTTGGCATTCAGTTTATGCACGTTAATGGTGGAATGGCTTTGTGTCAAATAAAATATATTCACACATTATTGCAACATTTTGGCCTTGAGTACTGTAAACCTATTGCCACTCTTATGTGCTGGAGCAAGTCTATGACAAGCCTAAGTATTGGCTTGAGTCCCACAAAGTCATAGAAAAAGCCTTAAAATGAAGACTATGTAAAGTTCACTTGTGAACTACCTCTTGTAACTTTTGAAGAGTTTATTTAATGTAAAAGTAAGAGAATCTTAAGTGGTTGAGTCCACATGATCAAGAATGGAAAGAGGAGCCACGAATTCATGATTTGTGGTAGGTAGAGAATCAAATCAATCATTGATTGATTGGAGAGTGATTGAGGGAAGTTAGCCTCCCAAACTCAACTATAAATAGATGGCAGTTTTAGTCGTGGTTAGAGAGACCTATGTGAAGACCTCCAAGAGCTGAGCTTTATGCCATATCAAGGTGTGATTACAAGGCACACATATGTATCAGTAAGTCATTGTATTGTACAAGAAATATACTTTCATTTTCATGATTATTTGGTTTCATCTTTCCATGTTCTTGTGAAGTGTACTACTCACTGCCATTACTCTCAGTTTTTCTCAGTCAGCTTGCAGAGATGTTTTCTCTGAGCTTGGTGCATCATTTTTAGTGATTCAACTTGCTAAAGTTAGCTCTATAAGTCTACTATATGCTCATAAATTTTCATGTCATTTGGATGTTGCAATCTTCAGTTATGTTCATTTGAAGTCAACAGGGTCTGTTCATCTTCACCTCTCTGTCAGGTACCCGACTTTTTCACTCATCTTGTCAGAGCCATTGCTCAGTGGTTACTTATCCAAATTCAGTGATGTAAAACTTGTTGGATTCAGCTTACTGTCTAGTATATCCATACAAATTTTCATAATCATTGGATTCCCACATTTTGAGTTATGTTGATTTTTCTGCTCACTAGTCTATTTCTGTAGCAGCCCGTGAAAATCGGGATGATGTCATCACTTGTTAAAACTCATCCTCAGTGTGTGGTTCATTATTTTTTATGAGATTACTCTTGAAAGTTAGCTCTTTAAGTTGCCTAGACTTCCCCAAGAGGAATTGAGCTAATTGCTACTGTGATCAGAGAATTATGTAAAACACTGGACAGGTGTATGAACCAAGAATAGCAAGTTTTCACCTCTGAGCTAACTCCAACTTATCTGTTTTGATCTATCTTTTTGAGAGTGATCTTCCAAGGTACATAGGGTGTCTAATACATCCATTGGCAAGCTAAAAGGGCCCACCATATACTCCTGGAGTTCATTTGGCTGGTGTAGATCAAGGATTTTGCAACACCTCTTCATCTTCAAGCACATACCTATCCATCTCTTCACAGTGGTATCAAAGCAAGGTTGGACAACATGGCAGATGGATTTCCTTCATCAATTGACAAATTAGACAGAGGTAACTACTCAGCTTGGTCATTAAGAATGGAAGCCTATCTCCAAGGTAGAAGTTTATATGGTTATGTGGATGGAGATGAAGTTATGCCAAGTTTCAGGAACAAAAGTCAACCAACACAAGAAGAGCAAGAAAGATTGAGCACATGGTGCTCCAAGGATGCACTTGCAAGGTCTTATCTCCTCAACTCTATCTCAGATTTTTTGTTGCCTCACATTAGAAGTTGTAAGACATCTCAGGAAGTGTGGGATGCACTTGAAGCTTTCTTTTCTTCAAGTACCAAAGCTAGGAAGCATCAACTATGGCTGGAGTTCACAACTCTCAAGAAGGCTCCCAAACAAAATGTGACTGATTTTGTCACAAAGCTCAAGGACATAGCGGATCAGTTGGGAAGCATTGGAGAGGTAATAGATGAAGAGCAAATTGTAAGGCAGGTCATCAATGGCTTGAAGGCAGATGATAAGTGGGAAGCATTCACCACAGCTATGGATTTGTACATGGACATGCATGTACCTGATTTCAACACACTCATTGGACAACTACTTACTCAAGAGGCAAAGCTTATCAAAAATGGAGAAAGCTCTAAAGGTAATCAATCTTCAGCTTTATACACGGATAAAAGCAAGTCTAAAGATAACAAAGGAAAGGCAAAGAAAGTGGATGATGAAGCAGGTACATATCAAGCTAACTATGCAGGTAGAGGAAGACATGGCAGAGGTAGAGGAAGAGGAGGTAGACAAGGCAGGGGGAGATCCCAAGACTCCAGCTCATGTTCTATTTGTGGACTAACTAATCATACAACTGAAAATTGCTTTAGGAATTCCAGGAATCAAAGAGGCAGAGGATACAATAGAGGAAGTTATGGCTACTCAAGAGGAAGGTTCAACAACTACCATGGCAACTACAACAACTACAATCATTCAAACTATCAAGGAGGCTACAAAGGAAGGAGAGACTACAATAACTACACAGAAGACTCAAACAAAGAGGATTCATTATTGATCATGAACATGGCTATGCCACAAGGTAAATCTGATGAGCATGTTTTCTACATAGATTCAGGTTGTTCAAATCATGTGGCAGGAAATGTGGCACTCCTATCAGATTTAGAAGATCCAAGGAATAAGCATGAGGTACAAACATGAGATGATACAAAACATCCTGTGGAGAAAATAGGCAATGTCAAAGCACCTGATGGAAACATCAACCTACTCAGTAAGGTACTCTATGTCCCTACCATTACAAAGAATTTGATAAGTGTTGGGCAGATAGTAGAGAAAGGGTTGCAAGTCAGGTTCACAAAAGCAGGAGCATTTGTTGAAGATCCAAGTCAAGGATTCAGAAGAATTGCAAAAGGTGAAAAGATAGGTAGATTGTTCACATTTGAATTACAGGACACTAGAAACATTGCTCTCTTTAATTATGGTAGTCAGACACTCACATAATTGGAAGTATGGCACAAAAGGTTAGCACATATTGGTGAAAGGTCATTAAAGCAAATCTGCAGGGACCAAAGTGTACTTGGACTTCCTAATTTGTCAAAACAACATATGATTTATAAGTGTAGTGCATGTCAATTTGGAAAGTCTCACAGTTTACCATTCATGAAGAAAGGTTATATGCATGGAGATCTCTTGGAGTTGGTTCATACAGATGTATGGGGACCTAGCAAGGAAGCTTCAATATATGGATCAAGGTATTATGTTTCCTTTATTGATGATTGCAGCAGATGGACTATCCTATTCTTTATGAAACACAAAGATGAAGTTTTTTCATGTTTCAAAAGATATTTGGCTCTTGTGGAGAATCAAACAGGTAAATCACTAAAAAGGCTAAGGTCAGATGGAGGGGGAGAATATTTCTCCCATGAGTTTGATTCTTTTCTTCAAGAAAGAGGAATCAAAAGAGAGGTAACTACAAGGTACACTCCTGAGCAAAATGGAGTGGCAGAAAGGAGGAATAGGACAATTGTTGAAGCTGCAAGGTCTATGTTAAATGAAAAGCATTTACCTAATTACTTATGGGCTGAGGCTGTATCTACAGCCACTTACTTGATTAACAGGTTGCCTTCAAAATCCCTTGATGGGATTACTCCATATGAGGCTTGGAATGGAAGAAGACCAAGCTTAGATCATTGTAAAATTTTTGGATGTATTGCTTTTGCTCATGTTCCTTCACAGGTTAGAGGCAAGATGGATCCAAAGGCAGAAAGGTGTGTATTTATTGGATATGACAACAATCAAAAGGGCTACAGGTTATACAACCCTACCAACAAAGGATTCTTGGTAAGCAGAGATGTAGTTTTTGATGAGAACAATTCATGGTATGAAGATTCATGCAGGAAGGTCAATTTACCATATAATCTTGAAGAAGATTTTCCAAAGCTTGGTAGAGAACAACCAAAGATTGAAGAACAAGACACCTCAGAGGATGATGAAGAATCTCACATGGAAAAGGTCAAAGCATGGAAGTCTAAAGGTAAAGCAAAATTGCAGGAACTTGGACATGAGGCAGAATCATCACATCATGGCCTAAGAAGATCTATGAGGGAAAAGAAAAAACCAGAAAGGTATGGGTTTGACACCTCATTAGTAACTAAACATTCTATCTACATAGCACAGAACATAAACCAAGAGGAGCCATCATCATTTGAAGAGGCCAAAGCAAAAACAGAATGGAAGCATGCAAAGGAAGAGATTGAAGCACTTGAGGAAAACAACACTTGGGATTTGGTGCCCAAGACTTCATCCATGAAGGTAATAGGCTCAAGATGGGTCTATAAACTCAAGAAGAATTCTGATGGTTCAATTAACAGGTATAAGGCAAGGCTTGTGGCAAAAGGCTTTGCACAAACTCAGGGAATTGATTATGAGGAGACTTTCTCTCCTGTGGCAAAGATGCCTACTATTAGGGTTTTGCTTAGTATTGCCTCTTCCAAGAATTGGAAGATACTTCAACTAGATGTAAAGAATGCATTCTTGAATGGTTGGATAACAGAAGAGGTATATATGGCACAACCACCTGGTTTTGAGAATCAAGTTTATCCTGATTATGTGTGTAAACTTAACAAAGCATTGTATGGTCTCAAGCAAGCTCCAAGAGCTTGGAATTTCAGGCTTGTTTCATTCTTGCAGGACAAAGGCTTTCAACCAAGCAAGGCAGATCCTTCACTCTTTATTAAAAAGAGTAATTCCGAGGTCATCTACCTATGTGTATATGTAGATGATATTATATTGACAGGAAATGATGCAGATGGTATGAAGATGATCAAAGATCAGATGAGAGAAGAGTTCAAGATAAGTGATTTGGGTTCACTTACCTACTTCCTAGGTTTGGAAGTTGTCTACAAAGATCATGGTTTGTTTCTCACTCAAAGAAAGTACATTAAGGACATGTTGGCAAAATTCAAGATGCAAGATTGTAAGATTGCAGGTACTCCAATGGAGGTCAATCACAAATTGAGCTCACATGAAGGTGAACTCATAGAGGACATCACATCATATCAAAGTCTAGTGGGTAGTCTCAACTATGCCACATTGACAAGAGTAGATATATGTTACAGTGTGAGTGTGCTAAGCCAATTTATGCACACACCAAGGAAACCACATATGGATGCTGCCAAAAGGATTCTCAAGTATCTCAAAGGAACCATAAATGAAGGACTTTAATATCCTTATGTATCTGGTTTAGGTTTGAAGCTATTTTCTGATGCAGATTGGGCTGGCTCCAAGGAAGATAGAAGGAGCACTTCAGGTTATCTTACCTTTGCGGGTTCAAAGCTTATTTCATGGTCATCCAAGAAGCAAACGACAGTTGCTCTCTCTTCTACTGAAGCTGAATATAGAGGTCTTGCCATAGCTACACAAGAAGCTATGTGGATGAAGACATTGTTCAAAGATCTTGGATTGGAGTTTGGAACTCCAACTATTTTTGGTGACAATATGAGTTCTATTCATTTGGCTGCTTATCCTATTTTTCATGCAAGGACTAAACATATTGAAGTTCATTATCACTATGTACGAGAGAAGGTTCTAAGCAAAGAGATTCAAATATCATATGTGTCCACTCATCAACAATGTGCAGATATTCTAACCAAAGCATTGGATGGTACAAAGCTTTGCAAATTCAAGGCTATGATAGGTTTGCAGGTAATCTTGGAAGATTGAAGACCTCAAGCATACTTGGCTTGAGGGGGAGCTGCTGGAGCAAGTCTATGACAAGCCTAAGTATTGGCTTGAGTCCCACAAAGTCATAGAAAAAGCCTTAAAATGAAGACTATGTAAAGTTCACTTGTGAACTACCTCTTGTAACTTTTGAAGAATTTACTTAATGTAAAAGTAAGAGAATCTTAAGTGGTTGAGTCCACATGATCAAGAATGGAAAGAGGAGCCACGAATTCATGATTTGTGGTAGGTAGAGAATCAAATCAATCATTGATTGATTGGAGAGTGATTGAGGGAAGTTAGCCTCCCAAACTCAACTATAAATAGATGGCAGTTTTAGTCGTGGTTAGAGAGACCTATGTGAAGACCTGCAAGAGCTGAGCTTTATGCCATATCAAGGTGTGATTACAAGGCACACATATGTATCAGTAAGTCATTGTATTGTACAAGAAATATACTTTCATTTTCATGATTATTTGGTTTCATCTTTCCATGTTCTTGTGAAGTGTACTACTCATTGCCATTACTCTCAGTTTTTCTTAGTCAGCTTGCAGAGATGTTTTCTCTGAGCTCGGTGCATCATTTTCAGTGTTTCAACTTGCTAAAGTTAGCTCTATAAGTCTACTATATGCTCATAAATTTTCATGTCATTTGGATGTTGCAATCGTCAGTTATGTTCATTTGACGTCAATAGGGTCTGTTCATCTTCACCTCTCTGTCAGGTACCCAACTTTTTCACTCATCTTGTCAGAGCCATTGCTCAGTGGTTACTTATCCACATTCAGTGATTTAAAGCTTGTTGGATTCAGCTTGCTGTCAAGTATATCCATACAAATTTGCATAATCATTAGATTCCTACATTTTGAGTTATGTTGATTTTTCTGCTCACTGGTCTATTTCTGTAGCAGCCCGTGAAAATCGGGATGATGTCATCACTTGTTAAAACTCATCCTCAGTGTGTGGTTCAATATTTTTTATGAGATTACTCTTGAAAGTTACCTCTTTAAGTTGCCTAGACTTCCCCAAGAGGAATTTAGCTAATTGCTGCTGTGATCAGAGAATTATGTAAAACACTGGACAGGTGTATGAACCAAGAATAGCAAGTTTTCACCTCTGAGCTAACTCCAACTTATCTGTTTTGATCTATCTTTTTGAGAGTGATCTTCCAAGGTACATAGGGTGTCTAATACATCCATTGGCAAGCTAAAAGGGCCCACCATATACTCCTGGAGTTCATTTGGCTGGTGTAGATCAAGGATTTTGCAACACCTCTTCATCTTCAAGCACATACCTATCCATCTCTTCACATTATGGAGACAGGTTTATGATTGACTCTTCCTTATGCTGGAGATGCATTTGATGTTGTTCTCTATCAACAGGGTGTTGGATTCTTGATTTACTTATGCATTACTCGGTTACATATTTGGTTTGCTCTCACAGATGAGCAGGTTTATGCATTGCCGAGGTGTCAAGCATAGGCAGGCGGTTAAGAGAATCTTTTGCTACTTGAGTGGTACCCAACTACTTGGGTTGTTTATTCCCAACCGGGGATCACTAACGTGAGATTTGCATGCTCTTTCTAACTCTGATTGGGCTGGTTGCTATGACACTCATGTGTCTAGTACTGGTTTTTGCTTCATGCTTGGTAGATTTTAGGGTGACTATTGAGTGTGTGTGGCTCAGAAACCTTATGGCTCATTTCGGTGTTGGTTATTCATCTGCCACCACCATCTTCATTGATAATCAGAGCGCATTGGTAGTTGCGAGATACCCTGTGTTCCATGCTCACACTAAGCACATTGAGGTTCATTATCATTATGTTAGAGAGAGGTTCTCTGCAAGGGAGATCACCTTGGCATATGTGCCCACACAGGAGAACATTGCATACCTACTCACGAAGGCTCTACCTAGGGAGAAGATTGAAGCTTTCCACAAAGCTTTGGGCTTACTTCCTTTTGTGGATTGATTCCACATACCTTGGAACTTCCTTATACATGACTGTGAGCTCCTTGTTCACCCCATCACTCTAAGGGGGGATTTGTTGATATATATAGGTAGAGATGTGTGTGAACACACTAGGATCATTGAGGCACTTTTTTTCCCTCTTTAGAAGGTTTTTCCCCTTGCTTATATATACACCTTTAGCCCTAACGGGTTATGTATCTTTGCACATTCTAGAGGTAATACATTCAGTATTGTGTGTTGTGTTCCAAGCTTCTTCTTCTTCCTTATGTTGTTCACGTGCTTCCGTAGATGGTTAACTCCAAGAAAACCACCAACAAAAACCAAGTACCATTCTCCATAATAAAATCATATCCTATTTTCATAGCAATCACCTAATTTTCAAAATTTTGTTCTTCATCAAAAGAAACAAGTTCACTCTGATCACCAAAACTAGAGACAACCATTGCATAGCATGTGATGCAAAGGAAGCACTATAAGAGCATGAACAAGAATCACATGATAGAGATGTATCAAATTTTCTATCTCTCAAAGCCTACACCAACCATTCATGAATAATTTTAGCCTCCTCTATATCAACCCTCTCATCAACAAGTGCATCAGGTAAATCTACATGAGAAATTGAATGATCTACATTATTATTTTAAATATTTAAAGGCTATGAAATTGCTTCATTTGTATGAGGAATTGAGTGTCCACCTGTAAAAAGAGGAGCAAAGTGTTATACACATCTTTAGAGCTAAGTAAGGTCTCTTTGGTACATAAAAGTAATGGTTGAACTACATCTTCTACAAAACCAATATCATGGCTATCCAAAATGCATTTCTTGTTGGAACAAGTCCATGGCAAGTCTAAGTGGTGGCTTGAGTCATCAAAAAACATAGAAATTGAAACGAACTGTCAATTTCTTGTAGATTTCACTTGTGAATTCACTCTTGTAATTTTTGAGCTTCTACTTGATGTAAAAGTAAAAGTATCTAAAGTGGTTGACTCCACTTGATGAGGTGCAAGGAGAAAGCCATGAATTCGTGATTGAGTGAGTAGGAGAATCAATCACTAAAAGATTCGAGAACAATTTTAGGTGAGATTCAACTTCAAATTTGGGCTCCAAACATCACTTTATATACATGGCTTTTATTCGCGGTTTTTCTACCTCCATTAGCAGGGCTTCATGCCATATCAAAGTGTGGTTCCAAGGAACATATGTACCAGTAAGTCCATTGTAATTTACAATCAATTTTCATGATCATTTGTTTCCATATCCTCACTCTATGTGATTGTACTGTTCACTGCATAGTTCTCAGTTTGTTTCAATGCGATTGTAGAGATGATTTCTTTGAGCATGATCCATCATTTTCAGAGTTTTAAGTTGTTGAGGTTATCCCTTTTAGTCTAATATATACTCAAAAAATTTCATTGCAATTGGTTTTTTCAATCTTGAGATATATTCATCAAAAGTTGACTATATCTTTGCATAGTTCACTTCTCTATTAGCACTCCATAAGAACAATAATTTTCTTAGATCTTTTTCTCAATGTGTAATCAATCATTTGCCATAATTTAAAGCATGATACAATCAGCACACTCTCTATTATATTTGTACAAAGTGTCATCAGCACTGTGTCTTGGAATCTCGAGATATTAATATATCTTTGCTCACTTGTCTGATGATTGCTACAGCCCATGAAAGTCAGGATGATGTTGTGACTTGCTAAACTTTTTTCTCCTCATGTATTCCATCCTTTTTTATGAAATCACACATGATTGTTAGCTTACTAAGTTAATTAGAGTTCCCCAAAAGAAAGTAAGTCAATTCTGTTGTGCACAGAGAATTGTTCAAAAGCCTAAACAAGTGTATGAACCAAAATAACAAGTTTTTTTACCTGTTGTTCAACTTCTACCTATCTATTTTGGGCAAGCTAAAAGGGCCCCCTACATATCCCTTGAGTTCATTTGGCTGGTGTAGTGCAAAGTTTTTGTAGCACCACTTCATGTTCATCAACTACAAATCCATCTCTTCATAGCGGTATCAGAGCAAGGTTGAACTACATGGCAGATGGATTTCCTTCATCAATTGACAAATTCGATAGAGGTAACTACTCAGCCTGGTCATTAGGATGGAAGCTTATCGTCAAGGAAAAAATTTATATGGTTATATTTATGGAGATGAAGTGATGCCAAGTTTCAGCAGTGAAGGTCAACCAACACAAGAAGAGCAAGAAAGATTGAGCACATGGTGCTCCAAGGATGCACTTGCAAGGTCTTATCTCCTCAACTCTATGTTAGATTTTTTGTTGCATCACATTAGAAGTTGTAAAACATCTCAAGAAGTGTGGAATGCACTTGAAGCCTTCTTCTCTTCAAGTACAAAGGGCAGGAAGCATCAAGTATGGCTAGACTTCACAACTCTCAAGAGAGCTCCCAAACAAAGTGTGACTGATTTTGTCAGAAAGCTCAAGGACATAGCAAATTAGTTGTGAAGCATTGGAGAGGTAAAAGAGGAAGAGCACATTGTGAGGTAGGTCATGAGAGTCCAAAAGGCAAATGACAAGTGGGAAGCATTCACCACAGCTATGGATCTATACATGGATATGTGTTGGAAAAGATGGATGGACACTCCAAGAAATGAGTTGGTACAACTAATCCCTGATCTGTACCTAGCCTCTTTCACTTTAGAGTTGCATTGTAGGCCCTTTTAGCTTTCCAATGACACTAAATAAGTGCCTACGTACTTTAGAGATGATGCATGTAATGATTAATCAGAAACAAATAACGTCACAAGTCACAAGTCACCAAAAACTTTCTATTTTGGTTCACACACTTGCTGCTTGTTAAGCTCGGTGCTCGCAACACAGTAGAAATTAGTAAAATTACTTCTAGAGATATCTAATTAGTTTAAGAATCTAATGATTCCAAGTGGAATCACTTAAAATGATTGACTATACACAGAGCAATCAATTTAGCAAGTGAAACATTACCCCCGACCTTTTGGGACCTCTACAAATAATGACTAGTGACCACTTCGAGATGCTTTTCTCCTGATTAGCTAAATGACATGTTTGCAAACTTTGACAGTGTATAGTAGACTTAGATTTGATTCCAACGAGCCATAGAATATTGAAAATGATGGCATAATGAAAGAGATATGAGCAAGACAAGAACACTGTTTTGAGTGGCAATGACAGAGAGACCAACATAGATGATCAATGATATATTGTATTATATGACAATGTTGTACATGGTCATTGGCATGAAGAATAATGTCCAATGATAGTGAGAAGTGTAGGCTATATTAAGAGCCACACACAATATGATCAACTAAGACACTATAATGGAGTGGTTATCCCATGAGATTTTACAATTATTTTTTATAGCTCACTTGCCTCCAAGTTTGAATTGAAATTCAAACTTGGCTTTCACATAAAAGTTCTCCTTTAATTTAGGAGAGATTCCTCCGAATTGATATGTAGCTTTATCTCTTCCAAAATCCACGAGTTTGTAGGCTTTACAAGATTCTTCCAAATTAAATGGCTTTTATAGGGGGTTAATGGTAACAATCCATAAGCAATGGTTCATGTAGACTTGCAAGAAGTACACATAGCTTCTTCCAATGCCTAGCCAAGTGTGAAGGCTTGGGATTTAGCTTTAAACCTACAAAGTTTAGTACCATCAAGTGCTTTGGTCAATAATTCTACACATTGCATATTAGTTGATACATATGCCAACTCAAGTTCCTTGCTCACTAGCTTCTCTCTCACATAATGATAGTGGAATTATATATGCTTGGTCCTAGCATGATAAATAGGATTTTCTGCAAGATGTAAAGAACTTGTATTGTCACCAAAGATCATTGAAGAGTTAGCATGTAATCCCATGTCTGCATATAGCAATGCGATCCATATGGCCTCTTGAGTGGCATTGGCTAATCCACTATATTCTGCCTCTAATGAAGATAAAGCAATAGTAGGTTGTTTCTTGGAAGACCATGAAATGGTCTTATCACCTATAAAAGAGAGATAACCTGAGGTACTCCTCTTATCATCCTTGCAACCTTCCCAATCTACATCTGAGTATATTTTGATGTCCAAATCTGAAGTATAAGGAAAGTATTAACCTTGTTTTTGAGTACCCTTAAGGTATTTCAACATCCTCTTGGCAGCTTCGAAGTGAGGTGCTATAGGTTTGTGCATAAATTGACTTAAGACACTTACTCCATCAGCAATATCAATCCTTGTCAATGTAGCATAGTATAGGCTTCCAACTATGCTTTGGTATCCTACAACATTCTCAAGCACATCACCTTCATGAGCACTTAGGTTTTGGTTTACCCCCATAGGAGTGCTTGCTATCTTGGCATTCTCCAAGTGAAACTTCTTCAACATATCATGCACATACTTTCTTTGAGTGATGTGAATTTCAGAGCTTGTACAAACTAACTCAAGTCCAAGAAAATACTTTACTAACCCTAAATCACTAATTTTGAACTCCTGCATCATTTGATTATTGATCTACTTGATGCCATTGGCATCATTACCTATAAGTATGATATCATCAACATACACACATATGTATATCACCTCTAAATTACTTCTCTTGAAAAACAGAGAAGTATTTGCTTTGCTCATGATGAGTCCTTGATCTTGAAGGTATGTTGATACATATTCCAATTCCTTGATGCAGCTACACTTACCAATACCCTAATGGTTGGCATTTTGGCCACAGGTGAGAAAGAATCTTCATAAACAACTTCTTGGGTTTGTGCAAAACCCTTAGCCACAATTCTAGCTTTGTACATGCTTATTGATCCATCTGAATTGCTCTTGAACTTGTAAATCCATCTAGAACCAATTACCTTCATAGACTGCTTCTTTGGCACTAGCTCCCAAGTATCATTCTCCTTGAGTGCTTCAGTTTTTTCATCCATAGCTTCCTTCCATTCTGCCTTGGTCTTTGCCTCTTCATATGATGATGGCTCTTCAAGTGATAAATCTTTGGCAAGATAAATAGAATACTTAGTAACTAAAGAAGTGTAATACTTATATCTGATTCGTTTCTTCCTCTCCCTTTGTGATCTTCTAATTGCTTGGTTGGATGATTCAGGTATGTGCATCTTGACTTTGCCTTTGGATTTCCATGCCTTGAATTCTTATAGGTTGATGATGTCCTCATCATCTGATTTGGTGTCTTCAGTCTCATTTGGTTCTTCCTTGGTGAGGCTTGGAGGCTCCTCTCCGAAGTCATAAGGCAACTTTACTTTCCTGCATTCACTTTCAAACCAAGAATCATTCTCATTAAACACAACATCTCTTCTCACCATAAAACCTTTGTTGGATGGATTATAAAACTTGTACCCTTTCTGATTTAAATCATACCCTATGAAGATGCACTTCTCTACCTTAAGGTCTAGTTTACCCCTAATTTTAGATGGGATGTGTACATAAGCAACACATCCAAAGATCCGGCAATGATCAAGCGATGTTTGCACTTGGTGATTTCCCTTAGGTTCCTCAAGATCAGAGAGAAGAGCTACATTGCCTGCCACATGGTTTGAACATCCTGAGTCAATGTAGAAGAGATGGTCATAATTCATACCTTGTTTTGAAGTCATATTCATAATCACAAGGGAATCCTCTTGTTCCTGTGTGTAGTTGTCGTAGTCTTTCCGTGATTTGTAGCCTCCTTTGTATTTGTTATTGTAATTGTTGTTGTATTTGTTATTGTAGCCTTGATGATGGTTGAACCTTCCTCTTGATTGTGTGTAGCCACCTGTTTGCAAACCTCTACCTCTCTGATTCTTGAAGTTTCTATAACACTCATATGTGGTGTGATTTGATAAACCACAAATATTACATGGGGAAGAGTTCAAAGGTCTCCCCCTACCTTGCTTACCTCCTCTGCCCCTACCTCTTGAGCTCCTACCTCTCCCTACATAGTTAGCTTGAGAAGTAGCAACTTCATCCTCAAATTTTTTTCTTTTCCCTTTCTCTTTAGACTTTCCTTTATCTGTGTATAGGGCGGAAGAGCTATTACCTCTTGATGAATCTCCATTTTTGTTGAGCTTGGCTTCATGGGTAAAGAGTTTCCCCATTAGTGTGGTAAAATCTGGAGTTTGCATGTCCATGTACAAGCCATGGTATTTGTGACCCTTTCTCATTTCTCATCTGCCTTGATGCCATTGATTACTTGCCTTACTATCTCCTCTTCTTCAATCTCCTCTCCTATGCTTGCCAATTGGTCAGCAACATCCTTGACTTTGGTCACACTCTCTCTCACCAACCCATGACTCTCTTTATTAGTGAGGAGTTGAAGTCAAATACAAAAAAAAAAAGAGGAAAAGCACAAATTTTATGAAAGAAGATGCACAATAAGGGAAGGTAAAGGGTGCTGAGGTTCACGAGGTAATTATGGGAATAGTAATAACATTTTGAGGAGGAAAAATAAAAATATGTTGAACCTCTTGAGGAGGAGAAAAAAAAGACAGATATAGAGGATGATGAAAAACAAGCACAAATTGGTTCTATTTCTGCTAAACTTTGTCATAGAACTAAAGCACATATTATACAAGAAAATAAATATAAGAAGATATTTTTGTAGAGAGCTCTTTCTCAAATGAGCTTCTTTTTTGGGATCTCACGTGATTAAGAACAAAACAGCCCTAGATCAATGTATGCCACATTGATAGGGGTTGTAATAATAACATATTTTCTAAAATAAGTATGATTTTGTAGTTTTTAGGTGCCAATGTATCACATACATGTTGTAGTAGCCAAAAACTATAGAAAGATCAGCCATTATCAAGGAATATACATGGCCTAAAAGGAAGTAAAGATTTAATTTTGTTTTGGGGTTTGAGTTGAAGTTTAATCATAGTGTTTGCCTTATTGAGCAGCCACGAATTAAGGTTTGGGTTGATACATAAACAAAATAAATAATGAATGACGTTCACCATGGACACCAAATAACCTCCTCAATAAGAAATGTACAGCACACATGGAGATATAAAAATAGAATAATTGGTCTTATCAAGTAATAATTCCTCTTGATCACCTAAAATAATCAAGTCATCTACATACAAACATAAGTAGACAGATGCTTTACCTTCTCTTTTGTAGAATAGTGATCGATCAACCTCACTATTCTACAAGCCATTCATTCCATGCCCTTGGGGCTTTCTTAAGGCCATAGAGTGCCTTGTGTAGCTTGCAAAAATAATCACCTTTGATTTTATCTTAAAACACCAACGGTTCCTCCATGTATGTGACATCTTCTATATCTCCATTTAGGAAAGCATTCTTCACATCTAGTTGATACATCCTTCAATGCTAACTAGTTCTAATTGCAATGATGCTTCAAATGGTAGTCATCAAGGAAAAAGAGTTTTTCATAGTCCATTCCATATGTTTAAGAAAAACCTTTAGCTACAAGCCTTTCTTCAATGCTTCTTTACCTTATATACCCACTTGTTTTCAATGAACGTTGTCCGAGGGAAGGTTGGTCACAATGGCAGAATGAGCAGTAGGGTTGGGTCAAGCCCTTGGGGGGTCGTGTCCTCCCTATCTTGCGCGCAATGTTCCCATGCTCGGCATGTTTCCTAGCGAATAGTATGACAAGTGGCCCACCATTTGTGCTTCATGAGGGAACAAAACACTTTGCATGGGGTAGCAAGAGTAGGTCATCAAGGAAAAAATAGTAATGTAAGTAAATATATCATTTAAACCAAAAACACTATACTCATCAGCACTACATCAAATGATTACAAATGAGTAATAGATGATGGCTGATCCTGAAAGGAGTGATAAAAAAAATACAAGATGAATGCCACCAATTGATGATGGAAAATAAAACTCTAGCAATCATATACAATGCTAGAGTGTCAATGTGAGTCAATATCATCTCTCTATCGTTTTTGGTACAGGGCCGAAAGTATTTCTTCTTCTTCAATTCAATTTCTTTGGGTTTCAATAGAAAACATTTTCTTTATACATGAATCCATCTCTATGATGCTCCTTATTTTTGTGAGGCCATGGAGAGCAGAGATGAGGGAAGAGAGATAGGGGTATCTTTCTCTCTCACTCTCTCTCTATCACGTTTAGTAGATTCCTTTTGTAGATACATTGAGTAGAGAGGTAAAGAAACATAGAGAAAATCTCCTACTCTCTGGTGGTCAGAGTTCGGAACATGCACAAAAAAAAGGAGGAAGAGCAAGAAAGCACCTGAAAGAAAACTCATGGAAAAAACCTAATCAAGGCTAGGCATGTATATATAGGTTTCCCCAAAGTTTCCTTTATAGATCTTTAGATCCTTCTAATTTTTTCGTTCCTTTTTAAGAAGATCTTTGTTTTTCTCTTTTCTAATTTTTGGGAATCCAATCTTTCTTTTCTATTTTCAATTTCTTTTTTTCTTTTTTTTTCCTTTTTTATTTTTATTTTTCTATTTTTATAGTTTTTACTTTTTCTCGTGTCTTTTTATTTTTGATTAAGTTTTTTATTCCTTTTCACACATATATGAAAAGAATTTAATTAAATTAAGGCTTGGAGTGGGAAAATGGTTTCCCTAAGTTCCTAATTGAGGTTTTTATTTGGAGATGTTAGGGTTTCTTAGGGCTAGGGTTTGTAACATACATTCAATCCTTACACATATACACTAAGGGCTAAATACCATGTGTTTCTAAGGTTTCAAATTTAAGCTTCCAAAGGTTGAACTCTAGGGTTTCTAGGGTTAGGAACTCATTGACAAGGGTTAGTTTAAAGTTATTTACCTAGGGTTTCTAAACTCAAGGGTTGTGTGGTTTCTCATTAGGGATTGAAGTCAAAATTTCTAGGATTTGGAGGTTTCTAGGTGCAAAGTTTACATGGCTTCACATGGGTTTTCAAAATACAAGGTTGGTCTTTATACGGTAATGTTTAAACGACAATCAGGGCTTCAGAGTGGTAAAGTTTCCTAAAGCTCTCAATTACAAGTGAAGTTCTTTTTAGGGTTTAGAAAGTTAATACATGACTTTTGAACGTAAAAATATCATTGAACTTTATATAGGTAATTTTATGGATTTCTAGGGTCATGCTATGTCAAAAACACACAAAACAAAAGGTACCAATGAAACTATTTCATCACACAATAAATCAATCAAATACTACTTGGGCAAATTTACAACTCCATTCATTTATCTTCCTCTAGACAACATATTAGATCAGAGTCACTAAGAGATAAGTTTTTTGAAAAACATCATGCACATAATCCCACATAGATTTCATCCTCACATCCACCCCCACTAGACTTGTGCATCGTCCCAGTGGGCCAACCTTGAAAGTCAAATAGAAGTGTATCAAGATTCTTTTGAAACTCTTTTTAGTTTTTTTTTCTAATGTTAATATTTTAAGTTTGGAAATTGAAAGATGCTTTTCCTATGCAAATGGAGGTTGTAAAAAAAATAAAGATGATTTTAAATTATGTAAGTTATGATTGGAAAACCCATTCTCTCAACATACCCTTCAAAAATAAGTCAAATTACACCTATACAAATTACTTAAACTTCCAAATAACAATCTTTCATATCGACTCATTTCATTGTCAATCATCATTTTATATAAATGTTCTCATGTTTGGTTCCTATACACCCATCACGAAATACAACTAGCTCCAGTATTGAATAGCTCAGGCTCGTATAGCATGCAATATCCAAAGAAGAGCAATCATTTATCATACCTATGAGTGAAAGACATTCAATCTTTACAACAACATTTGCTCCAATGAAATATTCTTTATAATATTTTAAAGTGGTCACCAATCCCCATATTCTCTTTTAATCTATGGATACTTTTTCTGAGTGTCATGTAATATCTTCGCAACAAAGAGAACTATGTATCTTCGCTCCTCATCCTTATCTTGACTACGATCGAGCCTATACCAATATGACTCGTGTCAATACTCAAAAAGATAGGCTTCTAACGTGAATAATCACCATACTTCTGTCCAAAATAATATGTTTCTCTTTCTCAATAGATCATATAAAGGGCTCACAACATGAGAAAACTAAGGAATTGAGATCATGTAGAAGACATGGGCTCTTAACAATCTCCTTACCTTGTTAACATTAGGACACAACTCAAAATTTCTGTTAATGACCTCAACTTTTTACAGGTATGTCTTGCGGCCCTAATATCCACACAAATGTCCTACAATGAGAACCTCATCAACTCCTAGATTTCTCTATAGAAAATTTCTAGCCTATCTCTTCATATCCCTAAAAAGTTTCTCAAAATTAGAGATATGCTTGCTAACAATGCTTGCTTAGGTCATTCTCAACACTCCTACATCTTTTCCATAGTTTGAAATCCTTTTCCCTTTCATCTTGGTCATCATCTGTATGACTTCTTGGATCCTTGACCCGTGTATCATGCTTACTTCCTAAATGATGAGAATTAGAGTCAAGATCATATGGTAGAGTTACCTTTTGTTTGTCTTCATAATACAAAGACATGTGTTCTTCAAACACATTATCTCTACTTGTAGTGAATTGCTTGGTTGAAGGATTGTAGAACCCGTAAGCCATCTAAGTTGATTCATAGTTAATAAACACTACATTTTTTGCCCTTTCATCTAGCTTACCTCTTATTTCTGATGGTATATGAACATAAGCAAAACAACCAAATAGCTTGCAATGTCCAAGACCACGTTTTCTTCCATGCCATGCTTCATAAGGATTCATACCTTGAAGTGATTTGGATGGTAGTCTATTGACAAGATACATAATAATTGAAATAGCCTCTACTGATAAGATGGAAAACCCTTCTCTAACATTGTTCTGGTTGATCGAACCAATGCCTCATTTCTCTTCTCTACAATTCCACTCAGTATACGAGATTACTTGGTAGTCACTTCTCTTTTGATAATTTTATCTTGCAAGGACTCATCAAACTCTTTGCAGAAGTATTCTCCCCCTCCATCAGATCTAAGCTTCTTGAGTGATCTACCTGAATGATTCTCCACATGTGCTAGATACTTTTTGAAGCAATCAAACACTTCATTCTTACTCTTGATAAAGTATAGAAGATTCCATCTACTATAGTCATGAGTAAATGAGACATAATACCTCATCCTACCAATGAAAGTTCTTGACTTGGCCCCCATATATCTGTATGCACTAAGTCCAATAAGTTGTTGTGGATGTACCCTTTCTAGTTGAATGGTTGTCTTTGTGATGTCCAAGTCTGACATACATCACATCTATTGATCATGTGTTCCTTTGATTTGTTTGGTAGTCCAAGAACATGTTGATCCCTGCATATATCCTTCAAGGTTCTTTCATTCATATGAGCAAGTCTCTTATGCCACACTTCAAGATCACTTAGGGTTTGAGACCCAAAAGTGAATAGAGCTATGTTCCTCGTTTCTCCTACTTCAAAAGTAAAGAGGCTACCATGCTTCTCACCTTTGGCTATCTTCTTGAAGCCTTGACATGGATCTTCCACAAAAGCTCCATGCTGGATGAACCTTACTTGCAAGCCTCTTTCAACTATTTGGCCTATAGTTATTAGGTTTTTAGTGATAGTGGGTACATAGAGGACCTTTCTCAAAATGTTTCTCCTACTATTGGAAGCTTTGACATTACCAACCTTCTCCACATTGTGTTTTGTGTCATCCCCTATTTCAACTTCATGTCTATGCTTTGGACTTTCCAAATCAGATAGAAGAGCAACGTTGTTTGTAAGATGATTTAAACATCCTGAATCTATGTAGAACAAATGATTATCTCCTTTACCTTCTTTGTGGCTTATATTCATTAGAAGCAATGAGTCTTCATGTGCTTGATCTTTTGAGTAATTGTTGAAGTCCCTTCTATTATGGCCTCTATTGTTATTGTTGAATTTGTGTCCACCTCTGCCTCTATTGCTACCATCTCCACCTCCTTCACTTCCTTTCTAGGTATTCCCATTGGACTAGATATTTTGAGTGGTGTAGTTGGTCTTATCATAGATGGCATAAGGTTAAAGATTTTGACCTTTGGCTTTTTCATGCTCTTGCTTGTGAAGTTGGCTTGGGAAGTCTCCTCATCATCTTCTTTGTTCTTCTTTCCTTTCAACTTATTGTCCTTATTATCTATATTTAGAGCACTAGTTGAATTACCATGATAGGAGTTACCTTCCTTTATGCTATTTTTGGCCTCTTGATTGAGGAGTTGTCCAAGAAAGATATTGATGTCTGGAGTTTGCATATCCATGATGAGATCATAAGTTGATAATGGTTTGTTTAGGTGTCTTGCTCATTTGGTTGAACTTGCTCCAAAGATAATTCTTTCATTCTTTGGTACTAGCGGAAAAAAAGAAGTCTCTAGGGCATCCCAAGTCTATTGAGGTGTCTTGCATCCTCTAATATATGGTAATAGAAATCCAAAGATAGATTCTAGTATGTACGACCTTGCTTGTGCGGGTCCTCCCTTGGATCTTGGAATAGGCATAACTATTGATATATGTAGGTAGTGATGTGTGTGAACACACAAGGACCACCAATGAACTTTTTCCCCTCTTTAGGAGGTTTTCCCCCCTGCTTGTATATACGCCTATTGCCCTAATGGGTTTCTTATCTTTATACATTCTAGTGGTAATACATTAAGTATTGTGTGTTGTGCTCCAAGCTTCTTCTTCTTCCTTGTGTTGTTTGTGTGCTTTCGTAAACCATGAACTCCAACAACTCGTATCAAAGTAGGTGGTTGCTTCATCTAGGGTGTCATCCACACCCCTCTGAATGCACTACCATAGTTCTCGTGTAGGCTATTTCATCTTTTTATGCCAAAGATATATAGAGATTTCAGTTTTCCAATATAAGCATGTCAAAGTCTGCTATAGGTTAAGCAACACTCAGCAAGGTAGTTTCATTCAAATTTTTTAGATACAATCAATTTTCTACATCAAGGTATTTTAGTCATTGGCCATGGTTGAAAGCCGTGATGTATTCTATATGTTGGCTATTGAGAATAAGTTGGATGGTACTAGTTACCCATTATGGGATTATATGATGCATCATGTATCGGTTGCAAAAGGACTATGGAATATTTTGCAGGTTGTTGAAAAATATCATATTACATCTGCAAACATAGTTGTTAAAGGTGATGCACATGGCATTGAAGATGAGGATATTATTCATGTTTGTGTTCATACTGTGGTTCTTATTGCACCTACTATAGACCAAATTCATTGGGATGGTAGAGATACTCAAGCACATGCATTGATAGCCTTGTCTATCAAGCATGCCATTATTCCTGATATTTGCTCTTACACAACAACTAAAGATGCTTGGGATACACTTGCCACTTTATTCCAAGCAAGGAATGAGGCTCCTATTGCTTACCTCCTAAAAGAGTTGTAGAGCAAGCACATGAATGAAGGTGATTCCATGGACAGTTTCTAACAAAGATCAAAGATTTGAAGGAACAATTGATTTTTGTTGATGAAGTCTTAACCTGACAGTTCACTTGTGCAAACTGTTTTGAATGGTCTTCGTGATTCATACAAGAGTTTTGCTTCCATTCTTCATTTGATGATGAAAGGGGATCCAAATGCCTTAAATTTGAGGAGTTAGTCTCTATTCTATTGCAAGAAGATTACTCTAGGAAAAACAGGTCTATTATGCATGTTGCAAATCAAGATTTCTTGGCGAGTCAGAAGGGCAAAGGTAAATGGAGCTCTTCCATTAGTAAGCAAAAACCTTCTAATTCTGCAGAGTCAAAGAAGGATGAGAGAGAGGAGAAGATAATGAAAAAGTAAGAATTGGTTTGCAAGTGTTGTAAATCAAATGATCATGTCATAAAGAGCTGTCCAAAACTGGCTGCTAAAGAGGCAAAGAAAAAAGAGGTTGGAATGGTTGTTGTAGAGGCCTCTACACCAAAAATAGAGTCTACTAATCTAGTGAAAAATGAAAAATGGGCATTTAATACTATTTGTAGGTTTGACCCATCTTCTCCTAAATAATGTATGTTTGTAGTAGACTCAGATGTTTGGTATTGTTATAGTGGGGCAACCAAACATATTAGCTTGGAGCACAACTTCTTCACTTCAATCAAGCTTGCGCTTATAGGGAATACTATCACATGCTCCAAAAACTCCTCTTATCCTATCATGGGAGTTGGTAAGATCATTTTGACTACTGCTGATGTTAGTTCTTTTACATTCTCGTATGGTTTAATTGTGCTAGGGATCAAGAGGAATCTGTTTTCAGTTTCATCTTTAACCTAGATTGGCTTGGTTGTGAAATTTGTTGATGATAGATGTAGAGTTCATGATCTGTCAAATGGTGACGTGATTGTTGCTTATGGCATTTATGTTGTGGGTTGTATAAGCTCATACACTATGGAAAATTTGTGAACGATTTGGCATGTGTAGTACATGATTCTCACGTTGTGTCAGATTCAAAGCTTTAGCACGCACACTTTGGTCAACTGAAATTTGCTAGATTGTTATGCCTATAGAAATCAACTTGAAGCACCTGAAAAACATTTATGTGAAGGCTCTTTTTTGGGCAAAATGCAATGTTCCTCATTCCCAAAAGATGATTCTGTTTGAGCTATTCAGGAACTATAGCTTGTTCACAGTGATGTCTATGGGCATATGTAGACATCCTCTTTTGGGAACTATCTTTACTTCATGACTTTCATCATTGGTTTTTTCAGGCATGCATGGGTATGTCCATTGAAAGCAAAGTTTGAAGTGTTTATGTGTTTTAAATATTCTCTCATTTTGGCTAGAAACTGAGCATGTAGAAGGCTCACCCTCCGTTTTGATTGAGGAGGGGAATCTATGTCGTATGACTTTAATGCATTTCTAGTTGAACATGGGATAAAAAGCTTATGTATAGTGCCATATACACCTCAACAGAATGGAGTTACTGAATGGAAGAACACGTCACTCATGGAGATGGGGAGGTGTATGGTTAAGAGTCAAGCTTTACCACATAATTTCTAGCTTTGAGGTTGTCATGTGTGTAGCATATGTACTTAATAGGTGTCCCACTAAAGCATTGCAGTTTATTACTCCATATGAGGCTTGGCATGGTTGCAATACATCTATTTCTCACATGCATGTTTTTGGTTGTTTGGAATATGCATTAATGCTTAAACAACAATGTAGGAAATTGGATGATAAAGTAGTGAAATGTATTTTTGTTGGGTAGATCTTTGAAAGCAAAGACTATCATCTGTATAATCCACATACTACATGCATTTTGGTTAGCCGTGATGTTGTTTTTGTGGAAGATGCTATTCATTCACTACTTTCATGTACTAAGGATACATTTTTTAGCTCCAAAGACATGTATGATACTTTGGTGTCTGTTTTTACAGGTCGAGAGTCTAGTGCTGGTCCTAATGAGGCAACTTCTCATCCTTTATAGGATTCATGTGAGGATGCGGATTATTTTGTTTTTGATGCAGATTTGCATGATGCACTTGTTGATGAGAGAGCTGATATTAAGGAGGCAAAAATTATGTCAAAATGGCTCATGCAGACTTTGGGTGACAACAAATTAGATGCACATCTGTCATATTGTACTCATTCAGGCTGTCATAGTGCCTCTTTTGCATCACATTGTTATGTTATGGCTACCTAGTCTCTCTGACAAGAATGACCGTATTTCATTTTATGAAGCACAAAGTTCGAAAAGTTGGATGGTTGCAATGCAATCTGAATATGATGCTCTAATGAAAAATGGTATCTATTCTTTATGTAACTTGCCTCCTGGAAAGTAGCCATTGGCACTAGGAGGTATACAAGCTTAAGTGTAAGCCTAATGGAACAGTTGATAGGTATAAGGCTAGGCTTGTTGCAAAGGGTTATGCTCAAGATAGAGGAATTGATTTTGATGAGACCTTTGCTCCTACTTGTCCAATGACTACTGTTTGTAGCATCTATGCACTTCCATCTCATCATGGTTGGAATGTACATTAATTGGACATTAAAACTGCATTTTTGAATGGTGGCTTTATGTAAAAAGGGCATGAAAACCAAGTGTGCAGGTTAAAGAAGTCATTATATGGCTTAAAGTAAGCACCATGTGCTTGGTATGAAAAGATACATGCCTATCTGATTGTATATGGTTGAGAATAGTCCAAATAAAAGCCCCTTTATATATTAAGTGTGCTAATGATGTGCTTCTGATCATTGTTGTGTATGTTGATGATATGCTGCTCATTCGTCCTCATGAGATATTTATGGCATATTGCTGATTTTAAGGTTGATCTGCATGCCTTATATGAGATGTTAGATTTGGGGCATTTGCATCATTATTTGAGCTTCCAATTTATGCAATTTGATGGTGGAATAGCTCTATGTCAAACGAAACATATTGACACATTATTACAGTGTTTTGGCCTTGAAGACTGCAAACTTATTGCCACTCCTATGGAGACAAGTTTGTGATTGAGTCTTCATGATTTTTAAGATGCATTTGATGCTGCTCTCTATGAGCATGCTATTGGATGCTTGATTTACTTATGCATTACTTGGCTAGATATTCACTTTGTTGTCTCACAGATGAGCAGGTTTATGCATTGCCCATGTGTCAAAGTGGAGGTTGAGGAAGACATGATCTTTATATACATGTACATTCATCTTGTAAACACTTCACACATACTTTGAAATAATGTCAAATGTATATATATATATTTGTATATACATATGGAACCTATGAGAGATGAAGACTAGATGAGAAATAGATGATTAGATCATAAGTTGAGTGTGTAATATCCATTAGATGAACTTCTTATCTGAATAGAAGAAGTTTTCAAGAAGTTTGACCTTGATGTTTTTCTTCTTTCTCCTTTTGTGCTTAATCAATTGAGAAATCCTTTTGTGTGTGTCTAAGTTTGTAGTTGATGCATCTATGGTCAATCTTTGAGAGTCTTATTGTAATCAAACTTAGAGAGTTTTGTGTAGGACTATTCATATGTGTAACAAGTGATCAGTGACTCCTGAAATAGGTGCACTTTTGATGGTCAACGATTTGATCAGATCTCAGTCTATAGTATAACCTTTTGAATAAATAAGCATTCAAAATTTAAGTTGGAAGGTAAGCAATTTGTTGTGTTTACAAACTTGTAAACATCAAAGTACACAACAAAACATGATGAGACCTCCCAAGATCTTCAAAACACCAACCAAATGTTTCCAAACTTCAAAAACAAACTTTCCTCCAAACTTTCAAGAAAACAGAAATAGTTCATTGTAGAAAAATAACTACCAAAAACTCTCTAAGAAAAATTTCACAAAACTAATCATATATCCTAAAATTGGACTCTATATAGCATGAGTTAGAAACAAAAAATATCAAAAACGGTGGAGTATATCTCCCAAATCAACAGCTTGAAGTGAAGGTCAGAAGAAGCCTACAACAGCAAGGTATGACTAACTATTTGAATTGAAAACTGATGTACAGAAGCAATATCACTTCAAGATCTATGAAAAATTTTAATATGGATAGAAATATGAGAGCTAAGGAAACTCCTCCATGTGAAATCACTCAAAAATACCTCATAACCATTGAGCTATGAAAATTTGAAGAGAGGTATGTCTGTGATGAGGCACCGGATAAACACAATAAAGAAGATCTGCAAAAACGCTTACTTGCGTGGCGTTTTCTCATTGCGAACTGTACAAAAACTGATCTAAGTATATAGTAAAAGTTTTAAGCTTCGCAACAAAACAAGAATCACTCAATTTGGACACCTACACTAAGAGAACCACTCTTTTTACTAAGAGGCTATCATTAGAAGAGCCTTCCTTGTCTAAAAATAGACACCTCTCCTTTCCTTCTTACTTTTATCTACTTTTATGTACTTTTGCTCTAAATTTTGAGATGTGAACGTGTCCACATGTTATTTTTCATAACTAATAAGATCCACAAGCTTCCATATACCATTTTTAATAATTAATAAAAATCCACAAGACTACTTTAGAGCTTGTTTTTATGTAACATTGTCCCCCTCAAGCTCTGAATCCAAAGCTTTGACTCCAAGTAGTACTTTGATTCGCTTAAGATTCTGAGAATCCACTGCTTTTGTGAGTATGTCTGCTAATTGATCTTTAGTTCCAACATGTTGAATATCAATATCTTCATTCACCACCTTCTCTCGGATATAGTGATAGTGCACTTCAATGTGTTTTGTTCTTGCATGGTACACTGGATTAGACGCGAGCTGTAATGAACTTACATTATCTCCAAAGAGTAGTGGACGCGTTGTAGATAGATTCATATCTTCATAAAGCTTCAAGTACCACATAATCTCACATGTTGCATTTTTAAGACTTCTATATTCAGCTTCTGTGCTTGAAAGTGCTACTATAGGCTATTTTTGGGAACTCCATGAAACCAAATTATTACCTGCAAATATGAGATATCCACCTGTACTCCTTCTATCATCCTTATTTCTAGCCCAATCTGCATCACTATAAGCTTTCAAATCCAAACCTTCATGATACTTATAGCCCAGACCTTCATTTAATGTACCCTTCAAATATCTCAAGACCCTTTTAGCTGCTTGCATATGTACATATGTGGGTTTGTTCATGAATTGAGACAATGTACTTACACTAAATGTAATATCCGGCCTTGTTAAAGTTGCATATATAAGAGAACCAATCAAAGACCTATAGATAAGTGGATCTTCTAAAGGTTCACCATCTTCATCACTATACTTCACCTTGGGTTCCATTGGATTACTGATACTCTTGCAATGCTCCATGCCATATTTCTTTAACAAATCTGAAATATACTTCCTTTGTAGAAGATATATGCTATCTTCCTTCTTCATAACTTTGATTCGAAGAATGTATGTCAGTTCTCCTAAATCTGAAATTTTAAATTCAAATCCAAGCTCTGCTTTGATCCTGGCTATCTCACCTGCATTGTTTCCTTTTATAATCAAGTCATCCACATAAATTGAGATATAAACAATCAATGATCCTTAACATACAAAGAAGTATCTGCATTTGAACAATTGTATCCTTGCTTTTCATGAAACTTTACCAATATAAAATTCCAAGCCCTAGGAGCTTGCTTAAGACCATACAATGCTTTCAAGAGTTTACATACATGCATAGGCTTCTTGGGATCTTCATAACCTGTTGGTTGCTCCATGTACACATCTTCTTTTAAATCACCATTGAGAAATGCATTTTTTATATCTAATTGATAAAGATTCCATACCTTGCTTGCAGCAACACTTATTAATGTCCTTATTGTTGATATCTTGGCACCAGGAGAAAATGTCTCCTCATAATCGATGCCATAACTCTGTGCATAACCTTTACAAACAAGCCTTGCTTTATATCTACTTACTGAACCATCACTGTTTCTCTTTATCCTGTACACCCATTTGTTACCAATTACCTTCATGTTAGGTTGCGTTGGAACTAAACTCCATGTATTGTTCTCATACAAAGCTGTCATTTCTTCATCCATTGCTTTAACCCATTTCTTTACCTTTGACGATTCTTTAAAAGTTGTTGGTTCCTGCTCCTCAAGAAGTTTTGCAATATAAGCTTCATGAGAAAATCTTTGCGGTTGCCTTCTTTCTCTTACTGGATACCTTGATTGGCTTCTTGTCCTACCATGCTTTTCTTGCCTTTGAGTTTGAGTTCTTCTTGATGTAGAACCTTTACTTTCTTCTTCCTGTGACTCAATTTCCTTTGAAATCAAATCAAGAATTTTCTTCAACTTTTGATTGGGGGGAGTTACCTCTTCATGTGTAGTTTGACTCTCTGGTGAAATTGGAGAAATTGGCTCTTCTTCGTGACTTCTTGTAGTTTCTTCTTCATCTACCTGCACTTCATGTTTATACCATGATTTATCTTCATGAAAAATAACATCTCTCGAAACAAATACCTCTCCCGTATCTGGGTTCACACATCTATATCCTGGTTGCCCTTCTGCCATACCAATGAAAACCATTTTTTGTGACCTTGGATCCAACTTTGACCTTAACTGTTGTGGAACATGAATAGAACATATGCTTCCAAAAATTTTACAATTAGCAATATCTGGTTTTGATGCATTAAAAAATTCATAAGGTGCTTTCTATACATGACTTTGAGTAGGTGGTAACCTGTTCATCACATAAACTGCCATATTGCATGCTTCAGCCCAAGAAGTAAGTGGTAAGTCCTTTTCATTTAACATGCACGTACCCATCTCCAAGATAGACCTGTTTCTTCTTTTGGCCACACCATGTTGTTGAGGTGTGTATCTGTTTGTAGTCTCCTTTTTAATTCCTTCTTCCTCCAAAAATGCAAGAAACTGATTAGAAAAATATTCACCTCCTCCATCTGATCTCAACCTTCTTATGCTTTGACCTGTTTGCTTTTCAACCAATGATTTAAACTTTTTGAACATGTCAAACACTTCGGATTTGTATTTCATAAAATAAATGAATGTAAATTTTGAGAACTCATCAATAAATGTTACAAAGTACTTGCTACCTACCATGGACTCTTCTTGAGATGGACCCCATACATCAGTATGAATCAAGTCCAAAATACCTCTGCTTTGCAATCGTGCTTTTGAAAAAAGACCTCCTACCTATTTTCCAAACTGACATGCCTCACAAACAAAATCCAAATCTTGCTTAGGTAGTTGTGGTAAACCTTCAATCAATGATTTATTTGCAATATCTTTTAACCTGCCAACACTGATGTGTCCTAATCTTTTATGCCATAAATCCAATTGACTTACTTGAGGCCCATTTACCATTGTATAACCTGCATAATCTGGAACTTCAACTTCATAAGTATATAATTTGTTTACCTTTTTTCCTTTTATAACAAAATTCCCATCCTTATTCTCATAAGCCTACCACTGATTATTATCAAAATCAACCTTTACTCCATTGTCCTCCATCTATCCAACAGAAATCAAATTTCTTGTAATAGTAGGAACAAACAAAACATTTCTAAGAGTTACATGTTCACTAAGTGGACAATCACCAATGTAAACTACTTCATGCTCAGTACTATCTCCTGTAGCAACTATGACTCTTGAATCAGGTTTGTGTAAGTTCACAAACATATTCATGTTGTGACTCATGTGGTTTAAGCATCCACTCTCTACATACCAAGTTTTGTTGTTTACCTTCCTCTTATGTGTCTCTGTATGCATAGCCATAAGAACATTTTCCTTTTGTGTTTGAGCCTCCTCTTGTACTATGTTGTTGTTGTGATGCATGTGATCTTGGCCTCTTCCTCTTTGTCATCCTCTAAAACCACCTCTTCTATTCGGATTGGAGAAGAAATCCCTGACATAATGACCAACTTTACCACAATAATGGCAAGCAAAGTTACCTTGCTAGTTTGGTTGAGTTTGTTGACTTTGTTGTGTTGTTCTTCCTCCTCTAGTAGCATTCAGGCTTCCTCTTCCTCTTGCATTGGTATTGAATCTTCCACCTCCTCTCCAATTTCCTCTACCTCTTGATTTATTTGATGAAGTATAAAGAGCTTGTCCTTGACTACCTCTTTGTGAATGATAAGAGTTGCCACCTTCTATGTTGATTTCTTCAGTCATCATGAGCGTTTGTAAATCTTCAAAGGATGGCAGATTCTCTCGAGTCATGATAGACGTAATGAAAGACTTCCATCTTTCATCTTCTCTCAAGCCACTTAACATGCTATTAAACTTTATATCCTCACTAGGAGATGCATCAATAGAGGCTAATACTTCAATAAGAGATTTTACCTCAAGAACATAATCATTAACTAATTGTCGTGGCTTCTTTTCTACTCTTGTCAACTCACCAATAAGTTGTGTTTGCCTTTCTCTGTTGGTAGTTGCAAAAAACCTTTCTAGAGACTCCCAAGCCTCTCTACTAGTATTCAAACCTCTTATATGCACAAGCATAGTATTGGAAATTGTTTGTGATACAATAAACAAAACTCTTCTGTCTCTTTTGATCCATTCTTGCTCTCTTGCTCGATCCGCTTGTGTAGGAGCTTCTGGTAATACCGGCTTCACTTCTATCCCTGTTATCAATCCCCAAAGACCTTTAGACATGAGATGAGACTCCATTCTAAACTGCCACATGGGATAATTTCGCCCATCTGATAACTTCTCAATCGATGCACTCAAATCTACCATGTTGAATTGTTGTAAACAAAGAAGATAATTCAATAGGTTGTATGAAAGATTTGAGTTAAAAAAAAAAACTCTTATACCACAATGTTGTGTTTACAAACTTGTAAACATCAAAGTACACAATGAAACATGATGAGACCTCCCAAGTTCTTCAAAACACCAACAAAATATTTCCAAACTTCAAAAACAAACTTTCCTCCAAACTTTCAAGAAAATAGAAATAGGTCACATTAGCAAAATAACTACCACAGACTTTCTCAGCATAATTTGACAAAACTAATCATATATCCTGAAAGTAGACTCTGCATAGCATGCTTTAGAAACAAAAAAAATAAAAAACGATGGAGTGTAGCTCCCAAACCAATAGCTTGAAGTCAAGGTAAGACGAAGCCTGCAACAGCAAGGTATGACTAACTATCTGAATTGAAAACTGATGTATAGAAGCAATAAAACTTCAAGATCTATGAAAACTTTTGATATGGATAGAAAGTATGAGAGCTAAGGAAACTCATCCAAGTGAAATCACTCAAAAAGACCTCATAACGACTGAGATATGAAAGTTTGAAGAGAGGTATGTCTCTGATGAGGCACCGGATAGACACAATAAAGAAGATCTGCAAAAAACGCCTACTTGCGCGGAGTTTCTGGAAAACTCTCTATGAAGGACATCATAGATATCTTCTTGATGGACATGTTTTACATGAAGGGTAAATTGGTTGACAAGTGCAATGCCAAATGAAAGCAAGTGATTGGAAAGATCTAAGGGATGTAGAAACAACTATCATTGGCATGAAACAACTACCGATCTTTGACAAAATCCATTATTGGAGTTAGTTATTGATCAATCATTTGGTAGATCCAATGCATATTTTCAAGAATGTGGGATAGATGCTCTGGAAGACAATGATTGAAAGGAAGGAAGGCAAAGCACAAAGGGACGACTTGGAAGAGCAAGTCCGTATGCAAGACTTGTGGGAAATTACCAATCCCAGCAAAATAGTGTTGCTATAAAGAGCTCCTTGGGTGCTCCACAAGATGGAAGAGCAGCAAGTGAATAAGGTGATTTTAGAGTTTCAAACACCTACTAGGTGCATGAGGTGTCTAAAGATTGCCTTCATACAAAGCAATGATCTCTGAGGGCTCAAGCCTCATGATTGGCAAAAGTTTTTACAGTTTGTGCTCTTGTAGCATTAAAACTTTGTGCTCTTTCGGAGGATTTGTGAACAAAAATTTTTAAACTTAGTTCCTTGGTAGAAAGGATCTCTTCTAAAGAGATTAGAAGAGATATCATAGAGAGTGTGAAAACTCAATGCTATAGAGGCTATCTATATGGTTGAGAAATATTTTCTCACGAATATTTTTTCAATTCAGCTTTATTTATTGGTTCATGTGGTTGATGAAGTTGCAATATCAAGAACTACCCATAATCAATGGATGTTCCTCTTACAATGCTTCATGAAGACATTAAAAGGTTTTCTTCATTAGAGAACACATCCAAAGGGAAGCGTGGTAGAGGGGTAGCTCATACAAGACTCTCTTGTATTCCTAACAGAGTTTATATGCATCTCGGATCTAGAAAAGCCTCTCTTATGGAGCGGTGATGAAGATGTTCATGTCATAGATGATGAACATCAAGCTAAAGGGATGCCAAGAACTATGGATGGAGCTTTTGGAGAGAAGGCAATGAAGTTTTGCATCGTTAACTTTGAGCCTATGCAGAAGTGGTTGGAGAGGTATGAGCTTGCCAAGGAGAAAAACGCAAAGGAAAAAACTCACTTTCGAAAGAATAATTCCACTCATTTTTTGCATCTTTTAAAAAGTCTTTGACCTCTCCAACCCTTTCCAACAAGCAGATGGCAAGATAAAATCATTTCACAAGCTACAACACCAGGTAAGGATATCTTTGAAGAAGAGAAGGAACTCCCAAAGGAGTGTGATTGGGAGTATTCTAAATACGGTGCACTTTGGTCTCATGAACGACACTTTCAGATGACACAAATCAACAAAAATATGTCTTCTTTTGATAGTGGGGTGATGGTGAACTTTTTCTAAAAATGTAGGGCTAGTGCAAGAGACGTGAATGTTCAAGAAGGCAAGCTGAAGTATTATGGAGTGATCAAAGATATATTGAAGCTATCCTTTAGGAGGTTTGACTACTTTTTGTTTGATGTGCCAAATGCTCCAAAGTAGTCACCTCTAGAAGAAATGCAATAGTGAGGCAGGATAAGAGTGGTTTGCTTCAAGTAGACTCCACAAAGCAATGGATAGATGAAAGAGATACATTTGTACTTCCTAAACACTGTGAGCAGGTTGTATTTATAGGAGATTCAAAAGAAGCAGGGTGGCTATTTGTTTTACAAGTCTCTCCACGTAGGAGAAAAATTTTTGAGGACATAGATGAACAAGAAATTCCATCTGTAATGGACTCTAAGATGCACTCATTAGTGGAGGAGGAAGAGATCATTATCCAAGATGAAGAGGTCTTTGAAGAAGACGAGGTACATGATGAAGTAAGAGACGATATGTTGTACGAGGATGATGATCAAGAAGGGGCAGACATACCAAGAGATCTAGAAGTCGCCAATGTAGAGATAGATGGCCTCTATGCATCAGATCTCCAAGAAGATGCTAGAATAGAGGATTTATGGAACACACACTTGTATGTACTTATTTGTCTTTATTTATTTTGCTATGTTTTTTGTACACTATTATCTTTTTATATTACCATTCTTATTGTATTCTAATTATTTGAGTTTTCTATTGTAGAGCATGATGGGAGAGAGTCCACCAGTCACTCTGCACTCCATGATAGAAGAGTAATTTATGGGGTTTATATCCCAGACACCTCCTACTTATATGGCTAGAGCATCATAATACTAGATCGCTCATGATAGTACTCCCCCTAGCCTCACTCCCACTAGTGACACTCCTACTGACACCATTTTCTTTGGCAGGACTACTCTTTGGTGAGACTACTGCCCTCAAAAGTACTCCTAGCTTTATGACTCCACCATGACTATCCTCTCGGCCAACCCCTAGTGGCTCTAGTAGTCAATATATGTGTTCAACACCATAGCAGGATATAGGTGCTAGCCCATCTCACTCAGAGTAGGAGTAGGTTCCAGAGGTGGATCTACAGGTGGCTCTAAAGGAGGAGGATGTTATGGAGGCAGTGTGACAGATGTTGTGTCTCCCACTTCTACTCCTAGAGCAAGTACCTTAGATGTAGGTACATCAGATAGTATACCATGTACACTTTGGGGTGCTCATGACCATGACAACTCGAGCGCATATGACAACTGTGCTCCATCTAGTTTGGACACTCTATCATGGTGAAATGGAGTGAATAGGATAGATATTGAAAAACGTATATCATAGAGTCGATCTATTAGGAGTATTGGTCAACACTTGGGTACTCTATTTTCATCTCGGAGTGGATTCAACACAGTGTGCATGAGTTGATGTTGCATCAACGATCAGAGACTCGTGACGCTTTTAGAGTAGGCTTACCAAAGCCTATTTGAGTAGACTTTGAGGAGTGGGATATGATCCGCGATGAGGAACAATAGTCTCATGACCAATATCATCAACAATGAGATGCAACGGCCACACATCTAGATACAATTGGAGCATCACATTTGGGCAACCATGGGTATGACACTATGTGTCACGAGTTTTTAAGTATCATTTGGATGATTGAATTTTTTTGCATTAAGCACATCATGTATATTCATCAAAAGTCTTGCATATTTGTTGTAGGAGTTAGTAGCAGGTCATCCTCCAACACCAGTAGAGAAGGCTTATGGATATTGTCATGGATTAGTTGCACTATTGGATGACTTGAAGGGATATGTTGTGATCGTTTCATGGAAGCATCTACGATGAGGTGAGCTTATTAACTTGGTTTCGTGTTCTTTAGTTGTTGTTTATAAATAAATATCATGTCAATTTGTCTCATTTCATGGATGTGCATCATTCACTACTATAGATATAGATGGTTTGATCCCTCTAGGCATGTATATAGCACTAGTGTGCCACAATTTTCTATTTGGCTCATATATGGAAGTGGTGCACAAACATTTTGTATTTGGTTCCTACATGGAAATTGTTTTCCACGTTTTGTAATTGGCTCATATATGGCAATGGTTTGCGACACTTTGTACATGGTTCATTTAAGGAATATATATCTCTTTTGTACATGGTTCATTTATGAAATATCTCTTTTGTCCATGGTTCATGGTTCACTCTACTCATCTCTTTAATGTTCATGTGTTTTGCTTTATCAATTGATGTTTTGGTTGCTACTCATGTGCTGATGAGACAACATATAACTCTTGGATCCATGACTTTTCATAATCATTTGTACCTTTTTTGACCTCTCATTTAGTTGAATAAGCACTGTTCTATAGGTGTGTGTGAGTGCCACACTATAGAATAAGTGGGATTCATCATCCTTTCACTTTAGAAATCCCACATAGCATGCTTTTTGTCCATTTTCTATATTAAAAGGTCTCTACGTCTCATTTTGGGGAGCTTTTCTAGAAGTAATAAGATAATGCTAGTTTGTAGTTATACTCTATCTCTCTTGTCATCATGATGTGCATGTGTACTTGCTCTCTTCTTGTCTAATGCTTGTGACACGTTAATGTGCGATTACGTTGTGATTATGCTTGTAATTACGATTATGTGCATCATTAGTGATGCTTCTGTCATGTCTTCTTGTTAATTACATTGTTAATCTTGCATTGAAGAAGTGCCATTATGTCTGTTGAGTGCTTCTACACAAACATTTGGGTCTCATGAGATGCTTCCCGGATTGACAAGTATGAGTTGTGATGCTACGTCAACAAATTTTGGCTTCGTTGGCGAGGAGCGTTCTCTTCTCACTTACATGATGTTTTTTGGCATGAAAGAGACTTGTATACAAGATTTTCATGATGATTTTTTCAGTTCTTCATTTTATTACACTCTTGTGACCATTTGCGGTTTGCAAAATAGACAAACTTGTTGAGATGATCCTTTTTTGGTGTGATTAGAATCCCCTTTTTGGGTGATTAATCTACCATGTGTGGTGATTCTTCAAGATAATGAGTAGAATAGGAGTAGTTTTAGAAATCTTCTATTTTTATGTTGATTTTTTCTATTATCTTTATTTCTTTTTCTCTAATCATGTATGAATAAGTGTCTTTTTGGGGTTCTTCTACAAAAATCAATGGAGTATGTGGCTCGTCAGCTTCATCAACAAGCTTGGAAATGGAAGACAATCAAGAATATGCAAATTTTCCTACCATATTCAACACGAGACGGGCTGAGGAGGAGCATCTACAAGATAATATGCAGACAAGTGAAAAGTTGGGATAGTTCGATCCAGAGATACAAAGAGGCCTTAGGGGTACACAAGAATTGGCTATTCTATGGGGAACAATGCGATGCATGAGATTATAACATAGTAAACTCTAATGAAGACCTCAGGAGAAGCTTAGTTAGGTATGTCATCAAAGAGAAAAGGAACAAAAGATTAATCAGCATGATGCTGCATTCAGGCCAAAAGATGGTTAAAACTTATTCTGCTAGGGAACCTCCCCGATCAAAACTTCCTAAAATTACCAAGTGAAATGGTAAATTGAAAGAGGGATTTCGTAGCACAGATGGAATTGCTAGCATGGCAGATGCGGAGGGTTTCAAAGCTGATCTGAAGGAAAGAAGCAAACCACACATCAGCATGAATATATCTGAAGAGCAAAAAGTTGGCGAGACAATTCTCCAGGGTAACAGATGCTATGAAAGTAATGCCGTTGTTCCTAATCTGGAAAATGGTTATGCTTTCTCAGCGTGAGATGAAGTGAGGTCACATAAAGAATACAGAGAGCCTATGAAGGATGGGCCAAAGGCTCAAGCAAAGGAAATAGCGAACCGAAATTCCAGTCGGGATTCTGGGATGTCTTCAGTCGTATCAAGTTCCCAGCAAATTTTATCTTCCAATATGATAATTTCAGACCCTCCATGGATTTGGTACAGCTGAAAAGGCAACAAGCTCAAAAGAAACATTCAAATATGGCTGCGAGATCTCAAGCATGGAGTCTCCCCCGCGAATTGGAGGGGATTCCAAGGAAATTCTTAAGGGAAACACGGGTGCCAAGGAAAAAAAGATAACGTGCAAGGTTCTTCAGGACAATGGCGAATAGGTATTGTAATGATGGTGAAGTACAATGCAGATACTATTGCAGATGACAACGGAGAGGATATCATGAATAAGAATTTTTCGGAATAGAAGACAATGTCCATGAATGAAACTAATGCAGGCACATCAAAGGAGGAATTTTTTTTTAGAGTTCAACATGAGAAGATAGCAAGATTTGAGAAGGGTATTTAAAAAAGAGAGTCATCTGCAAATATCATTTCTGATAGTGGCACTACAAATGAGCCCAGTCAAATTAAAAACATTGTTAAAAAGCTGAGAGAATTGAATTAAGTGAGGACATATTAACTGCAAGTAGCACAAAAGGATATAGAATGGTTAGAGAAACTCGTGGTGTACAAGAAGGTGCTTGGTATTTTGAGATCAGTGTTAGACAACTAGGAGATTCAACACATACAAGGCGTGGACGGTCCAATCCAAAGGGTGATGTGCAAGCACCGGTAGGTTTTGATTCCAATAGCTATGGCTATAGATATGTGGATGGGTCAAGTCACATGTAGCACTACGAGAATCATAGGATAGTCCCTATGTTGAGAATGATATGATTGGCTTCAACATACATCTCTCTAATAGTGTTGAATATGCTCTGAAACCAGCACCATTGCTTTCATATTGAGGATGGCCATACCTTTCAGATATCAAGGAAGAAGATTCCAGGAAAGCTCCAGGGAGGGAGAAATGGTTTTATTTTTCGAAATGGAATCGGTCAAGGAACTGCTTTCGGAAACATCTATAGTGAAAGTATTAGCCTATTGATCTTGGTGGAGGACCTCCACCAATGATGATGGTACATGCACCTTATGATAATGATTCAAGTGGCAAGGGGGTGGCACCATCTATAGCTGTGGTCTTACTCCCCTAATATCGGCAAATACATCAAATAAAATCATGAAAGGCTCAACAGGAGACTAGCAACCATGGAAGGAAGATTGGTTGAAAAGCTTTTTGGGGGAAAAGCCGTACTGGATGGACATGTTTGTGGAACAAGTTCTGGTGGTGCTCCACTGTAAGGTAATATACAAAGATTTATCAACAATTGCATGGGGACCCCAGGATATGGCTTGATAGAGACATGTGCTGGAGCTACTTCTTGTGAATCGGATGTTCTAGCAATAGGCCATATTGGTCTTTGTTTGGTGCTAATTGATCAAGAGGAAAGGGTGTTTGTTCTCATTGTTCATATAAGAAATGAGGAAGTTAGGTTTGCCCGAGCACCTTGCATCCGAATAATAGATTGCAGTCATGGGAAAGGGCTGAATGATGTGCACCTCTTTTCCTTATCACTACATACATTCTAGGCTAAAGGGATGAGCAATCTTTATCTCTCGGTTGGACAGAAGCTATACATGCAGAATAAACATCTTTGAAAGGTGATTGTTGTATATGTAATCTATGGGTTGATCTTCAGAAGGATATGCAAACTGGCATTCCCAAAATTAGTCCTTGCATTGATTCCTTCCAGTAAGCCATCTATTACATCCAAGGAAGTACTCTGCCTACGCAAGCAACCATAAAAAGTTTGTCCATATATGGATATTGCTCTTGCCACTACTATTAAGGCTACAGTAGGAGATCTAAATGTTATCGATGGGAGGAGCACCATGCATAATGATATAGCAGGTACATAAGGTCAAAGAGTTTTCATGAATGTTATATTGGGTTTGTCTGCATTTGACAATGATCACACTTTGAGGCAATCTAATAATGAACCTCTAGGTACTACTTATTGATTCCTGTAGGGGGCACACTACAGAGGCATCTTGTTGATAGAAGGGCTGCAGTAGTAGGCATTGGTTAATTCATGACAAGGCAGCATGGCAAAAATCTTATTAAGGGATTGTTGTTATGCTCGGACAACAGCTAGTCGAGCTGTAGCTCTTAATGTATGCAATGGAGAGGAGCTACAAATGGAAGATCCTTCAAAACGATCCACTCATTTCTTCTTTCATACATGGAGGCAAAACCTCAAGGAAAATAGGATGTGTTTGTTGAAGCTTGCTATTGGAAATGGTGGATGGCAGACATGCAAATGTAATATCAATGCTTGATTCTTAAAAAGGTGTTCCTGAAATAATGGATGCCATCCCATGGGTATAGGAGTTGCACTTGTACATGAGTATCTTAAGCTACTTCAGAATATGGCCACCCTCAGGCCTAGACAATGGAGGAATTTGGTTTGCCAATCCCTTAAGATATTGTATAAGGCTAACTTGCTACTCCTATATATTTGCTCCAACAAAATGGGCTTCTTTCTCTGAGTCACAATACACTAGACATTTTATTGCTGGACTATCTCGGATATCAGACCCATCTCCTTGGCAAAATTTCTATCATAAGTCTTGTTGCGGATCAATTGAAGAAGGGATGCCGAGAAGCTTGTGGTTGTCACCGTGTGTAGATTGACAATCATATGGGCCCACTTAAAGCAATCACATGCTATAGTGGCAATAATAGTGATGGAAAGTTTCTTTTGGCAGATAAATCATACATGCAACTAGCTACAGTAATGCATCTCACTGTTGAGGACTACATGCATCAACCACCTACAGCAGAGACAAATCCCATGGTGAGATGTTGATTCATAGAGATGAGTCTATCACTCGAAAATCTCTCAATAGCAATACTATATAGGGATTGAATTTCTCCAACCATCATCTGACAAGTCCTCATCCTCAGCATAGGCATCCGATCTAGTGGCGTAGACTCAAATCGTAGACAACTGGAAATTTCTCCACCATGGATATGATGTACATCATGTGACAAGTCCTTATCTTCAGCACAAGCATTGGATCTAGTATGAGAGACTCAAATTGTAGACAACTGGAAATTTCCCCATCATAGATATGATGTACATTGTTGTACCAAGAGTAAAGATGCAAGATGCATGTGAGTGACATCTCTTGCAACTGAGAATACTAGGACTCTCTTAGATGTGGGCCTTATTTTGTGCCGAAGTTTTCTCAAAATTAGATTCAGCCTCACTCTATAGAGCAATTTGGGCTGCCTAAGTCACACCTACCTGCATGTGCATGAGAGTGTTTATCGCAAGGCCCACAATCTGCCTTGCCCCACTTTGTGCAAATGAAATTAGTAGAGATTAAGTTGAGCCTGCAATCTAAGGATGCAGGCTGGAGTGACGTATGTGAAGATCTGTGCTATACTAACTCGGAGCTCACTAACTAGAAGGTTTTCATGGAGCGTAGCTTACCACCAATTCAGAAAATAATGTGGGGCCTGACTCCGAGATGTTGAGCTGTAAGATATGTCAAAATTGAGATGCCTCTTAGAGAAGCAGTAGTGTACATTTGATATATGGCTTTGATCTGTGACGAACTACCTGGTGGTGCATTCTGAGAGGTGGGGGGAAATCAGTCGATATACTTAAAGTCAGAAAAATTGGGCCATAGAAGGAGATTGTTGTCTAAGACAACAGAGATCTTCCACATACAAGATAGGATGCTCTTTATTTTGGTTAATCCACAAAAAGGGTCATATCTATATAACCATGGGAGGGAGCTATTCTTAGTTCAAGTTCCACAAGGGGTTACATTTGACTAACTAATTATTTAAGGGTGCTTTGTTGAAAAGTTGGACATATGAACATAAGTCTTAGAGTGCAAGGATCTCAAGTGATAAAAATTTGTTTTACATACAAAGTAAGTTGAGGAAGTTGAGAGCCAATTGAGTTTTGTTTTAGAATGTTTTGCTTGATTTGACCTTTGACAAAAGAAAGGGGGAAAATAGAATCAATATTTTGGGGGGTGTGTTGTTTAAACTCTTTTGGTTTATTGCTCCTCAAGATTAATTCCCTTAGATGCCTAAGGAAAAGATAAATGTTGGTAGAAGAATTGATGGGATCAATATGTTGATGAAATGGAACTAGACTTAAGTACATACTAATCATTTGCTCGTTATTACAACCCTCAATTATCGATCAACTTAAGTTATTGATCTCATTATTGCATAACACTAAAGGAAGTGTTTTTTTTTTTGAAAAGGAATTCATGTGGATATATGAAAGTATTCTTGATTGATGAGTTGATTTCATGAAGTGTATGGTTCTTGTACAATCTTATAATTTCTTGAGAGATGCAAATGCTCATTAAGGATGCATCATTGAAATGTATGATGAGACTTACTCGTTGTCATAAGAAAAAAACACCATACCCATCTCATAACTTGAGTGTAACATATGTACTATGTGATCTCCTTATTTAGTCCTTTTAGAAGAATCCCATTAGAATCTTATTTACACATATACAAAAACATTAAAAATCACACAAAAACCCAAAACAAATTCTAAAACATCTTCAAAATTACCAAACAAATATCAAAAAATACTCAAAAAACCAAAAAAATTGTTTCAATGAAACATGGGAAAAAAGAAAGCTAGAAAGAGAATGGAAGGGGCAAAGAAGAACACAAAAATAGAGGAAGAAGAACACTTGGAAAATCATAGGGAAAACAATGAACCAAAATCAAGGAACGTTTTATGCTGCAATTAACCTAGAATGTGAGAGGAATTTTGTAAGTATTGATGTGATGCCCTTCATTAGTGAACAAATTCTTCCAACCAATTGTGATTTTGAGCATATTTTGGGCATGATTGAAAAAAGTATGGTAGTAAATGAAGTATGTTCTATGTTTTCGATTGTATGCATGAAGATGTCACGTTAGATTCCATTTGGTTCACAAAATCTCAAGAAGAGGAAAGAGCCTTCATTCATGCAAATTTTGAAATCCCCCGTACTCATGATGTATTTGTTGATCCTAATATGCATCCTCATTGTAACCAATGTGGTCATGAGCAGTTGTTTGTGGATTGTCCATATCATCTACATAAACACTCCCACAAAGGCAACATCCATCATTATCCTCATGTTGAAATATATGGAAGTTTCTCATCTTACTTTGATTTACTTGAGTCACAAGAACTTTTGAAGAAGGGAGAAAATGAGGATTTCAAGTGCTTGGAGGATGTGGAAGGGCTCTCCCTTCCTCTAAGTTTGGAATCTTCTCATGAATTCAAGAGCAAGGATGGTCTACACTTGGATCATCAAGAAGGATATAAAAAAATAATTTCTATGAGTTCTATGGAAGATAAAGTGATATCTATGGTCAATCATGAATATTCACCCATTTGTATATCTAGAGATTCTACCTGTAATAAGGATAAACACATCGCTGAATCTCTAGATCGGTCTCAAACCACACAACCCTATGATCCATTGCATGAGCAATATGTATGTATAGAGGCTCAACCTTTGTTGAATTCCCCATGTAAAGATGAGCTTTCCCTAAAGACTCACATAGAAGGCCCAAAAGAGCCATACATCAAGAAGAAGTCACATTTCCCTTGTAATGTGAAGCAAATTTGGGTGGCCAAGCAACTACTTAGAGCCCAATCAAATTGCACCATGATATGGGTACCAAAGAAATGCCTTGTATAGAGTCAACCCTCTCACACTAGACTTCATAATCTATGGTCTAGACACAGCACGAATTATTTTCAAGAAAAACCACTTCCAACCAAAGGATCCAAAGCAATCAAGCCTAAACTCAAAAAAGATCGAAGGAGGAACTTCAAGGCGACAACTAGTAAAGAAAAGACATATCGGCGGCCTAAAACCTCTTCGTGCAACATCCATGGGTGTTAAACCCAACTTTGCCCAATGCACATCATATGTTCAAGATGCACACCAAGTATGCAGACAAATAGGGCCTCATCCAAAGGCCAAGCATTAGGCACACTAAGTTTAACCTAGGCACAAAGAGGGCACATGTACATACAATTCAAAAATTTGCTTCTCATTTTTTTTCAGGTTGGTGGACAAAGGTATCATCCATTTCAAATGTTTGATGGAAAAGAAAAGGTTCTTGGAGTTGGAAATTTTGAGAACGCCTCATCATCGCTCCACGCTTGAGCACTTTGCTCAAGATCCATCCATTTTTGCACCATTATTTGTTGTATGCATTTTTTTACAATAAGCATAAGAGAGGGTGATATTACAAGACCGTGCATAGGAACTTTTTTGTCTTCCATCCATGCACCCTTAGTCCCCACTCATGCACATGGACTAAGAAGAGATGAATCAATTTCATCTATTTGTATTCATCATCTACATTTTGTCATTTAATACTCATATATCATCCATCCAATATTTAAAAAAAAAAAGAACTCTCGCATATACTTCCCATCTATATGAGGCAAAAGGCCCAAGTTAAAGCACTCGACTCCAAAGAAACATGCACAAAGCAAGATGAAGAAAAGGAACAAAGCAAAGCACTCCAACAACACAAGGATCATGCAATCAAAAGGAACTCCTACATGCTCTTCCAACAAAAAGCTCCATACTTGCCAAAGCTTTGTTGAGGACGACAAAGTCAGGGAGGGGGGAGTGTTGACAACACAACATATAATTCTTGGATCCATGATTTTCCATAATCATTTTTACCTTTTTCTATCTCTCATTCGGTTGAATAAGCACTCTTGTATAGGTGTGTGTGAGTGCCACACTAGAGAATAAGTGGGATTCATTGTCCTTTTAGTTTGGAAATCCCACATAGCATGCTTTTTTGCCCATTCTGTACATAAAGAGGTCTCTACCTCTCATTTTGGGGAGCTTTTCTAAACGTAATGAGATAATGCTAGTTTGTAGTTAGACTCTAGCTCTCTTGTCGTCATGATGTGCATGTGTACTTGCTCTCTTCTTGCCTTACGCTTGTGACACGTTAATGTACGACTACATCGTGATTATGCTTGTGATTATGATTATGTGCATCATTAATGATGCTTATGTCGTGTCTTCTTGTTAATTACATTGTTAATCATGCGTTGAGGAAGCACCATTACGTCTGTTGAGTGATTCTATGCAAACATTTGGGTCTCATGAGATGCTTCCTGGATTGACAAGTATGAGTTGTGATGCTACAACGTCAACATCATGTAAACCCTAAAATGACAACCACTAGAGTACATGTCACATATACTCTGTGTTTTTGGTAGAGTGTATTGTCTTTTGCTACACAATAGCATGTTGATGTTGCTGCAGCAAGAGACACCACACTTTGTCTATAACAAATTGTACAAATATGGTCATCGATATGAGCACTGGTGTGAGCATCCATATGTCCACATATGTACCAATGCTTATACTGATGCTTTTGCCCAAGAACTTAGCGATGCCTATACCGATGCCTTTACCGGTGCCTATATAACCAATGCTTTGCAAAATTTACCAATGCTTATAGCACCACCTGTACCTGTGCTTATATTGATGCTCTTGTATCGACACACATATCGATGCCTATTTCAACACTGGGGCAAAAGTACTCCTATGTATTTGCACTAGTATCGGGGCAGGTATATGTGAAGACATGGATAGATATGTGCTTGAAGATGAAGTGATGCTGCAAAGTTCTTGCACTACACCAAGCAAATGAAGTCCAGGAGAATGTGGTGGACCCTTTTAGGTTGCCAATGGATAGGTTAGACACCCTATGTACCTTGGAAGATCAATCTCAAAAAGATAGATCAAAACAAATGAGCTAGAATTAATTTAGAGGTGAAAAACTTGCTATTTTGATTCATATACCTGTCGAGTGTTTTGAATAATTCTCTGATCACAGCAGCAATTAGCCTAATTGCTTTTGAGGAACTCTAATTAGATTAGAGAGCTAACTTTAAAGACTAATCGCATGAGAAATATTGAATCACACAATGAGAATGAAGTTTAACAAGTTATGACATCATCTAGATTTTCACGGGCTACAACAATACTTAGAGCAGTGAGCATAAAAATGATCATAACTCAAGATTAAAATATTCAATCACTATGAAATTTTGTATGCTCATAATAGAGAGTATGTTAAACCCAACAAGGTTTGAATCATGCAATTTGATAAATTGCACGTGGAGAACCAGCTCTGACAAGATCATAGATAAAATCGAAAATCTGACAAAGGAGTGAATATGAACGAATAGAGTTGACTTCAACTGAACATAACTAAAGATTGAGAACTCCAATAGCAACGAAAGTTTTTGAGCATGTATTAGACTCTAAAATAAAACTTTAGCAAGTTAAATCATTGAAAAAGATGGACCACACTAAGAGAGGTGATCTCTACTAGCTGACTGAAAAACTTGAGAAGCATAAGAGTAAAGAGTAGACTCACACAATCATGAAGATATGAACTTGTATGATCATAAATGTGAATGTATATTGATTGTAGAATACAATGAACTTAGAGATACATGTGTATGCCTTGTATGAACACTTGATATAGCATATATCTTAGCTTATGGATTCCTATAAAGTGCGACTAAACTGCCATGTATATATAGAGAGTTTTGGAGCCAAGATTTGAAATTGAATCTTGCTCACCTAAAAGTAGATTCCTAATTTTTAGAGATTGATTGATTCTTCAACCTCCAAATCAAGAATTCGTGGCTTCTCTCTCTATTCTTATCAAGTGAACTCAACCACTTTGATTCTTCTTATTTTTACATCAAGTAAATGATGAAACAATTACAAGGATGAGTTCACAAGTGAACTCTTAGATTTCCATACATTGTCATCTCTTACTACTTCTCCTAGAAACTCAAGCCAATACTTAGGCTTGTCAGAGATTGGATCCAATAGATCCCCCTCAAACCAAGTATGCTTGAGGTCTTCAATCTTCAAGAATAACATGCAATCCAATCATAGCCTTGAATTTGCAAAGTTTTGTACCATCCAATGCTTTGGTCAAAATATTTACACATTGTTGATGAGTGGACACATATGATATTTGAATCTCTTTGCTTAGAACCTTCTCTCTTACATAGTGATAATGAACTTCAATGTGTTTAGTCCTTGCATGAAAAATAGGTGTAGCAGCTAAATGCATAGAACTCATGTTGTCACCAAAAATAGTTGGAGTTCCAAACTCCAATCCGAGATCTTGGAATAATGTCTTCATCCACATAGCTTCTTGTGTAGCTATGGCAAGGCCTCTGTATTCAGCTTCAGTAGAAGATAGAGAAATTGGGGGTTGCTTCTTGGATGACCATGAAATAAGCTTTGAACCAGCAAAGGTAAGATAACCTGAAGTGCTCCTTCCATCTTCCTTGGAGCTAGCCCAATCTGCATTAGAAAATAGCTTCAACCCTAAATCAGATACATAAGGATATAAAGTCCATTTATGGTTCGTTTGAGATATTTGAGTATCCTCTTGGCAGCATCCATGTGTGGTTTTCTTGGTGTGTGCATGAATCGACTTAGCACACTCACACCATAGCATATATCTACCCTTGTCAATGTGGCATAGTTAAAACTACCCACAAGGCTTTGATATGATATGATGTCCTCGATGAGTTCACCTTCATGTGAGCTCAATTTATGGGTGACCTCCATTGGAGTACCTATGATTCTACAATCCTCCATCTTGAATTTTGCTAACATATCCTCGATATAATTCCTTTGAGTGGGAAATAAACAATGATCTTTGGAGACAACTTCCAAACCTAGAAAGTAGGTAAGTGATCCAAAATCACTTATCTTGAATTCTTCTCTCTTCTGATCTTTGAACTTCTTTATACCATCTACATCATTTTCTGTCAATATAATATCATCTACATATACACATAGGTAGATGACCTCATAATTACTCTTTTTAATAAAGAGTCAAGGAGTTGCTTTGCTTGGTTGAAAGCCTTTGTCCTGCAAGAATGAAACAAGCCTAAAATTCCAAGCTCTTGGGGCTTGCTTGAGACCATACAATGCTTTGTTAAGTTTACACACATAATCTGGATAAACTTTATTCTCAAAACCAAGTGATTGTGCCATATATACCTCTTTTGTTATCCATCCATTAAGAAATGCATTTTTTACATCCAACTTAAGTATCTTCCAATTCTTGGAAGAGGCAATACTAAGAAAAACCCTAATAGTAGGCATCTTTGCCATAGGAGAGAAGTTCTCCTTATAATCAATTCCCTGAGTTTGTGCAAAGCCTTTAGCTACAAGCCTTGCCTTATACCTGTTTATGGAACCATCAAAATTCTTCTTGAGTTTATAGACCCATCTTGAGCCTATTACCTTTATAGATGAAGTTTTGGGCACCAAATCCCAAGTGTTGTTTTCCTCAAGTGCTTCAATTTCCTCCTTCATTGCATGCTTCAATTCTGATTTTGCTTTGGCCTCTTCAAAGGATGATGGCTCCTCTTGATTTATGTCCTATGCTATGTAAATGAAATGTTTAGTTACTAATGAGGTATTGAACCCATACCTTTATGGTTTTTTGCTTTCCCTTATAGATCTTCTTAAGCCATGTTGTGATGATTTTGCCTTATGTCTAGGTTCTTGCAATTTTTCTTTACCTTTAGACTTCCATGCTTTGATTTTTTCCATCTGAGTTTCTTCATCATCTTCTGAAGTATCTTGTTCTTCAATCTTTGGTTGATGTTCTCTTCCAAGATTTAGAAAATCTTCTTCAGGGTCATATGGAAATTTGATCTTCCTACATGAATCTTCATAGCATGAATTGTTCTCATCAAAAACTACATCTCTGCTTACCAAGAATCCTTTGTTGGTAGGGTTGTATAACATGTAACCCTTTTGATTGTTGTCATATCCAATGAATACGCACCTTTCTGCCTTTGGATCCATCTTGCCTCTAACCTGTGAGGGAACATGAGCATAAGCAATACATCCAAAAATTTTACAATGATCTAAGCTAGGTCTTCTTCCATTCCAAGCCTCATATGGAGTCATCCCATCAAGGGATTTTGAAGGCAACTTGTTAATCAAGTAAGTGGCTGTAGATACAGCGTCAGCCCATAGATAATTAGGCAAATTCTTTTCATTTAAAATGGACCTTACATCTTCAACAATTGTCCTATTCCTCCTTTCTGCCACTCCATTTTGCTCACGAGTGTATCTTGTAGTTACTCTCTTTTGATTCCTCTTTCCTGAAGAAAAGAATCAAATTCATGGGAGAAGTATTCTCCCCCTTCATCTAACCTTAGCCTTTTTAGTGATTTACGTGTTTGATTCTCCACAAGAGCCAAATATATTTTGAAGCATGAAAAAACTTCATCTTTGTGTTTCATAAAGAATAGGATAGTCCATCTACTGAAATCATCAATAAAGGAGACATAATACCTTGATCTAGATATTGAAGCATCCTTGCTAGGTCCCCATACATCTGTATGAACCAGCTCCAAGAGATCCCCATGCATATAAACTTTCTTCATGAATGGTAACCTGTGAGACTTTCCAAATTGACATGCACTACACTTATAAATCATGTGTTATTCTGATAAGTTAGGGAGTCCAAGTACACTTTGGTCCCTCCAAATTTTCTTTAATGATCTTTCACCAATATGTGCCACTCTCTTGTGCCATACCTCTAGTTCTGTGAGTGTTTGATTACCATAGTTGAAGAGAGCTATGTTCCTTGTGGCTTGCACCTCAACGTGAATAATCTACCTATTTTTTCTCCCTTTTCTATTCTTCTGAACCCTTGGCTAGGGTCTTCCACATATGCTCCTCCTCTTGTGAACCTAACTTGCAATCCTTTTTCTACTATCTTCCCAACACTTATCAAATTCTTTGTAATGTTAGGGACATAGAGTAGCTTACTTAGTAGGTTGATGTTTCCATCAGGTGCTTTGACATTTCCTATTTTCTCCAAAAGGTATCTTGTATCATCTCGTGTTTGTACCTCATGCTTGTTCCTTGGATCTTCTAAATCTGATAGGAGGGCCACATTTCCTACCACATGATTTGAACAACCTGAATGAATGCAGAAAACATTGTTGGTGCAGAGCAATCAACAATTGAAGTTTTGGAAGTCAAAGAATGAAGACAAGATCAAGTTATGAAGCATGGAAGAAGTTTACATTGAGGAGTTGAAAGATATGTACACATATGTACACATATGTACATTAATTCAGATATAGGTCACTTATACTTTTGAATAGTCATAAGATTGTAAATTTTTTTCTATATATATACTTGGAAAATGTCAGGACAAGTATGAGAGAATGTAGAGCATGCAAATTGAGAAGAATTAGAAGTCATTAGACACTTATGAAGAGATTAGAATAGCTCTCTCATCCAGATGTAATTTCTGTCAGAAATGAAGAGAAGTTGTGTCCGATATTTCTATGCATTCTCCGTCTGTTCATAGTTAATGAGTCTATGGTTAACGTTTGAGAGCCTAATTGTAAATAGGCTGTGAGAATTATGAGTAGGAACATTCATATGTAAAAGAGTGTTCACAGTTTTTTGAAACATGCGCATTTTCGGTGGTCAATGACTTGATCATTTCTCACTGCATAGATTAAAGTTTTGCATGAGTGAGGACTCAAAATCTAAGTTGAGAGGTAAGCCATCTATGGCTAAAAGCATTTGCTTAAATGGGTTCTAGTTTTGGAGAACCATGTCTTAGAAGTTGCAGGAGTCAAAGTCGACTATACAGAGAGACAGTTTCAGACATAGGTAGATTGTTTGAATTGTTTCTCATAATCTACTCAAGCTTTTGAAGTGTTTTAACTTGGAGGAGGTGCGCAATCACTTGGCAAAACATTCTACAAAGTTTTATCAAAAACTTTACACGAATGATTAGTCCATGAGTGATTAAGGTGGAGCATCCTTTTCTGAGAAATGACTTTCTTCACAGTTAGTTAATTTCTTGATAATTTGGTGCTTGTCTTCGAAAATTGGTTGGAGTTTAAAGTTATTCTTGATATAGAGGTGGTCTAACATCAAGGATAGCTTGTTCATTTGGAGATTAACACTCTCCATGAGTGGTATCAGAGCAGGAAGTATCAAAATTGAGGAAAGGAAGACTCTGACTACTGCAGACACACAAAATTCAATATCTGAAGGTTCAAAAGCTGAAAGCTTGAGAGCAAAGCTTGAGAGCAAAGCTTGAGAAGGAGGTCATACGACACCAAGGAGTTTGAAGAAAAGCTAACCTTATACTTTATAAAGATTGAAGAATTCAATATACAGGTGAAGAAAAGATGGGAGATTCTCTTCAGATAGAGAAATTGGATAGAGAGAACTATCCAGCATCGTCAATGAGGATGGAAGCTCATCTAATGAACAAAGACTTGATAGATTATATTACAGGAGAAGAAGAAAAGCCTCAATTCAGAGATCCTAGTGTTCCAACTAGGGAGGAATTATCAGATTTTAAGAATTGGATGAAGAGAGATGCTCAAGCTAGGAGCATTATCTATATGGCAGTCAATGATTACTTGCTACCTCACATTAGAGGTCTTGAAAGTGCAAGTGATATATGGAATGCTTTGGAGGAGCATTTCCAAAATAGCACAAAGTCTAGAAAGGCATCCTTGTGGGCAGAATTTACTACATTCAAGAAGAAGGCCTCTCAATCCATCTCAGATTATGTAACAAGAATGAAGCACATTGCAGATGCATTAGGAGCTGTTGATGAAGACATTGAGGAGGATAAATTGGTAAGGCAGATCTTCACAGGTTTGAGAGGTGATGACAAATGGAAGCCATTCATTCTATCTACTGAATTATCACTTGATCATTTTACTCCTGACTTAAATCAGTTGCTAGGACATATGTTAACCTTTGAGCAGGATGTTAAAGGCGAAGGTGACAAGAGTGCAGGTCATGCAATGTACTTAAAGGATAAGAAGAAAAATAGCAAAGGAAAACAACAAGCAAATGAAGATGAATGCACAACTAGTCAAGCCAACTTCCTAAGAGGAAGAGGAGGTGGCAAAGGTAGAGGAAGAGGCAGGAATAATAAAGATGGAGTCAAAGCTTGCTGGATTTGTGGTAAGACAAATCACTTAGCTAATGATTGTTGGCATAATACTCAGAGTAATGGTGGATATAATCAAAACTTTAATTCAAGAGGAAGAGGTGGCAGAAATCAAAGAGGTAACTTCAGAGGAAGAGGTAGTAGGGGTTACTTTGGAAGAAATGCGGGTAGAGGATTCCAAAGTCAACAATACAATAATACCTACTACAATTATGCTTCAGATCAAAAGGAGGATTCAACATTGATAATGAATGCAACTTGTGAAAGGAAAAGTGAAGACCAAAGAGTCTTCTACATTGACTTAGGGTGTAGCAATCACCTGAGTGGTAACATAGCATTGATGACTGATTTGGAAAATAAGGTATCTAATCATCTTGTTCAAACAGGTGACAATGCAAAGCACAATGTGAATTCAATTGGATCAGTGAAGGCCAAGGATGGAAGTACTCTTTTGAGTAAGGTCTTGTATGTTCCTACAATTCCTAAGAATCTGATAAGTGTAGGACAAATTGTTGAAAAAGGTTATGAAGTTAGATTCACTAATGAAGGAGTGTTTGTGGAAAACCCTAGCAATGGGTATAAACAAATTGTTTCAGGGAAGAAAGAAGGAAGGTTGTTCACATTGAAGATTCAAGGTAATGTTGGTCATGCTTTGTTCACTTATGAAGGACATAAGATTTTTGAGTTAGATCTTTGGCACAAGAGGCTTGGACACTTCAATGAAAGAGGTATCAAAGGTATGATTAACAATGGTTCAGTGCTTGGATTGCCTAATGTTGCAGGTCAACATATGACATACAAATGTGAGGCATGTCAATTAGGTAAGGCTCATAAGCAATCTTACTCCAAGTATGGTTTCATTTATTCAGAGAAGCTTGAGTTGGTACACACAGATGTGTGTGGACCATCAAAGGATTTCAGTATCAATGGTTCAAGGTACTATCTGATTTATGTTGATGATGCTACCAGATGGATCACTATCTATGTGATCAAAGATAAGTTAGAAGTATTTAAAACATTTAAACACTATCATGCATATGCAGAAAGAATTACAGGTCATAAATTGAAGAGACTAAGGTCAGATGGAGGGGGAGAGTATTTCTCTAATGAGTTCAGTGATTACTCTTGGAATGCAGGTATAAAAAGGGAAATTACTTGCAGGTACTCTCCTCAACAAAATGGTGTAGCAGAGAGAAGAAATAGAAATCTTGTTGAGTTTGCAAGGTCAATGATGAAGGAGAAAAATTGCCCAAATTATTTGTGGGTTGAGGCTGTAAATACAGCTACTTATTTGGTTAATAGGCTACCATGTAAAGCCTTGCAGGGTATGACACCATATGAGGCATGGTGGGGTAAGAGACCTACCTTGGATCATTGCAAAGTATTTGGATGTTTGACATATGCATATGTGCCATCACAATTAAGACACAAGTTAGAACCTAAAGCTGAAAAGTATGTATTCATTGGTTATGATGACAAGCAGATGGGTTATAGATTGTAGAGTCCATCCACAAAGCAATTCATTGTGTCTAAGGATGTTACATTTGATGAGCAAGGTACTTGGTATGCAGGTACAATCAATGTTAATATAGGTGATGTAGAAGTTGTGAGTCAAAAGAAGGGTAAATCAAAGGTTCAGATATTTGATGAAGAGGAGAATAATGAAGTGCAGGTTGAAGTTGAAGAAATGCCAAGATTTGATCCTGAGTGTGAAGAACCAGAAACCTCAAGGAGTGGAGAACTTAGAAGGTCATCAAGACACAAGTGGCAGCCTACAAGGTATAGCTATGATACTTCTTTTTTGGCTACCAAAGATTATGCTTACATGATAAAGGCAGATGAAGACCATTCCACATATGAAGAGGCAAAAGTTAAGGAAAATTGCGAGAAAGCTATGCACGAAGAATATGATGCATTAATGGAGAATCAAACATGGGATTTGGTTCCTAAACCAAATAGTCAGAAGATCATTGGATGCAAATGGGTCTACAAGACTAAGAGGTTTGCAGATGGAAGTGTGTCTAGGTATAAAGCTAGACTTGTTGTGAAAGGGTTTGCTCAAACATATGCTATTGATTATGATGAGACTTATAGTCCTGTGGCAAAAATGACAACCATGAGGACACTCATAGCTGTTGTTCCATGTAAAGGTTGGAAATTATGTCAATTAGATGTGAAGAATGCTTTTTTAAATGGTTACATTTCAGATGATGTTTTCATGGAGCAACCTCAAGGATTCAGAGATAGAAGGTATCCAAATCATGTATGTAAGCTCAAGAGAGCTTTGTATGGGTTGAAGCAGGCCCCAAGGGCATGGAATTATAGACTTGTGAAGTTCTTGAAAGAACTTGGATTTCAAGTATCTAAAGCAGATAATAGCTTGCTTGTTAAAGCAAGTGATGATGGGTTCATTTATATGTGCATATATGTTGATGATATAATTCTTACAGGTACAGATGAGAAAGGCATTCAAAGTCTAAAGACGCAAATGGAGAAGGAGTTCAAAATCAATGACTTGGGAAACTTGTCATATTTCATGGGCATGGAGATTTCATACACTCAACATGGAGTGTATGTGACTCAAGAAAGGTATTTGAGAAACTTGTTAATCAAGTTTAAAATGAATGATTGCAGGGTAGCACCTACTCCAATGGAGGTAAATCACAAATTGAGCAGATATGGTGGAGAAGAATTCAAGGATATGAAGCTATATCAGAGTTTAGTTGGTAGTCTTATCTATGCTACATTAACTAGGCCTGATTTATCATATGCAGTTGGAGTTTTGTCCCAATTCATGCATTATCCTAGGAAAGAACATTGGATTGCAGGTGAAAGAGTGTTGAGGTACATTAAGGGTACACTCAAAGAGGGTTTGTATTATGGTTTTACATCAGATACAAACATCAAAATATATAGTGATGCAGATTGGGCAGATAATCCTGATGATAGGAGATCAACATATGGATACTTGTGTTATGTGGGAGATAAGCTCAACAGACAGTTGCTTTATCATCTACAGAAGCTGATTACAAAGGTATGGTTGAAGCTACAAATGAAGTTATATGGCTTAAGACTCTCATGAAGAGTTTTGACACCATACAGAGTACACCTATCATTTATGGAGATAACATGAGTTCATTGTATTTAGCTGCTAATCCTGTGTTTCATGCAAGCACTAAACACATTGAGATTCAGTATCACTTTTTGAGAGAGAAGGTGATGGATAAAGAGATTGAAGTCATACATACTTCAACAAAAGATCAGATAGCTGATATGCTTACCAAAAGCTTGGATGGACCAAAGCTATAGAGATTCAAAGACATGGCAGGCATAAAGAAGATAGAGAAAACCTCATTTGATGATTGAGGGGGAGCTGTTGGTGCAGAGCAATCAACAATTGAAGTTTTGGAAGTCAAAGAATGAAGAAAAGATCAAGTTATGAAGCATGGAAGAAGTTTACATTCAGGAGTTGAAAGATATGTACACATATGTACATTAGTTCAGATATAGGTCACTTATACTTTTGAATAGTCATAAGATTTTAAATTTTTGTCTATATATATACTTGGAAAATGTCGGGACAAGTATGAGAGAATGTAGAGCATGAGAATTGAGAAGAATTAGAAGTCATTAGACACTTATGAAGAGATTAGAATCGCTCTCTCATCCAGATGTAATTTCTGTCAGAAATGAAGAGACGTTGCGCCCGATATTTCTGTGCATTCTCCGTCTGTGCTTGATCATTTCAAGAATCCTTTTGTAGATGTCTAAGTTCATAGTTAATGCATCTATGGTTAAAGTTTGAGAGCCTAATTGTAAACAGGCTGTGAGAATTATGATTAGGAACATTCATATGTAAAAGAGTGTTCACAGTTTTCTGAAACAGGCGCATTTTTGGTGGTCAATGATTTGATCATTTCTCAGTGCACACATTAAATTTTTGCATGAGTCAGGACTCAAAATATAAGTTGAGAGGTAAGCCATCTATGGCTAAAAGCATTTGCTTAAATGGATTCTAGTTTTGGAGAACCATGTCTTAGAAGTTGCAGGTGTCAAAGTCGACTATACAGAAAGACAATTTCAGAAATAGGTAGATTGTTTGAATCATTTCTCATAATGTACTCAAGCTTTTGAAGTGTTTTAACTTGGAGGAGGTGCACAATCACTAGGCAAAACATTATACAAAGTTTTATAAAAAACGTTACACGAATGATTAGTCAATGAGTGATTAAGGTGGAGCAGACTTTTCTGAGAAATGACTTTCTTCACAGTTAGTTAATTTCTTGATAATTTGGTGCTTGTCTTCCAAAATTGGTTGGAGTTTAAAGTTCTTTTTGATATAGAGGTGGTCTAACATCAAGGATAGCTTGTTCTTTTGGAGATTAAAACTCTCCATCAAACATGCTCATCAGATTTACCTTGTGGCATAGCCATGTTCATGATTAATAATGAATCCTCTTTGTTTGAGTCTTTTGTGTAGTTATTGAAGTCTCTCCTTCCTTTGTGGCCTCCTTGATAGTTTGAATGATTTTAGTTGTTGTAGTTTCCATGATAATTGTTGAATCTTCCTCTTGGGTAGCCATAACTTCCTCTATTGTATTCTCTGCCTCTTTGATTCCTGAAATTCCTAAAGCAATTTTCAGTTGTATGATTAGTTAATCCACAAATAGAACATGGGTTGGAGACTTGGGATCTCTCCCTGCCTTGTCTACCTCCTCTTCCTCTACCTCTACCATGTCTTCCTCTACTTGCATAGTTAGCTTGATATGTTCCTGCTTCATCATCCACTTTCTTTGAATTTCCTTTGTTTTCTTTGGACTTGCTTTTATCAGTATATAAAGCTGAAGATTGATTACCTTTAGAGCTTTCTCAATTCTTGATAAGTTTTGCCTCTTCAATGAGTAATTGTTCAATGAGTGTATTGAGATCAGGTACATGCATGTCCATGTACAAATCCATAGGTGTGGTGAATGCATCCCACTTGTCATCTACTTTCAATCCATTGATGACTTGCCTTACAATTTGTTCTTCATCTATTACCTCTCCATTGCTTCCTAATTGATCAACTATGTCCTTGACCTTTGTGACAAAATCAGTCACATTTTGTTTCGAAGCCTTCTTGAGGGTTGTAAAATCCAGCCATAGTTGACACTTCCTTGCTTTGGTACTTGAAGAGAAGGCTAATGCATCTTTGGAACACCATGTGTTCAATCTCTCTTGTTGTTCTTGTGTTGGTTGACTCTGTTTTCTGAATACAGGCATAACTTAATCTCTGGCCACATAACCATATAAAATTCTTCCTTGAAGATAAGCTTCCATCCTTAATGACCAAGCTGAGTCATTACCTCTATCCAATTTGTCAATTGATGAAGGAAATCCATCTGCCATCTTTGCTCTGATACCACTGTGAAGAGATGGATGGTGCTTGAAGCTGAAGTGGTGTTGCAATTTCCTTGCACTACACCAGCCAAACGAAATCCAGGAGTATGTGGTGGACCCTTTTAGCTTTCCAATGGATGTGTTAGACACCCTATGTACCTTGGAAGATCAATATCAAAAAGATAGATCAAAACAGATGAGCTAGAATTAATTCAGAGGTGAAGAATTTGATATTTTGACTCAGACACCTATCTAGTGTTTTGAATAATACTCTGAGCATAGCAGCAATTAGCTTAATTCCTTTTGGGGAACTCTAATTAAGATAGAGAGCTACTTTGAAGAGAAATCTCATCAGAAATAGTGAATCACGCAATGAGAATGAAGTTTAACTAGTTATGACATCATCCTGATTTTCATGGGCTACAACAATACTTAGACCAGTGAGGAGAAAAATGATCATAACTCAAGATTCAAATATTCAATGATTATGAAATTTTGTATCCTGATAATAAAAAGTCTGTGGAATCCAACAAGGAATGAATCATGCAATTTGATAAAGTACACGTAGAGAATGAGCTCTCGCAAGATGACTCATAAAATCGAAAATCTGACAGAGGAGTGAATATGAATAAACAAAGTTGGCTTCAACTGAACATAACTCAAGATTGAGAACTCCAATAGCAATGAAATTTTGTGAGCATATAGTAGACTCTAAATTTAGCAAGTTAAATCATTGAAAAAGATGCACCACACCTAGAGAGGTGATCTCTGCAAGCTGACTGAAAAACTTGAGAAGCATAACAATAAAGAGTAGACTCACACAATCATGAAGATATGAACTTGTTGATCATAAATATGAATGTATATTGATTGTAGAATACAATGAGCTTACAGATACATGTGTGTGCCTTGTATCCACACTTGATATAGCATATAGCTCAGCTTATGGATGCCTCTAAAGTGCAACTAAAATACCATGTATATATAGAGAGTTTTGGAGCCAAGATTTGAATTTGAATCTTGCTCACCTAAAAGTAGTTTCCTAAGATTCCTCTTACTTTTACATGAAGTAAATGATGAAACAATTACAAGGGTGAGTTCACTAGTGAACTCTTAGATTTCCATACATCATCTTCTCTTACTACTTCTCCTAGAAACTCTAGCCAATACTTAGGCTTGTAATAGATTTGTTCTAATAGTATACCCCTCATATGTTGTAGTGTGTTTGCATTTCCTAGTGTAATCACAATTTTCATCCAACAAATCAAACTCAGAATTGAAAAAGGTAAACGCGACCATCAAGGCCGTCATCGATTCTTCCACTAAATGGATTACACTACATTCTGCTAATTTGATGAACAAGAGCTACCATCTTACTTGGAACTTGCCACCACTTCCACTCTTCCTGAGTGGGTATGCATGGTAAATTGTCTTCTTCTAGCTTTATATCTTCCAAGGAATCCATCTAAAATGTGACACTAATCCTCCTTCATAGTACCGTCTACTTTTCTCCCACCTGCTTCAATTAAATAGAATTCAAGAGTTCTAGCATCACACCTCAATACTAGGGTCTTTTCTCTCATTCCCTCTCTGATTCCACCTTTGTCTACCGTCCTTTCAAACCTTCATCTTGTCACTTCACTACCTTCAAAGCTACGTGTACATCTAGCAATTGTGCCAACAATGTGTATGGGAATACCCCTTTATCTATCAAAGCCCCTAGCTAGTTGGATACACGATGTCTTCCACAAACTTTGCTTCCCATACTATCCATAGTTTGTGAGGTAGATGATTCTACTTCACGAAATGTTCCCTACTATTCTTCACATTTCTAAAACCACTTACCTTATTGTGTTAGCATGATCTTCCTCCATTGCAATGAATAGCCATCCGTCCCTTCATTTTCCCAACTACTATATTAGACTTCTCTTCATAGAGCATTGTTAGCAATACCCCATCCCATCGTGGTTGAGAAATTTTTTCTGACTATTCACACAACAAAAAGGTTTGGAGAATAAGGATTATTAAAATAAATCTAGTGCATTTCTATTCCATGAGTGATACACAAAAAGGTACAGTAGAAGATATAGTCACGTAGAGACAAAGTTCATAATAGTATATGATCGAAACAAAAGAAGCATTCTCAATTACAATGCAAAAGATAATTATAGTACAGTAGGAAATTGCAACTCTGCATACACAATATGCCTTTTTTTTTACCAAAATTTTTGTAGTTATAATACACTCACTTTCTACTATTGTAGTTTCTCTTGTTCTTATCTTCTCTTTATCTACTGTATATCAGTTATAGGCACAAAGAGGGGAGAAGTTCCCTATGTGTTGAGATTTCTTCGGAAAGTCTAAGGATGCATAATTAATTAATTACAAAATTGGTTGTCGGATTGGTCATAGTCTAACAATTGTATATATGCCTATAACCATAAAGGGTCACTTAACTTTGCACCTTCACTTGGTAATAACTTGTGTATTCTATTCTCCTCCAGGCTTCTTCTTCTTCTTCCTTGTGTTGTTTGTGTGCTTCCAGAGACCTCAAACATGAACAATTCGTATCATAGCAAGTTTTTGCTTTACCTAGGGCATGATAAAAAACCCTTGGATCAGAATCTTATCCAAGCTTCTACCTATTTGGTTCTCAACCAATGCCAAATACTTACTTGAAACAAGTGAAGACTTCATCTTTATGCTTCATGAAGTAAAGAATGTTCAATCTACTATAATCATCTATGAATGAAACATAGTACCTTGATCCTAAGATTGATGGGTCTCTGCTAGGACCCCACACATCTGTGTGCACAAGCTCCAAGTAGCCTTCATACCTGTATCCTTTTCTGTTGAATGGTTGCCTGTGAGATTTTTCAAATTGGCATGCTCCACATTTGTAAATCATGTGTTGCTTGGACACATTTGGAATGCCAAGCACACTCTAATCCTTGCATATTTGCTTTAGTGTTCTTCACCTATATGACCTAGCCTCTTATGCCATATTTCTAGTTCATATAGGGTTTGATCTTTGTAATTGAATAGTGCAATTTTTCTGGTATCTTGAACTTCAAATGTAAAGAGTCATCAAAAACTCTCAAAGCCTTCCATTCAAGTTAGCATCAGTTAGCTTGTGTTCTAAGAGGATTAACTCAAGTGGGGAGTATACCTACCTCTTGTGGACTTTAGTGTAAAGTGACAAAGAAAGGATAGAGATTACACATGCCTATTTGGACTCTAGTTACTCTAGTGCATGACTCTAGTTACTCAAGTTGTATGGAGAGTTTGAGTCATTCTCTCATGTGCATAAGCTAGGATTCTTCACACATCGTTTTCTCTAAATCATCACCCCCACTTTCAATCTTTATTGATAATGCAATAATTCTTCGTCTTGATGAAGAAAAAAATTGATCGAGGAAACTAATTTTATCCTGTTAAGGGCCAGTCCGATCGAAGAGAAAAGCAAAGTGGAGATCTAGGTCATGCCACTTGGAGACCCGACAACTTGTAGTTTTCCCTATTTATAAAGATAAAATTCGACCAAAACTCACTACTTTTAGTCAAGATTTTGATCATACCTTCTACTTCTAGATTGTTAGGCATAACCTCCTCATCCATAATCCCAAGATTGCTAGCATCCTTGGGGAACGAGCAGATATCCCATTTGATTTGCATACCCTTTGATTGGGTTCCGAGTGTTATATCTTTTCCTTGTCTATAATTTGGAGTGCTTTTGTTAGAAGAAGAAACTTGCCCATCGTAACAAGAAGTTTTCAAATGATATAAAATTTATTTGAAAAGAAGAGTAATGAAAGAAGAAGAGAAGCAAGTGTGACTACTAAAATTTGATTGAATTTGTAAAAGAAATGAATTATAAAGTACGTGGGAGAAATTGATTGTCAAGTACAGATCGAATTAGAAAGAGAATGGAACCATGGAGAAATGTTCTGTATCTATAGTCAACCAAGGCTCCCGTGGTAAAGAAAACGGTTTTGTCATCTTGATGGCCATGAAGAGGTCACATTTCGAATAAGCAACTTGTGCGAGGACTTGCTTCAGAGAGACAATCTCAATAACTGCTATTAAAAGACTCCAAAAACACAATCACTCGATGGGAAGCTTCAAAAGGAGGACATGATTAACACAAAGAAAGGTCAAAATTTGTGGAGGCGACATTGAATACTGATGTCCACAAGTGTTGTGTTCATACATACGCTAACGTTATAATTATGTAGTGTGAAAATGATGGTAGTATGACTGGCCTTTGGATATATGGGTGAGGTTGCATTTAGAGCGTTCGCAAAAGAGAAAGCCTAAATCAATGGCTTCTTTTTCGTTATTCACATGGCCTAAAGAGGCAGACCAGAATTCACAAGCAATCACTATGGAATATATATATATACATATATATATATATATATATATATATATATATATATATATATATATATATATATATAGAGAGAGAGAGAGAGAGAGAATTAAAGCTTCATAAAGCATTCAAAACATTCCATGTGGACATGGAGACTTCGCTTCTTCCGTATGCGAACCTAAATACAGTATCAACAATAATACGAAACCAATATTCAAGGTATAAAGCTATCGGAGACTTGTCTAAGTGATTGCCTAAGTGAAGAGAATTTCGAGGCCCGACCGACCACGGCACATAACAAACATGTGTGTGTGAGAGAGAGAGAGAGAGAGCCGAGTCGCCGACTGTTTGTGAATGTTTCTTTTGAAGAGACCTTGCAACACAGAAGTTAAGATATCAGATATGTCATACCAAGAGTTTCATCGGCCACTCGGAATCTGTTCATTCCGAGTAGGTAGTAGCACTACTACCAAATTTTGTTCTATCCATGTTAAAAAAATAGGAAGGAAAAGGGGTGCATCAATAGACCCTTCCAAAAGTCATCAAATACTATCAAATGTGTGTGCGTGTTTTCCTTTTCTTCTTCTTTTTTTTATTTAAGTTTAGCGATATTCTAGCAAATGGCCTATCGATCAAGATAGCGTATGGGCCATTGACTATGCTTCCGACTATGCTATCAATAGAACTATTGACTGAGCCACATACGGTCCATTAGCTTTTTAAACCTTTTGAATTTTCTTTAATCTTTCTTTTAAATCTACAAAGCTATCGATTAGAGCTCCAGCTAGGCTACCGATGGACTGGGATTGCACAATTTTCTGTATTTTGAATCTACAGAGAACAGTCTGAGCAAGAAGCTTTTATACACATCTTCAGAGCACTCTCTTGACATCTGATCATAATGCACTCGTAGGTTGCTTCTTCGACATCCATGAGATCATAATTTTTAACCTCCCATGAAGACATAGCCCAATGTCCTCCTTTTTAATTCCTTTGAATGGGACCAATTAGCATCGATGAGTTCCTTAGGTTGTATTCTACCTCCACAAGGCTATCATAACCATTGCTTCATTTTGTGTTTGATATATCTTAGCACTCTCTTACCTCATTGAAGTGAGAATGAGTTGATTTATTTAGAGATTGAGATGGTATTCCTAGAACATAATGCAAATCTCGTTTTGTGATTGTTGCATCATTTAGACTCCTAACTAATCATTTAGACTGCTAACTAATCATTTAGACTCCTAACTATGCTTCTATATGTTTTTTAATGTCTTCAAGTGTTTTTCTTTTAGTTTTACATAGTTTTGTAGTTCTATAAGAGTGGCTTACAACCACTCATACTATACGTATAAAACACATCTAGCGACTAATTTTATTGTGACAAGTAAACACCATGTTCTACATAGATTACTTCAATCGCTATAGATTATTTGAATATTCTAAGATTTGACATCTTGATTTCCTTCCCAATGTTGGCCTTCATCAATTTCATATGTGGATCGTCACTTCCTCTTGTGATTAGTTCACCCACATATATGCATATATAGAGAACTATGTTTCCTTCTTTGTTGAGTTATAAATAAGGACCTACATCATTTAGTTGATATCCATACCTACATAAATAGCAAGAAGTCACAAAAGGCATTCAAGAAATACTCATCCCCTCCACTTGACCTTAAGGTTTTGATGTAGCATGTTGAATCCTTCTCTTCTTGAACCATGTACCTTCTAAACATGTCAAAGACATCGGATTTTTGTTTGATGGAATACAACCATACCTCCCTTGATTAGGCATCTATAAATGTCACTAAATATATGCTACCTATAAGACACGATTCTATTGTTGGCCCCAACAGATCTCTATGCACAAGCTCTAACACATCATGTGCTACATATCCACTGAGTCCTGGAATGATTTCATAGTTGAGTTTCCAAGTTGGCATGCTTCACACATCTCATGTAACATTTTTAGTAAAAATGAGCTACTTGTTTTACCAATTGCCTCTTCTTCATATCTTGGAGCCTCTAAATTTGAAAGTTTCCATACCTTCTGTTTCATAGATTTGAATCTCTAATCTTCTTGTCTCCATAGGTTATGAACATGGGTTTGTTGCTTCGCCCTTTACCTATATGGAGTGTAAAAAAAACCTTCCTTCACTCTTAGATTTGGCTATTAGATAATAGCCATTCCTTGGATCTTCTATAAATCTTCCCTTGTTGTCAAAATTCCTTGGAAATGGTGGAAACATTTAATAGCTTAGATGAGCCCACTGCTCTGTGGTTTCCTTGAAACTTTTTGTGTCCCATATGTTATGTTTCAAGCCCTTATTTTTTACCTCTCTCTAGAAAGCCTCTTTTCTAGTTTGATTGAAGGTTGCTAAAGCAATCTTCCCTTCATAATATATGGTTACTACATCTAGTATCTATATACCATACTTCATCATGTGCTTTAGCTTAATTACTATGTATTACAGTTAGTAAGTGCTCATTCTTTTACGTGTGTGATGGGTTGGCATAGTTATCTTCACCTTTGTAGTTTTTCCCTCCTTATATTAGATAGAAGTATCTAGTATAATGCTCTTGGTTGCCACAATTATAGCATCTATTGAGGTTGTAGTTGCTTCTACCTACTCTACCTATACGTCTTCCTTATCCTCTTTAGCAATAACCTTCATCTTGACTTGATTAGCTCCCTTGATTGCTTTGGTTTGCTTGTTGGCAGTTGCTTCCACATCTTCCTCTTGTCCCACCTCTATAGACGTTTCCTCTTCCTTCAATGCATGAATAGTGGAGTGGATCTTGTCTTCTCTTTGACTTGTTGCCTCCATGGTTGAGGTTTTTAGTTCCCATAATGTGATTCCCTTACGTAGAAAGATGATTTTAATGACTCGAATTTTTTTAACTTCTTCAAAACCATTTAGTGTGTGGGAAACTAAGCCATCATCATCTACTCAGGACACGTTTTCCTAGAAAATCCGATCTCTACTTTCATTGAGGCCACACTAAAACATGTGGGAAATGCACGAACATTATCAAGTTTATCCGTGAAGATCATCAATTGCAATTTTATTGAGTCTATCCTTCAAAGTGGTACTTGAATGAGAAGAGTTTAATTATTTATTTAGATATATTCCATGATGATTCAAAAGATGATGAAACATTCTTTATTATATGCATTTGGATATGGCATTCAACTGAATAGGGTGATCATGCTTTTTAAAACCCAACTTCTGACTGTCGAATAGATGTAAAACTAATGGTTTTAGACAACGTTTTGACATGTCGTATATCCGGGGTTAGATGCCTACGGATTTCAAACTTGAAAGCAAAAAAATCTTTTTCTTATCAAGATTTATTTTTCAAGTTCTTTATTAACACAAGTCGACGGTGGCATTTTTTAGTTTTATATCATGGTTGACATCCAGATTCTCATGAAAAACCATCCGATTAATGAAGAAAGCTATAAAGCAATGCAATCACTACACTTTTCGATTCTTATAAAACTTTTGGCTGTAAAAAGGGAAGCTCACGACTAGTGAAGGGCATCTACGCCAAGCCGCTAGAACGGTCCTAGACTAGATGAGATCCCGAGATGAGAGTAAGAGTCTTCATTGAAGGATGTGGAGACTTCAAATGGCCTAACCATCAACTCAGGTATGGTAAGATTGAAGTTGAGAACTTATTGTCATGTCAACAAAGAGACTTCAATCATGCATAAGATCAAGCAACCACTTGAAATTGGTTAGGATCCAAAAGATTTATCAACTTCAATTGAAGGTTGCTTCTCTTACCAAACACATGGTAACCTTAGTTATTGAAACTGCTGCTTTGATGAGTTCTCAAGAAGTAAAACGCCAAGCTCAAGTCCAAGTTAGAACAACATTCTACTAGCCTAAGAGATGCATGTGATGCCATGATTTATTAGAGGAAATTCTAGACATTTAAAAGTTTGATGTAAAAGAGTAAATCAGTAGCATTATAAGAAGAAGGAGAGATTTCATATAAAGTAAAGAAGAAGATGGAGAAATGGAAAAGTCTAAAGTACTTTAAACCTAAATGAACATGGGACGGAAAATCAATATGGAAGAAGAAACTCCTTAGCATCTATATTTGGAAGAATAGAAAACAACAATGGAAGAAGGAACTACTTAGCAGCTATGGTGGGAAAAGGGGTACTACTCACACCATGGTAAAAGTTGCACACATTAGCAAATCATATGTTGCCTTGATGGATTCTAGCTTTGAAATCAATGTTGTTTTAAGAGAACTTTATAAGGAAGGGAGAAGGCCTATAGATCAAGATCATGGACGAAAATGAACGGGACTAGTAATACTCCAAGTTATCTTCAAGGAACCTACACTAATGTGCTTATATGTATTGATAACATTAAGGAAGACTATCATTTCTTTGTACATGAAGCTTGTTTACAACGATTATTTTAGGGCAGCCATTTATTTGTGAACAAACAATGAAAATCAAAGTTTTAGATGGTGGAAGTTCCTTTGCAAGCATCCAATCTCATGATGGATGAAATTACATTCAATGCACGACAATTTGTGTCAGCCACCCTAGAAATTGATAAAAATTGAGAAAACTTCCTCTCATGCGCATAGAATATGACTTTGAGTAACTGCCACTATCATGTGGGTAAATTGTGGTACATATGTCCTTGATTTTGCACATTTCAATTCGCTTTTTCCTATAATTTTCTCTTTTATCTTTTATTTAGGTCAAATTTTGTATGCACATAGTCAATGCATTTAAAATCAGAAAAATAAAAAACGACATGGAAAAAAAAATCAAATTTGATGGCTTAATTGAAGAACATGAGAAAATTTGTGGGATCTTTGAATATGTCTCATGCATTGATGTAATTTAAGAGACTGAAAATTTCATGTCTGATGAAGACAGATATTCAAAGGTTCTACCATTACCATCATAGGAAATATATGGTATTTTACCTTACAAGATCTATAAAAAGCATAACTCTAATGGTTCTGAGCCAAATATTTATACTTAATACATGAGCGTAGATAAAAAAGTTAAGCCAATATCTCAACTTCTTCTGGAAATGAGTGTTCATGTGACTACAAAATAAATCATGATCCAAAGATTCCGCATATATTTATAAATAAAAATATTAAAAACAAAGTAAAGACTGATACTAATGGGTTTCCTTTATGTCCAAAAAAGAATTATTTTGAAAACTTCATAAGACCGCTTTATAAACTGACCATAAGAAATATTAGTAAAAGACCATTTATAAAATCATTTGTACAAGACGTTGTAGGACATGCCATCTAGCTTATGAGAAATCTCTACTTTTGTTATGATGAATCCCAATTGGAAGTGGAAAGTAGAGATCTTACAACAATGAAAATGGCTTTAAGATTTGTTTTTATGTGTATATTAGCTAATGCTGACACTAACTTAGTTGTACATATGATAATTGCAATGAATTTAGTCCTACGAGATTTTATACCACACATAACTATGCCGATGATAGAGGATATCCCAATAAATGGTAGTGTTAAGAACGATAGAGACCTTACTATTGATAGAAATGAATGTAGAAAATTTGTGAAGGCTCGTTATCTTGATTTTCAAAAGTTTTTAGAAAGATTTGAACAAGTGGACTTAGCTTTTTCCTCTGAGAAATCTAATTTTGGATAAACGAGGAATTAATTGTTGGACATCTATGTAGCTTTTATGGTCGCAAGTCATTTTCCTCAAAAATGGATGAAATGAATAAGATGTAAAATACTTGCAAGTTTGTGAGCGAGGTGAGAATTTTCTTTGGAGCATGTATATTCTATGAAATTTTCATTCCTCACTTTGTTCATGTTGCTTGTGAATTTTATGCTCTGTCGAGAAAACATAAGAAATACTTTTTTTTAATATAAAGGAAGTTCGGCAATAGCCTACTCTCCCGGACTTGAATTAAATTAAGAAACAAAGGTACAATAGAAGGGGACTAGTGCCCACGGGACCCCCCAAATCCCACAAAGCAGGGGAAGCTTGAGTGAATCCTAGGTTGCATTACAGAGAAGGTTAATCACCCTCTCATCGCCCTCATGCGGGGCCCACTTGGGTTTGAGCTTGTTGTTGATCAAAAGGAGGACTTGATGGTGCCTGAAGGGGGGGGGATTTCTTACTGTTAACAATCCTTTTGCCCAGGAGGAATAGTGATTTCTCGGTCGACCACTCCCTGGGGGGATCGCCGAAGTTGAGAGCACACCTCTCCCGCCAAATTTTCCACAAGACTTCCCCTCTGATGGCGTTCCAGAGTGTCGCAGAGCAGCCGATCGCTTCTCCCAAAAGGACTTGTTTCCAACTAAGCTGTTTTTGAAGTCTGATTTTCATTCCAACCGTCTGCCAGATTTTGTAGGAGTTGGGGTAGGTAAGGAAGATGTGTGGGACGTCTTCGATAGCCCGGTGGCAGCGTTTGCACCAAGGAGGAATCCCACAAAGTTTACTAGCCTTATGGTTGGTCCAAATTCCTCGATGAAGAATTTGCCATAAGAGGACAGACTTCTTAGTCTCTATAAGGGGGTGCCAGATACTCATGAATTTCATGTCCCACCGAAGCCGCGTCCAAGACAGGGACCACTTCTTGTTGAGGCTGATCTGGTGGTCAGCCGTTTCTTTGATGCTCGGGATTTTGAGAAGGCTATTTCCATTGTGCCATTTGAGACCGAGCGAGTTCGGTGTGTCGTGTCCCATGAGAAGGCGAGTCTTGTGACGATCCCATGCGAGGCATCGGCTTTGCAAAGTGTTCCATTCTTCGTAGGAGATGTTTATGCGAGGGTCAATATCCTCGAAGTTGATCCAGCTGTGGGTGTCATGTTTCCAGAGGTGTTTCCATTTTTTGAATCCTTTGTTCCATAACCTCTTGGCATTTTGAATGTTCCACGACTCCACACTCCGGATGCCGTGTATCGGAAACCAGATAGAGTCGTTTTGTCTGATTCCGGCCGCCCACTTCCAGTCCTCATTAATTCTTGTGAAGCTTTTGACTTTATTCCAGCCCTTCCAAAGGGAGCACACGAGATTGGAGCCTTTCGGGAAGACGGGGATTGGGGAGAATAGTAGGGTCATGATGTCAAGATTCTTCCAGTTTGGGAACCCCATGAGAGCCAACTCATTCTTGTTTCTGAAGATCAGCTTGGCCCACGAGGCCTCCCTATTGCACCAAGCCTTAATCATCCATTTGGCGGCCAGTTTGTTAGCCATACACCCAATGTCCAGGATACCGAGCCCCCCGCTATCTCTAGGGCTAGTGCAGATGGTCCATTTGATTTTAGGCACCCCCCTTCTGTTATGATCGCCCGTCCAAAGAAAGTTTCTACAAATACTATTCAGTTTGGACAGGCCTTGCTCATTCGGTCTCCAACAAGAAAGGAAATAGATGGTAGAAGAGAGGAGGAACGTGTTGATAACCATCCCACGCCCAGCGAGATTGATTTCCATACCTTTCCAATAGTTAAGCTTGTTTTCGAATTTGGCCAACACCCAGTTCCATCTCTGCTCCATAGAGACGCCAAACCCCAAGGGGATTCCAAGAAGTCGAAAGATTTGGCCCTGCGGAATGATTTGACATCCATGATCAATAAGAAGGCCAGGTTGATGTCCCACAATAGCCTTAAAGGCGGTCTTAGAGTGGTTGATTTTGGATCCAGAGGCTTCACAAAAGGTAGCAAGACACCTCCAAAAAGTCTCCAGGCTGGTATTATCATTGTGAACGAACGCGTTCATATCATCGGCAAATAGTCTCATGATGATTTGACTGTGGTCGTGAGGCAGCCGGAGGCCTTTGATATTGCCAGTCTCTACATGATGTGCCACAAGTCTGCTCAGCCCCTCAGTGGCGATGGCAAAAAGAAGGGGGGCCAACGAGCACCCTTGTCTAATAGATCTTCTAAGATGGATCGCCTTCGAAAGTTTGCCGTTAACGTTAATTTGGGTCGTTGCGTTTCCGAGAAGGGTCGCGATCATCTTGGTGAATTTCTCACTACATCCGAGATCTTGGAGCGACTGAAGAATATAGTTCCATTCTAGCCTATCGTAGGCTTTGTCAAAGTCGATCTTGAGGAAAACCACATCTTGATTAGACTCATTTGCAAATTGAATACCTTCCCAAATATCCATAATGGTTTCTAGGATAGACCTGCCTTTGATGAAACCTTTTTGGTCCTCACAAAGCCAAGATCTCAGATGGCACGAGATTCTGTTGGCAATGACTTTGGCGATGATCTTGTATCCTGTTTGGAGCATCGTAATAGGCCGCCAGTTCTCGATTCTGTTCTTTTCCCCCTTCTTGTGTATCAACTTGATAATTCCATTATTTAGACAGGAAGGAAGAGCACCAAACTTTAGCGCTTCTTGCCAAACCATCCGAAGAGGGGTGGCAACCACCAGCTTGAATGTTTTAAAGAACTCGTTAGTGAGTCCGTCGGGTCCCGGGCTTTTACCGAGAGGGAGGGCATCAATGACCTCAATGATTTCTGATTCAGAGATAGGGGCATGGAGCAGGGAGTGGAGGTTGGGTGGTATCCTCCGGGGGGAAACCCTAGAAATGGCAGCCATACAGTCCCTTCTATGGTGTGAGAGGGGGTTCGAAGTTCCCAGGAGTCTCGTGAAGTGCCCTTCGATGATGCCAAAATTATCTTCTTCTGAATTGCATACATTGCCATGTGGATCTAGCAGTAGGGGGATCGAATCTCTATTGTGTTTCCTTTTAAGGATGCGGCACATCTCTTTGGTAGGTTTGTCTGCTTTGCCAGCCCACCACTCCTTGAAGAAAATTTGCAAGTTTTTCCTTTGTATTTCTTCCTCGTATCTCAACACCGCTCTGATTTTTCGGAGACCTTTCTGGGCTTGGTGTTTTCCTTTGTTCACTTCCTCCTCGAGCGGCCAGAGTCTGTGGTAAAGAGCTTCCCTACGAGCCCGCTGCACAGTCTCGAGCATCTTCTTCGTTCTGATCATGATCTTACGAGACTTGTCGACCACACTTCTCCAGCACTTGGCTGGGGCCAAGCCAGAAGCGAACGCCATCTTCCACACATCGGCTATTTCTTGATGGACGGAGGGGAGAGAGAAGGTGGTTGCGTTGGCATGGAACCACGGAGCCTTGCGGATCTTGTTGGAAGGTTGAAAAGTGATAACGATCGGGTAGTGATCAGAGATAGTGAGGTCAGTGCGTTGCGTGATGGTAGGGTGGCCCCACTGATGAGTAAAACTCTGAGAGATGTAGCATCTGTCGAGTCTAGCTTTCCTCAGGTCCTCACCCGCTTGGAGATTCGACCAAGAAAAGCCGTTCGAGTCTTTGAATTCAACCAAATCCAAGTGAAGTTTGGTCATGTCCCACGTTTCTTTCTCCCGACTGTCGATGACCCTGCCCTTGCCCAACCATCTGTCCGTAGGGTCCTCCACCATGTTGAAGTCTCCACAAATAAGCACGTTGTGGGGAAGCGAGTCTAAGGAGGCCCAAGTGTTCAGTCTCTCCAAATCCCCGTTAGGGGCGTACAGAGAAACCATCGTAACACAAAGAGGAGCACCAAAAGAAATAGCAATCCAACGGTGACTTACATCTTCAATGGAGCTCTCAAGCTTTTCAAACCAGAGTTGTTTGACACCGATTACCGTTCCTCCAGACCCCCGCTGGTGCTTTGTTGGGATCCACACATGGGCCGAGGAGACCTGTCTGAGTCGTTTCTGGAGGTCTTCTCCGTCAATTTTAATCTCTTGAATACATATAAAGTCTGGGTTTAGGCTAATGTCGCGAAGCCATTGACCAATGATGGTCGCTCTTGAGGGGTCGGTTAGCCCTCTAGCATTTAGCGAGATGACAATCATTATTGTATTGATCCCTCTTTGCGGGAGGGAGCTTTGTCCTTTCTTCTCTTGCTTTCATCTTTCTTTTTCGCTCGGACCGGATCCCGAGTTAACAGTAGGTTCTTGCGGGGGCTTTTCCACGGTAACACCATAGGTTGTTTCCCTTTGCGGGATGCCTCCTGCTGGGAAGAACGGGACACCGTTTTCAGCTCCGTTTCCGGAATAGTCGATCCGATGATGGAGCTTTCACTATCCATGTTATCTTCGTTGCTGGTAGTAAAGCCGTCTTCTTTGCTTGTAGTGTAACCCTCCTGCAAAGTTTCTTTACTGTCAGGGATCTCCAGGCCTTTGTCGTCGGTGTCCACCTCAAGTTGATTCCCGTCTGGGTAGTCAAACTCATTGATTTCGTTTTCCAGATTGCAATACAAGTTGCTGGAGGGGGAAACAGACTTGTTGTTTCGCTCAGAGGTTGCCCTGGGGCTTCTTTTCCTTCTTCTTCTGACTTCGATGAACCCGTCTGCATCAGCTTCTGGATTACGGGGACCCTTGAACTCCTCTACTTTTGTCGAGTGATTCACAGCTTCATTGCTGTCTTGAGCAATTTTGGGGGCTTCTTGATTTGGCTTCCTTTTTCGTCTCAAAGGGCAATCTTTGATCCTGTGGCCTTGTAGGCCGCAGCGAAAGCACGCGTTGGGCAGGTTTTTGTAGCTGATGTCTTGCTCCCATACCTCCCCTTCGCCCAAGTCCAGTTTGATCTTCGATGGGAGTGGCATACTGAGGTCAGCCTCGACACAGATTTGAGGGTGCCACCGGGCGTTGAAAGAGTGTCTTGCTCCTTCATAAATGAGACCACCAATGTCCTCGCGTGAGGCCAACGGCTTGCCGATAGGAGAAACGATGTCCCATACGAAGTTGTACAAGAAGTATGGCAGGTTAGGGAGCTCAACCCAGAGGGGTTACCGAAGCGGTTTCGATTTGTCGGGAGTAAAATCAGGGGACCATCTGAATAGGCACAGGGTCGCCCGGCTGAGTTGCCAAGTTCCGACACTAAGGGCTCGAAACGCCATATCTTCATTTTCAAAGACTAGCAGCAAGTGGCTTGCCGGTAAGAACTGACACTTACAAACAACTAGCCCGCGGGGGAACCACTCGTTGCGGAGCCACTGACGCACAGTTTCGAGCGGGGGCTTGGGGCCGAAAATTTGGCCGATGAGGCAAACTTTCTTGAGCTCCTCCTGAGTTGAAAAAATTGCGGATCTATTGAGGGAGACCAAGGGGGGTTCAGCACTCTCGTGGATCCCTTGGGCGGCACAAGAACCCCCCTCCAACAAAGAGGCCAGGTTAGCGGTCTCCCCGGGAGGAGGGGCCAGATTGCTTCTCACAAGCGAGGGGGTCGCCAAGTCCATGACAAAAGGGGGACGCCCCGAGAAAGAAGAACTTTAACTAAAACTCTGAGAAGAGAAGCATCAGGAAGAGCCCAAAAAGCCCAACACAATGAAAGGTAGCTCTCTTCTTTTTTCTTTCGGATCTTTTCTCCTTTTCTTTCTCCTTTTTTCTTTTTTTGTTTTCCTCTTTCAACTTTTTTGAAGCTTCTCTTTTCTGACGTTTACGATCTTTTAATTTTCCTTCCCCTCGATACTTATCTCACGAGCTCCCAGGTTACTGCAGCCAGAAGAGGACGGGAACGGAGGCAGAGGGAGGTGGGGTATCGCGATCGGCGGGGCGGGGGGGTATCGCGACCGCGGGCGGGGTATCGCGACCGGCAGGGGGGGGGGGTATCGCGACAGGCAGGGGGGGGGGAATCGCGATCGGCGGGGCGGGGTATCGCATTAAAGAGGGAGCTATCGGGAGCTATCGGGCGGGTGTGGGGTATCACAGGAGTATCGGGCGCCGCCAGGAGAGCAGAACCACCGACGATATCGCCAGGAGATATCGTGATCGTCCACGCTCTGCAGGTATCGCCGATCAAGTCTCCACCCAGGGAGGCGTCAGCGATACCTCCAACGGAGATATCGCGACACCAGTCATCCGGGGAGACGACCGCGATCGCAAAGCGGAACCACACTTAGAAGCTCACCTATTGGAGGTCGAAGAGGAGCACGTGTTCTGCGCGTCCATGTGTTCAGATGGAGCTTTTATGGTTCTGTTCCAGCACCAAGTTTCTATCAACACATTCTCGCGTCGTCAATGATACTTCTTGTTAACTGCACAGCAATGATTTCTCAATCCCCAAGCCTTCTTCTTTCGCAACGGAATTTCTGTGTGTTACTGTTCCGCCATAGCCGGCGCTTCACTCGCGGGAGCACTCCAACGGGGATTTTACTGTTCCAGCATCAAGTTTCTATCAACACATTCTCGCGTCGTCAATGTTACCTCTTGTTAACTGCACACCAATGATTTCTCAATCCCCAAGCCTTCTTCTTTCGCAACGGACTTTCTGTGTGTTACTGTTCCGCCATAGCCGGCGCTTCACTCGCGGGAGCCTGAGGGTGCTCGATCTCTTTTCAATACCCATAAGAAATATTTTTGCATGAAGAAGATAACCAGTCTTTTGATGCAAGCATGAGTTCTTATGAAAGTTGATTTTTTGAATGGGAAGATTATCCTTTTCATGTTTGCTACCACTCCAGTTGCTTTTGGATGGGTGATACATGAACACGATGATGATGAAAATAGACATGCAATACATTTTGCAGCAAAAATACTACAAGAATGTCAATGTAAGTATTCGCAAATCAAAAGGTAGCTTTCAAGTGTTTTTTGTTCCGTCAAGTATGATAGAAACATTTTTACTCCTTCAAATATAATTGTTGAAATAGATCGATTATGTGTGCTTAGCATGGTTGCCAATTTTTCAGCTCTAGATATTCGTTTGCTAAGATGGATTGTTTATAGGAAATTCATAAATCTAGAGTTTGTAAAAATATAGGATGGAAAAACAAATTCTATTGTGGACATGCTTTCAAAAGAAAGATATGAAGATATGATTTGAGAGCAACTGGAGATGAAAAGAAGATTTCGTATGATGCAAATTCTTTTGCATATAAAAGTAGATTTTTCCTCTTTCTTAAAAAAAAAACTCCTTTCTTATTCTTTCATGCTTCTCGAATTCCACCCCGACTCAAGAAACGCAGGTCCCTCTATTGGTGCTAGGCGAAAGACTCCTTCCACCTAGCGAAAGATACCCGATAGACCTTGATCCACGAGACGATAGCCGTGCTCGGCGATAGATGCCTTTGCGATAGACAATGAGTGCAACAGATGCTCATGTGACGATAAACACTCTAGGTGATAGACACCGACGTGAAAGATGCTCGAGAGGCAAAAGACACCGGATGGGACAAATGTATGTGTGGAGATAGACGCCTATAGCATAGGTTTTGGAGGTTGACATCGATTTAAAGAGGTGTCAGTCATCAATAGCAACACTTTCCTAGTGAGAGAGGTTGACATCGATACTAAGAGCAACATCCGCAGCATAAATCATTGTAGACTCTTAAAGCAACACTCTCAGCAGCAGCAACCTCCCTCATCCACAGTAGCGTCCGACAGCATTCAACCAAATAAGTAGTGCTTTTTGAGTGTAGCCTAATCTATTGAAGGGCTCTTCCATCGCCAATTTGCCGTAATCAACTGATGTTCATTTTTGTGCCCCCACTGTCAAGTTGGAGAGTTCGAAGTGCTATCAGCGGCGGCATTCCAGCAGGGTCAATCCTCCATCTTCATCCCTCGTTCAAGGTGATTTCAATGGCATTGAAGATGATTCTTTTCATGTTCCTATTTGTGATATGGTTTCTGCTACACCCATCATAGAGCGAATTTGCTGGGATAGTAGAGATGCTCACGCATATGCATTGATAGCCTTGTCTACCAAATGTGTCATTATTTCTCACATTTGCTCCTGGAAAATAGAAAAGGATCCTTGGGATACACTTAGCACTTTATACCCAGCAAGGATTGAGGCTCGTGTTCCTTAACTCTAAAAACAATTGGAGAGTGAGCACATGAATAGAAGAGATTCCATGGATATGGAGTATTTGATTTCTGTAAATGAAGTCTTGGTAGACCCTTTACTTGTGCACACTATTTTGAATGCTCTTCCAAATTCATATCAATTTTTTTCTTCTACTCTTTGATTGATGATGAAAGGAAATTCAAATGCCCTAACATTTGAGGAGTTAATCTCTATTTTGTTGGAGGAATATCAATCTAGGTAGAACAAGTCCATTATGCATGTTGCAGATGAAGCTTTCCTTGCTAGTCAAATAAGGAAAGGGTAAACAGAGCTCATCTACTAGTAAGGAGAGATCTCCTAATTCTATGCGATATAAGAAGGATACCTAAGACAACAACAAAACAAAAAAAGCAAAAAGAATTTTGCAAATACTTTAAATAAAATGATCATGTCATAAAGAGTTATCCAAAACAGACTACAAAAGAGGGAATAAAAAAGAGTTTGGAATGGTTGTTGCAAAAGCCTTGACACCCGAATCAAAGCCAGCAAATCTTGTGTAAAATGAAGAATAGGGATTTACTATTGTTTGTAGTTATGAACCATCTTCTCATGAATGGTGTATGTCTCCACTAGACTTAGATGTTTAGTACTTTGATAGTGGAGCACCTAAACATATTACCCCACAGCGTGGTTTCTTCAATTCACTTGAGCATTCCCCTATGGGGAATATTGTCACATGCACCAAAAAATCCTTTTATCCTATCATGGGAGTTGGTAAAATCATTCTCAGTACTATGATGGTAGTTCTCTTACATTATCAGATGCTTTATTTATGCTAGGGAGAAAGAAAAATTTGTTATCAATCTAAACATTCACCAAGATCGTCTTGGTTGTAAGATTTATTGAACAGAGATGTATAGTTCATGTTCTATCAAATGGAAACATCATTATTGCTTTTGGAATTTTATATCATGGTTTGTATAAGCTAATAGATTATGCAAAATATGTGAATGATTCCGTGTGTGCAGTTCAATACTCTGAGGCTATGTCAGATGCAAAGCTAGGCATGCATGCTTTGGTCATTCGAATATTCCTAGTTTGCTATGCCTACACAAATCTAAAATGGTATCCTATGTGTGCGAACATGAGGCACCTGGTAAACATGTCTATCAAGGCAATTTTTTGGGCAAAATGCAGCATTCTTTCCCAAAAGCTGGTTTAGCATGAGCTACTCGAAAATTGGAGCTTGTTCATAGAGATGTTTTTGGTCCTATGCAAACACTTTCTTTAGGTAACTACCTTTACATGTGACTTTTAGTGATGATTTTTCCAAGCATGCATGGGCATATCCATTGAAAGAAAACTCCGAAGTGTTTATGTGCTTCAAAGAGGTTTTGGTTTGGGTTGAAATTCTATCAACATGTTAAATGGGCTCCCTCCATTCTAATCAAGGGGGGAATATATGTCTTTTGATTTTAATGCATTTCCCAGAAAGGAAGAACATGTCGCTCATGGAGATGGGGAGGTGTATGGTCAAGGCTTGGCATTTACAACATAGTTTCTGGCTTGAGGTTGTTATCTATGCAGCATATGTACTTAAAAAGTGTCCTACTAAAGCATTGTAGTCTTTCACTCCATATGAGGCTTGGCATGGTCACAAGCCATCTTTTGCTCATCTACATTTATTTTGATGTCTTGCATATGCATTATTATTTGAACAACAAGGAAAGAAATCAGATGATAAAGTAGTGAAATGTATTTTTCTCGATACAATTCTAAAAGCAAAAGCTATTGTCTATATCATTGAGAGACTAAATGCATTTTTGGTTAGTTGTGGTGTTTTTTTTTGTGGAAGATGGAATTGAGCCATTACTTTCATGGACTAAGGAGACATGAGTTAGCTCCAAAGATGTTTGTCACACTTTGTTGCCTCTTTCTACAAGTGGACATTTTAGTGCTAGTCCAAATGGGACAATTTCTTAGTATTTGAAGGTTCCCAATGATGTTCTAGATCCTTTTGTCTTTGATACACGTTTACATAATGCACTTGTTGATGAGAGTTCTCATATAGAGTAGGCAAGAAGGATGCCTAAATGGCTGGTGTAGACTTTGCAAGATAGCAGATTAGATGCACCTCTTTATATCATACTCCTTCAAGCTCTCATACTACTTTTGCATCAAGTTTCTATGCTATGGATGCCTCTAGTCTTTGTGATGAGAATGAGTGTGTTTCGTTTGATGAAATCCATAATTAAGAAAAATAGATGGTTGTTGTGCAATCTGAATATGTTATGAAGAATGATACCTATAATTTATGTGACTTGCCACATGGCAAGAATGCCATTTGCAAAGTGGGTATACAAGCTGAAGTGTAAGCCTGATGGAACAATTGAGAGGTATAAGGCCAAGCTTGTTTCAAAAGGTTATGCTCAAGAAAGAGGCATTGATTTTGATGAGACCTTTTGTCCTACATGTCAAATGACTACTGTTCATAACATCTTTGCACTTGCATCTCATCATAGTTGGAATGTATATTATTTGGACATTAAAGCTCCATTTCTGAATGGTGACTTGCATGAATAAGTATATGTATTTGGCCCCATGGTTTTGAGCATAAAGTGCATGAAACAAAACTGTGCAAGTCAAAAAAGGCATTATATGGTTTGGAGAAAGCATCATGTGCTTGGTATGAAAAGATATATGCCTATATGATTGCACATGGTTTTGAGAACAATCCAACTGAGAGCACATTATATGTTAAGTGTGGAAATGATGTGCTTCTCATCATTGTTGTCTATGGTGATGGCATGCTACACAGTTATCCTAATGAGAATCATATTCTTGATTTTAAGGCTGATTTTCACGCCCCATTTGAGATGCCAGATTTGGGGCATTTGCATCATCATTTGGGCATTCTATTTATGCAAGTTAATGGTAGAATAACTTTGTATCAAAAAAAAGTATTAACACATTATTGTAGCATTTTGTCTTTGAACACTACAAACCTAATGCCAATCCATGGAAAGAGGTTTAATGTTGAGTCTTCATGATGCTAGAGATGTATTAGTCATTTTTCTCTATCAACAAGTAATTGGATGATTGATTTACTTATCATTACTCAGCCTGATATTCAGTTTTCTATCTTAGAGATTATCAGGTTTATGCATTGCCTAGGTGTCAAACATTGCATGCACTTAAGTGCATCTTTCACTACTCAAGTGGTACTTAGCTACTTGGATTGTTTTATCCCAAGGGGGGATCACTACCACTACATTTACATGTTTCTTCTGACTCTAGCTTAGCTACTTTCTATGAAACTCATGTGTCCACCAGTGGTTTTTGCTTCGTGCATGGTATCTCATGCATATCTTGGTTGAGCGAGAAGCAACCTATTATAGCCACTTCTAGTTGTGAGGTTGAGTATAGGGCACCTTTTACAATGACTATTGAATGGGTGTGATTTAGATGCCTTAGGGCTGATGTGGGTGTAGGTTAGTCTTCTTCTCTTACCATCTTTATTGACATTCATACCGCATTTGTAGTTGTGAGGAGCCCTTTGCTCCATACTCACACTAAGATCATTGATGTGCACTATCATTATGTTAGGGAGATGTTCACTACATGAGAGATCATTTTGGCATATGTGTCCATAGAGGAGATGTTGAAAATCAAGTCTCAATCATGCAAAAGGCCTCAACCATGAATTTTTTCAAGTATACCAATCAAAAACGACGACCCAAAGTCATGGAATAAAGTTAAACCCTCCACCAAACTCAATGAAATTCAAATCTCATCAAATCAGCCAACACAAATATCACCTACACCAAGGTAGATTGTAGGAAAAGTAAAACTCTATATAAGCATCATCCCGGCTTTGTTTTTTGAGTTGTATGCATTTCACAAGATTCTCACTTATTTTAGTGAGGTCATAAACTCCAGCAAGCAGCTCCCTTGCTTGCTTACCTCATTTTCTGATGATTTTGCTCCTTTCTATCTAGAGGTGTAGTTAGGCGTTTCCAAATTTGATTGTACCAGATTGCAGAGCATTGTTTGCTCTCTCATTCTACTCATTTTCATTAATTTAAAGCTTCATTTGATTTATCACATAGCACCCTGAACTTTTCCAAAGTTTCAAGGTATTTGACTGAGTGGTTTGTGAGAAATCACCAACTTTATGAAGGTATATCTCTCCACATAGGTAGAGAGTGTTGCAAACAGGTAGCTTGTTGTGTAGAGAGTGGTTCTCCTAGCAAGAATATCAAGTTAGGATGATTTAAATCTTGTTGGGTAGCACTTTTAGACTACTACAAGTCTAGAGAGTTTCATTTTAGTTCTGTATATAGGTGTAGAGAAAAATTCAGAATAGTGAGCATATATCACTCCTTGTGGACCTAGTGGAGGGCAACCATCTTCCATTGTTGCATTGGGGTGTTAGAATCATCCCCCATTAGTGGTATCAGAGCCATTTTGGAGGCTTGGAGACATTAGTGGGCATCATTTTGAAGATTTTAAGGGATCAAGACAACAATTGGAAGCACAAGGACTTATCAAAGCAAGAAGACATCCAAAGGGGGCTACATCGATCGAGATCTCAACTAGTTGAAGGTTAGCAAGGGAGTGTTTGAAAACTCTCGCATGAGTCCAAAATTCATTTGGGGCAAAAACCCTAATTTTGGTACTTAGTCATTTTTGGCACAAAAAAGAGTAAACTTTTTATGAGCCTATCTTGTAGAGCTTGAAGAGAGCTTTCCGATGGTATATGACATTAAGTCATCAAAGATAAGATTTGAGAGAAAACCCTAACCCTAATGTTTTGGTGATTTAGGGTTTTGACCTCATATTATAGCTCTCGGTATAAGGATCATAAAAAAGGTGTCAGATCATTCATCAAGCAGTTAAGTGTGAAAAAGCAGGTCAAGAAGTTATTTTTTAAAGTTAGCTAAAAACAACTTTAAAAATAAAGCAAACTCACTTAAAATAAAGTAAAAGCAATTTGAAAAGCGATGTGATTAAAATAAAGAGCTTTTTTGTGAGTTTTTTGCATGGATCTTTAAAACCTGTATAAGAGAGTCTTGGGTCACTTTGTTAGACATCCTAGACCTTTTGCAACACAAGTTTTGAAGCTTGGTCCCTCATTAGAGGTGATGCTCTTAGAACATGGGGCAGCCATGGTGCTATCTTGGAGCATGTTGAGGAGCGGCTATGGAGTTCTTCTTGGAGAAGACAAGTGTGCTCACGCTCTTGCTTATGGAGAGGACTTATCTATTAGCAGCTTGGTGGTGTGGATCAGCCATCCACATGATGTATTTGAAGATTTTCTTCTACATGAAGATTTCACATTAGTTCAAAGACATTGGATGGTGGTTCACATAAGATTGGAATCTTATGTTAAGAATTCAGGTACATATTCTCTTTATGCACACAAGTACCACTTGAAGTATATGGAAGTGGCATCCATATCAGGAGGAGTCCTATTCGGCATAGGTACAAGAGAATTAGTACATGTATGCTTTATGCATATCTGGATGAGGTGTTCGAGAAGGTATGTTCATATGAGTTTGAGGATTTCTGGTAGCAAACTTGTTAGCATTCTTTGCTAATTTTGTAAGTATGTGATTTTTTCACACCCATATCTGATTTAGGGTCTTCCATAGCCTAAGTTCAAATGCAGGTTCGTTGATTATTAGTTTTAGACTGATCCTTCCTCTTTTTGTCACTCATATTCACTCTTCTACAACCTATTAGTCAGACATTTCATACATATTCAGATTTCTATCCATACATCTGAATATTCTTGTTACATTTGTACATTCACCCATCCATCTATTTCTATCCACATAGAGTGGTTGAGAGTTTTGCTCCCACATTGTAAATTAACATTTGTATATATGATAGTGTGAGTAAGCACTGGCTTACGTAACACTTTACACATGTCTAATCTCTCTCTATCTTTGTCTCATCATTTGTATGAGTAAGTGTGGTATGTCCATGTTTTGTCAATATTGGAAGATTGCTAAAATTTACATTGCAGATCCTGGACCTATGGAACTTGGACCTCTGATATTTGTTATGGGCCTACTTAATTTCCAACATTTGTTATTAGAGCTTTAGGGTTTTGGTATCAGAGCAATTAGGCTCTCGGATACCCAGGTTCCAAGACTTCTAGGTTTACAATATATGATTTAAGAGCATCTTCTAAAATTTGACATTCGACATACACACTTTAATCTACTTGAGTAGAGATTCGAGAATTAGACAATTCAGTCACATGTTTGTTCACGACTGTGAAGTATGAAGTTGATGATCTGTTAGGAGTCAAATACTTTTGGACAAGTATGAAAATACTTTAGAGAAGTATTGTTTGAAGATCTAGACTTGGTGAAGAGAAGGCTACTTCAAATTCAAGGAAAAACAATTGTTTAGAGAAGATGAAGGAACCAGATCAACATCAAATCACAGGTATTGGTTTCTACTATCAGATTATAATTTGTAGGTCATATCTTAGAAGAGCACTTATGAAGAGATTTGAAGAGATTCAAGAAGTACTTTCAAACACTTTCATTACTTTGAAAGTTAAAGCATTAGCTACATCAAAATTTTCAAGAACAAGGAGATTAGATGAGTTTTGATGATGTCTTTCATGGCAAGAAAGCTTATTGGAGAAGACAAATTTGGAGATGGGATGAGTTTCGTTTTCAGCCCATTTTTTGTTGTAAGTTGGTTGGATATCCAGGTATAGAATTTGATCTAGGTACATTAGACAGGTAATTCAGCATTCAACCAACTCAAGTAAAAGATTGGTGAATTCAGTCATATCAGTCATATTTGAAGCAGAGTTTTGATTCAGAGATATGAGGAGGTGGTGAAACATGATTCTATATTCACTTCCATTTGTATACTATGTTTGTTTTGACTCTTACTCTTAGCAGTAGAGGAAGAGAAAAGTTCATTTGAAGAAGTTCAGAGTGCTTGCTACTTCAAGATGAAGAGAACAAAAGGTATGGAAGAGAAGTTTGAAGATGTTGACATCATCAGGTGGAAGAAAGATGCAAAAAAACAAGGTCCAACAATTCCAAATGGAAAGTGAGACTTCCTTTTCTCTTATATTTTCCATATACTTTTCCTACTTTTATCCTCTACATCCAAAGACAAGTCTACGAGAACATCTTGTGAAAAAGATATTTAAAAGAAGAAGCAGTTTCTTGTTTTGCATTATACTTGGTCATGATTTAGTAGATTTGACAAAGAATTGCATTGAGAGAAAGAAAAGTAGTAGATTTTGAAGAAAACTTCTACATCCTGTATGCGTCATATATAAGTTGAAGATTTTGAGCAGGGAGCTATATATTCCCTCAAAGGATTCTTGGAGTGTCAATGGAAAGCTACTTGATATATGAAAAGTTGCAGAGAAGTATATTTCTTCTTTATATAAATCTTGAGGTAAAAGAGTATTTATAGAAGTTGTTGGAGATTTGAAGAGAGGTTTTATGTTTGGAAAAGTTACCTCATATTTAGTATTTTCAAAAAACTTCAGAAAATTCTGATTTTTGATGTACCAGTCAGTTGAAGAATCTACTTTCTATGTTTGTCTTGACTTTTGTATACATGCTTGTATTCAGAAAAGGTGTTCCATCAGATCCTATCACTGATTTGATGTAATAAAATATACTTTTTTTCTGATTCCTTGGTACCACATCAATTTTCTCTCCCTTCTTCCTTAGACTAAGTCATTTTGTAGAGCTTAGCTCTCTCCCAAAGAACCTCCAAATCACGCAAATGAGCGTGCATTAGAAAGGTGTTACTTTCTAGTGTTTATGTATAAATTTCAAGTCATCTATTTTAGTAGATTTAGAGAAATCTCAAATTGAAGGTCTCAGGGTCATCTTCTACACAATCATGAAATGTTGGGGATATTCATAATCAATCTTAAACTCAATTCTCATTCATTGGTCAGTATAAATTAGGGCTTTTATGCATTATAGAAATTAAAACCTATGTATGAAATTCTCGTTAAAGTAATTCTTCTAATTTTACTTGTGTTGGCTGCTCTAAGTGCTTGAAGTCATGGTTTCCATTCAAATATAAATAGATTTTTGTGATCTAGTCAAGGTTCAAGTTATTTGTCTTGCATCAACTTGTTCTTGTTGATGTTCTAAAATACTCATTTGAGTTTATTGCATTAATTAAAAGTCAAGAAGTTCTATTTTATATATCCAAAGAGTTAGAGTAGGTCTTGTGCTAATTTGCTTGATAATCATGAAATAGTAAAGTTTCATCGTATTCATCATATGATGTTGGACCATGAAAAGCTTATCAAAATCATATGCATTTGTGCGTGCATCGTTGTTTGCTTCCTTCTATCATTTTGATTCTTCAACCAAAAATCATGTTCAAAGTTTCTAGGCTTACCAGAATTCAAACATCCTTTACTTTCATTACCCAAATCATTTCTTTGGAAAAGTTTTTTGGTTTCTTTGAATCCCCTTGCCTTGAAATTATCATCTACCTCCTACATGATTTTATTTTTGACCTTAGTCTTGGTTATTGTTTCCTGCCCCACTTTTGAAGCCTCTCCATATTCCTCTTGCTTTGCCAAAGTAGAATAGCTATTCAGAACTAGGTTTTCCTTGGGAATTTGCATCCTTGCCAAGATTCTTTCCTTCAATATTGAACATGGACACTAGATTAGAGAAATTCAAAATATTTTGCCTCGTCTTAGTAGAAGTTCAGAAGTGCTTATATGTAGCGTTGAAACCATCAAGGCACACTTCCACCTCATCGTCATCATTTATAATCATGCCAATAAACGTAACTGACTCACATATGCTTCTTTTGAGGGTTTCATCACTTACCTACATGCCCTTTTATATGCACCTCATTAGGGAGTTGCAATTTATATCCCTTCGTATTGGTCTCATACCGTGTGATCAAACTATTGCAAGCCTCTTTTGGAGCCTTGTCATCCTCTATGTGCCCAATCATGCTATCTTGTATGCTAGCCCAGAGTCAATACATTAAGTTTTGTGCTCCTTGATTCCATTCTTTATATGTTGTTAACTCATCGGTACTTGAATTTCTCTCTAGTAATTGTGGAGCATTTTCATTCTCTCTTTTGATGTACTTCCAATAGCCTTTTCCCATTAGGAAATTCATCATTCTAATTCTACAAGTGTGAAAGTTTCTTTTGTCCAACTTGTCGCTCATAAGCTGACTCATTCCATCAACATTTTCCATTTATGTAGTTATTCACAACACTGCAAAAACACTACAAGGAATATTTCTACTTTAAGATTTTTGCATTATGATTTGACAATTGGATCTACGAAAAACTTTGAATCACTTGAAATTCTAGATCTAAAATGTTTGAGTATTATCGAGTAGCATGCAAGTTATAGTTTTTCAAATAGACATGGTTTTGTCCTGGGCCCACCCTTGTGGGCTCCAAACAAAGGTAGACATGGATCCATAAGAGATTTCTCTAGCAATCTGGCATAGTTTGTTAAACATTGTTTCTCCATGCCTTCATGTGTACTCTTGTACTCTTGAATTTTGGTTTTCTCCATGAGCTCTCTATAGCCACACTAGCTCTCATACCATGTCACCAGAAAGGAGGTATGGAGGAGAGCTCACTTACACATTCTCACACACATGAGGAGCATAGAGAGATTGAGGAATGGAAGAATGATCTTCTTCTTCTTCTATTAGTACTTTCTAATTAGTTCAACATAACAAGAAGATTAGAACGGAGGATCAATCTTCCTTAAAAAGAAGGCATGAATAAAAATAGATATATCTCAAATTGAGTTTTATGTATCACATCATGTCATCATAATATGTGGGCAGTAACGATAAGTTCAAAATTGAAGAATGGAGTAGCGTTCATGTCGCTAACCAAATGAAATGGGTTCAATGCTACAGCATGGTCAAGTAATTGGGAAGCGGAATTTTTATTGACTATTTATGGTTTATCGACGTTATACGATCCATCATGAAACGTGATGACTACTTGGGCGACTGTTGATCACCATGGTCGACTAGCTAATAATTTGGATCACCTTGCGAGCATTGTACTCATGATTTGATGAACTATGGCTCCATCGTGGTTGACCATTTTTTCTTAATTAGTTCAACTATGGTCGAGTATATCAACATTTTTAATCAATTATACTAGTTGAGTGTGATAGAGTTGGACTAACGAGATTGCTGAGCTATGTGGACACTTTGATGCACATTCATGGTGCACACAAAAAATAAAACACGTGATCTAGTTTGTTTGACGAATGATTTGATTAGCTAAATTTGAAGGTTCAAATGGGCGATATGGCTTATGTGGTTCCATTTGTCTTTCTCTAGCTCTCTCTCCCTCTCTTTCTCTCTCTCTCTCTCTCTCTCTCTCTCTCTCTCTCTCTCTCTCTCTCTCTCTCCCTCTTTGACACTCTATCTCTTGCTCTCTCTCCCTCTCCCTATACATCTCCCTTTCTCGGTCTCTCTCTACATCTCTTCCACTCACATATCATTGGATTTCCATTTTGTAGTAGTCATGTGAATAAAAACACATAAATGAAATTAGAAGACTCAGGATTAAATTTACTTCATGTGCATGTGAGCGGTGCATTAATCAAATGACGGTTATCTTAAGTAAGTGAAATCTTGCGAATCCATTGGGATTCTTCAATATAATGAGTTTTATAGTCGATAGAATATATACGATGTTGATGAACAATGCATGTAGTGGTTACATCGTAATCAATAATTTTCTATGGAGTTAATATTTTAGAATCCTCTTCAACCATGGGAGGATCTTCAAAATACGAGTGATTAGAGGATATCCTTTGAATGCTTTCAAAACACTAATATGAAAAGATCTCTCTATATTCCAATTAGATGGTGTTGCGCATCCGTTTTTGAGGAACAGTTTTTTTGGTTTAAGAACCATTCTTTTAGCACTTTAGATATTAGCCATTATTTTCATAAAAAGGATCATTAAAAGTTGACCACTCTTTTAGTGCTTTAAAATAGCATCCATTAGTTTTGTGAAAAAGTTGTTGAGCAAATTTTTAGTTATTATCCATTCCTTTAGTACTTTAAATATTCTTCATTACTTTTGTACAAGAAAATCATTGGCACATATTCATTCCCAAAACTCTATATAAAGAGCTTAGGAATTCATTTTTGTACAGAGTTTTTGATACTCCATCATTGTGAATATAGAGACATTTTTTGTACAGAGAACTTCTCTTCTTTTATCTAGTCATGTGCGTCTACGCTGCTCTATCATCTTTGCAGTCTATGCTATTCTCTGCTTTCATTCATGCTTCCATTTATGCTACTTCTTGAACTTCCTTTATTCTACATTGGTATCAGAGTGACGTTGATGCATCAAAGGTGATATACATGATGTATATGCATAAGATGCAACACCAATAAGCTGATAATTTGCAAGTACCTCAAGTACCTTCATTTAGAATTATTTTTTTTAGGATGGCTGACGGAAATAGCCAAATAGAAAAATTGAGTAAAACCAACTATCAAGCCTGGCGTTTTCGCATCTCTGCATATCTTATGGGTAGGAATTTGTATGGTCTCATTAGTGGTACGTAACCTCAACCGGACTTGCCTGATCAAAATCCAACACCCCAGCAAGTCCCAGAATATCAGAGGTGGAATGAGCGTGACAAGAAGGTAATCTTTGTATTGTCACAAAATATTGAGTCAAGCATGATAGGACACATACAGGACTTGAGAACAAACAAGGAGATTTGAGAAGCATTAGAGCGACTCTTCTCAACAACCACAAAGGCACGGCGAATTCAATTAAAAAATGAATTAAATAATTTGCGAAAGGCTGTATGACAGTCAGTAAATGATTATGTTTTAAAAATTAAGCAGATTGTTGATGCACTTGCTTCAAATTCGTGCATAGTTGAAGATGATGATTTAGTTGCATTTGTTTTAAATGGTTTAAAAGAAGATGAAAAATGGAAAGCTTTTACAACTTTTGTATTTGTGAGAGCGGAGTTGCCTAATTTTGATGAGTTGGTTTCACTTATGATAACACAAGAAATTAATATTAATGGCGGAGAGTCTATGCAGAAAGGTAGTGTAGGTCATGCACTTTATGAAGGAAATCAACGTGGTCAAAGAGGTGGCAGAAGAGGAACTTTGAGAGGTCATGGAGGTCGAAATGAGACAAACAATAATTCTAATGCTGGAAGCTCAGATATGAACATGCGTGGTAGGGGGAGATATTCCTACCATGGCAGAGGACGTCATGGGTATCAAGGTAATTCAGGTATAACATGTTATAATTGTGGTAAGGCTGGTCATATATCTCCTGAGTGTTGGCATAATCAAGGGCGAGATGGATATACAAGGCAAAATCATACACAGGGTAATTTTGTTCAGGAACAAAATCATGAAAAGGTACTAATGATGGATGTGAATACAAATGCAACTCATAGCAATGATGTATGTTATGTTGACAGTGGATGTAGTAATCATATGAGTAATAATGTTGATTGGTTTGCTAATTTACATGCACCTTTGTTTGATGGCAAAGTTGAAACAGGTGACAGTTCAATGCATCATATAGCACAAGTTGGAGATGTGTGCTTTGAAGATAGAAAAGGCAATAAAATCTTAAAAGATGTTCTGCATGTATCGTCAATAAGTAAAAATCTTGTTTCAATTGGTTAGATGGTGGAGCGTGGCTATCAAGTGCGGTTCAACAAATCTGGGTGTTTTGTTGAAAATCCGAAGTAGAATTATAAAGTCTTGGCAAGAGGTCAACGGCAAGGAAGACTTTTTACATTGGATGCAGCTCCTAATTTTGTTTCTTATTATTCAATTGGTAATAACAAGATTTCTCAGATTGAATTATGGCATAAGTGAATAGGACATGTAAATATACATAAGCTAAAAGACATGGCTAAAAGAAAGATTGTTGTTTGTTTACCTGATATCTCCAAACAAAATATGATACATTTGTGTGATGCTTGTCAATTTGGTAAGCAAGCAAGGCATTCTTTTTCTAGTGTCAAATTGCAAAGCAGGGATTTATTAGAATTGGTGCATACTGATGTTTGGGGTCCTACGAAGGAAACATCACTTGAAGATAGTAAATATTATGTTACTTTTATGGATGACTTTAGCCGAATGACTTTTGTGTATTTTCTTAAGCATAAGAGTGATGTGTTTGATTGTTTTGTCAAATTCAAAGCAATGGCTGAAAAGCACACCGGAAAGGTAATTAGAAGGTTAAGATCTGATGGAGGTAGTGAATATTTTTCAAGAATGTTTAACGATTTTCTTTGGACTGAAGGTATAAGGAGGGAAGTCACTTGCAGGTATACTCCTCAACAGAATGGAGTAGCAGAAGACGGAATAGGATTACTGCAGAAATAGCAAGAGCAATGCTGAATGAAAAGCATATGCCATTGAAATTTTGGGTTGAAGCGGTAAATACAGCAGTATATTTGATGAATCGTATGCCAACATCTACAACACATAATGTAACTCCTTTTGAGGTTTGGTTTAATAGAAAACCTGTTATTGATCACTTGCGTGTATTTGGTTGTGTTTGTTTTGCTATGGCTCCATATGCATTGAGAACCAAACTACAGCCAAAGTCAAAAACATGCATTTTTGTGGGTTATGCAGATAATCAGAAAGGATATAAGTGTTATAATCCTATAAGTAAGGAAATGATTATTAGTCGTGATGTACGCTTTGATGAGTTATTGTCTTGGTATACAGATCCTATTTTGTAGGTTCAAGAAGAAATGCAAGAAGAAATCGAAGATGGTTTACATGATACTACAGGAGTGAGCTCAGAAGGTGAGAATGGTTATAATGAAGAAAAATTATCACCTACATCAAAAGAGAAAGGAAAAGGTAAAGCAAAGCTTGTTGAGATAACTGATGATGTAGAAATTGATGAAAGTACTAAATCTGATTCGATAAAACATGAACATGAACTTAGGAGAAGTTCAGGAGAAAGAAGGCCAAAACAAAGGTATATTGAGTCTTATTGTGTTTCACATTCAGCTTTTATGTCAAAAGTTATTGAAGAACAGGAACCTACATGTTTCGAAGATGCAAATTCAAATGTTTATTGGTCAAATGCGATGCAAGAAGAGATAGATGCATTGTATGAGAACAACACATGGAAGCTTGTACCACGAGATAATAAGATGAAGGTAATTGGAAATAAGTGGGTATTTGGTATTAACAGAAATGGTGATGGTTCTATTTCCAGGTACAAGGCAAGGTTAGTTGCAAAAGGTTTTGTACAAACATATGGAATTGATTACGAAGAGACATTTAGCCCAATTGCAAGAATGTCAACTATACAAACAATTTTGAGTGTTGCAGCTACTAGATGTTGGAAGATATTTCAGCTTGATGTCAAAAATGCATTTTTGAATGGTCAATTACAAGAACAGGTTTATATGGAGCAACCAAAATGATTTAAAGATGAAAAATATCCAAATATTGTTTGCAAGCTAACAAAAGCATTATATGGTTTGAAACAAGCACCTAGAGCTTGGAATCATCGAATAGTAAGTTATTTGGAAGCTCAAGGATACAAACCAAGTGCTGCAGATCCTTCTTTATATGTTAAGTTTGTAACAGATCAATGTGTGTATATTTGCATTTATGTTGATGATCTTATAATTACAGGATGCACTATTGATGAGATTGATGAAATTAAGAAGAAACTTGGTAACGAGTTTAAGATTTCAGATCTCGGAATTTTACGTTATGCATTGGGAATTGAAGTTATTTATGATGAACAAGGTATATGGTTGAGCCAAAAGAAGTACATTTGTGATTTACTTCAAAAGTTTGGTTTGTCCGAATGTAAAGCAGTTGCAAATCCTTTGGAGCCTAATGTAAAATTGAGTATACATGATGGTGTTTATTTTGAAAATGTAGACATGTATAGATCATTGATTGGATCATTATTGTATGCTATAAGTACACGACCTGATATTGGTTATGTAGTTGGAGTATTCTCACAGTTCATGCACAAGCCTATCGATGTACATTGGAATGCAGCTAAGCGTGTGCTACGCTATTTGAAAGGCACTTTAAACATTAGGGAAAAAAATGAACCCTGCATGGGCCTTTTAGATTAAGGAGTGATTAGAGATGGACCAATGAGAGGAGGGTGGTGGACACAGTCTAGTGGCTTAATCACATAGGGTAGGCATAGGCTTCCCTTTTTTTTGTGTGGTCAACCATGATAAAACCAGGAAAAACTCGTGGGTTTTGTTTTGAGAGTGGTTTTGAATTGCTTGCAAATCATTTAGAGCCCTTGGATTGCTTGAAGATCTAAAGGTGAAGGTGAAATGGCAAAAGTCAAGGCTACTTTCATTCTCCTCCCTTGGATTTCTTTTAGAACAAGTGGCCAAGATGAGTGCAATCATTACAAACAGCGCGAACTCTTCTCCACCATTCGATCAGGCTGGACATCTGACGTCGTAGTTTGAATTCCGTGAAGGAAAGGCGCCTGCATCCCCAACCTTTGGATGAAGAGAAGATCCCATGGCTAAGATTGCTCACATACAAGAGATTGGGTGCCTTTGCATGCTAACCATCCGATGAGGAAATCTATCCAATGGCTCTCGTGTGTGCGTCAATTTTGCTCAGCCCCATTCGCGGGGGATCGTCAGATCTCTTCAAATCCAACGGTTGGAAAACGTGCAGAGAGAGTGCGACGCCACTCTGCTAACTCCCAAGAAATTTAATGCTCTCTCTCTCTCTAACTTTTCAATCTATCAATATAGACCGTCGATTAATTCAATCCAAGGGTCACGAAATCTGACGACGTGAGACTTCAACAAAAGCAATTCTTGAAATATTATTTTATTCTACAATACCACTAGTGGTTTGAAGTGGCCTCATAATCTCATGGATTAAGCAATTTAATCCCTAAAAATTAGGAATCCTTACAAGGCCCATGCAAGGTCCATTTTTTCCTAATGATGAAGGTTTATTTTACTCACATGATACTAATCTTGATATTAAAGATTTTAGTGATGCAGATTGGGCAGGAAATAAAGATGATCGACGTAGCACGAGTGGCTACCTACTAATGACAGGAAATCGACTTGTATCTTGGAGTTCAAAGAAACAACCAACAGTGACACTTTCATCTACAGAAGCACAATATCGTGCGCTTGCAGAATTGACATGTGAAGTAATGTGGTTCAAAAAGTTATTTGAAGATTTACATCTTCTTTGTATAACTCCACAAATTTATGGTGACAATATGAGCAGTATACATTTGGCAGCTAATCCAGTTTTCCATGCACGTACGAAGCATATCGAAGTTCATTACCATTATGTTCGTGAGAAGGTAGTTTCAAAAGAGATCAACATTTCTTTTATATCTTCAAAAGTTCAACTTGTAGATATGATGAGAAAAGCTCTTGATGGAACAAAGATACAAAGATTCAAACAACTGATTGGATTGTTAGAATATTCAAGCAAAGCTTGAGGGGGAGAATGTTGCGCATCCGTTTTTGAGGAAAAGTTTTTTTGGTTTAAGAACCATTATTTTAGCACTTAGATATTAGCCATTATTTTCATAAAAAGGATCATTAAAAGTTGACCACTCTTTTAGTGCTTTAAAATAGCATCCATTAGTTTTGTGAAAAAGTTGTTGAGTAACTTTATAGTTATTATCCATTCCTTTAGTACTTTAAATATTCTTCACTACTTTTGTACAAGAAAATCATTCACACATATTCATTCCCAAAACTCTATATAAAGAGCTTAGGAATTCATTTTTGTACAGAGTTGTTGATACTCCATCCTTGTGAATATAGAGACATTTTTTGTACATAGAACTTCTCTTCTTTTATCTAGTCATGTGCGTCTACGCTGCTCTATCATCTTCGCAGTCTATGCTATTCTCTGCTTTCATTCATGCTTCCGTTTATGCTACTTCTTGAACTTCCTTTATTCTACAGATGGTATATGTACTTTGAAAAGAGTTTCATTAATATTTTAAATCATTCAAAATGTTTCACTTATCAGTATTTTAGTTATACATTCGAATGTTGTGATTTTCAATGATCACTTAGTAATACACAGCCATACCTAATCATTTTCATTCAATTGTTTTGTTACTCTTTTAATATTAATATTATTGGTGTAACATTCCTGAATCTTTCTAATATGATCATGCACCTCATGAAGTACACAAATTTCATCTCTCGCCATAGAATAATCCCTTGATTGACATTATGGGATCAAAAGCCATATTATGATAAACATTTTCCAAACATGCATGACGAGTAATAGTATGTGTTTTGTTATTGTAAAAGCTAATGGAAGTATTGATAGTTTCCCGCCCTAGCTGCAAGGATTATTGATGGAATAAGTATAATAAATGAAGAATAGCGTTGTTAGTAGCCTCACTTTTCTCATATATTTCAGCATGAAATGCAAAACAAAAAATCTTAAACCATGCAACCCCAAAATCATAACAAAAATGAATATCATGATCCACTTTGAAAATGAAGATAATATGGCTAGCCTTTGGATGCATGGGTGAGGTTGCATTGGGAGCTTCCATAAAAAAGCCTAGATCTATGACCTCTTTTGCCTTATTCACATGGGCAAATGAGGCATACCAGAATTCGCAAGCAATCAGTATCGAGTTAAATATTCTCCGAAGGACCATTGACCTCTCTCTCTCTCTCTCTCTCTCTCTCTCTCTCTCTCTCTCTCTCTTCCGAGAAGATGAAAGCTTCATAAAGCATTCAGAACATGCCAAGCTAGCATGGGGAGTTGCTTCTCTGATGTGTTAAATTAAATACAGTATCGACAATAATACGAAGCGAAATGTTGAGGGTATCCAACTATTGGCGACTTTTAGCATGTCTAAATGGGGAGACTTATTAGGCCCGGCGGCACATAAACAAGCATGTGCGTTTGTCTGTGTGTGTGTGTGTGTGTGAGAGAGAGAGAGAGAGAGGACCACCAGGGACTAGAATTGACGGGCAGCGTGCCTTTGCACATGACCGGAAAAACAGTTCATGCTTGTTATATAACATATTTCATAAAAAGATCCTTGTCAAATGACAGGATGTTTTTCTTAGAAGACCAGTTCTCATCCTTGAAAACATTATGTTTGACTACAGGAGAACTTCATAACTCCTTCGATGGCAATATGAGATATCTTACGAGATGCGGCAGTAGATGCGTCAGATTCCGTGTATCTAAATTTAAGCAAGACATACCCAACATGAGACCCCAATTCAACATACTTTTTGGTAAGATCAACATATGTAAAATACCTTATTGCTCACACTATGATTGCATACGTTGATATCCTTTGTAATGCAAGAACGTGCCAAGAAGTTTTACACAATATATCTAGTACATCTTCTATGTTAACAAATACAAGCTTTCGATTCTTATATATACCAAAAATTCTGAGGATGCTAATCAAATTGAAATATATTCATTATGATGAAGATGCCAATCATTGAGTTGATGCAAATCACTGAATCCATACTACAATTTAGCAATGAAGTCATTAACCATCCATAAACCCAAGCTTAGGATGTTAAACCAAGTATACCATATATTTATGATAATTATGCCAATCATTGAAATGGTAATTCATTGATGTTGATGATGCACATAATTCAATTGACATAAAGTTTCAATGAACTCATTCACAATTCATAAATTAGAGCTCAAAATGCTGAAAATTCTGATCACGTATCATTGGAAACTCTAGCATGGGATTTTAATGAACTCCAACTTGACTACTTATATAAAAAGAAAATTACATAACAAACCTTTGGGCTCTAATGTTATTGAAATGTAACATTAAATGAATGGGCATGGCAACTGTGGGACCAATCAAGTACAACAATTTATTATATGTAAGAAGTAAATAACCAAAAGCTGCATATGATAATCGTTTAGAGAAATGCAAAAAAGTGTAACCATTATTACAGCTCAATCTAATTTAGGACATAATTCATCATATGCAGAAACAACTAGTTGAGAAAAGCTACCACCTTCATATAGAACAATAAAAACAGCAATCCCAATGTCATTGCTTTAGGTAATTGATAGAAAAAAGTAGAAATAAAACCATAGTGGAATGTCATAAGATCACTACTATACTTTGACAAAGTGAAAAGCATAAGGCAAAAAAAAAAAATCAAACATGTCATTCAAATCTTGTAATTTTCAAACGCATGAATGATATAAATGAAGTGTATACGTGGATAATGGAGGGCCTGTAGCTCAAGCGTAAGCACCACCTCCTTTACTTGTCAATCCGCGGAGATGTGAGGACCGGTATGAAGACCACGAGCAAGTGAAGGCACAAGTGCGTGAGTGAAAGCACACAAACATGCACACACATACACACACACGCGCACAAGGTAAGATCAAAGAGAGGAACAATGGAAAGCTTTGATTGCAAAAGAGTTCTCTTACGAAAGCTCTATTCTCTAACAAGCTAACCCCAAAAATGAGCTCTCTAGCTCTTTTTATAGTTTTTTGAGTAGTTTTGGCCCTGTCCAGACCTAGTGTCCGGCCTAGTTAAAAATTAGGTTCCAGGGCTTATTTGAGGGCTCAAACGAAGTCTAAAAATTATGAAAATTGGTAGGATGGTAATTCTAATACCCTCAAGCTCGAGGACTCCTCCGCTTGAACAAAATGGAGTTATAAAAATAGATAATGGTATTTACAATGGTTTTTAGTGATGAAAATCACTATTTTTGTAGGGGATTCCTCTGAAAATTTGACATACACTTCTTGGAGCTCCCTACTTGCTCTCTCTTCTTCTATGTCCACTTCTTTGATGTGCTTCCATGTTTTATGCTTGACCTTGAGTTCCAACACTCCCCCCCCTCTCGAGTCTGTCGTCCGTGACAGACCCTTGTTGTAGTGGTTATTCTAGGTTGCTTTGAGAGGGAGTGTCCATTCGGATGAACCAGAGTGGCAAGGTTGGTTCTCCGGTTCTTCATTTGTCAGTGCGAGCCTTTGCAAGTTGTAGTCCCTTGGTATGTGCTTCAGCCTTGGATTCCAACATGACTGTGTCGTTGTGAGTCTCCATTGATGACCTCAGATCGTCCAAGGATGATGTTCATAGTAGTCATGCCAAGTACTCATAACCCCTAATGGATGATGAGTAAGTGTGTTCGTGCATGGGTTGAGGAAAATATGTGCCTTGTGCACAGCCTTGTAATGTAGCCCTATGCATGCTTACTTGGAAAATGCATCGGAAGAAGTATGGTGCAAAAATTGGGGGTCTTGAGCTAAGTGCTCAAGGGTATGCCGATGAAGAGGTTTCCTAATCTATCATGGTGATGGTGTTGCCAAAGTAAAGATACTTACCATTGTGAAGGTTTGACCGATGTTCATCTCTTCGTGTTGTACACCCGGTATTTGTGATGGAACCTTGTCGCTGAATGTCCGTGTTGATGGTCCACCGATGAATTTTTTTGAGCGCCTGGTCCTGTCTCCTTTTTTCAAGCAACATTTGCCAAATATTGAGAATTGAATTTCTTTATATTCCTTGGCAAACAATATTGGGTAACTACACTAAGCTTAGTTTCACACATTTTCTTTAGCTCACCATAAGCAGAAGTCTTCTCACCCGGTATATGGACAAGAATTCTCAGGATACCAAACTACCTCTTGCAGATATCTCCCTGTAGATTATAGTACATGCAGTAGTTAAGCATCACTCAAGTTGTGGACCTTCAAGTTCTTCACACATGCTAGCCGAGACACACTTCTATCCAAACTGATAAATGCCTAGTAATCAATAGTTCCATCTTCAACCAAGCATGTCTCATTCATGTTCCATGAGCGAAACCTGGGAACAAGTTTTGACTCTTTTTTTTTTTTGAAACAATGTCACACACAAGAAGAGAGATGTTAGTATCAGAAAAAATAATTGACATATGTCAATGTGCTCTTGTGCATGGGACTCTTAGTTGTGTCTATGCACGGGCATGTAATGTGGCTCTATGTTAATGCATACTTTGGAAATGCATGGCCTGAATGGTGCAAAAGACAGGGTTGTGCCGTGAGCACATGGTTGTCGCTTGTCGAGGCTTAATGTCATTTGCAGATGTTGACGCCATCTTTGTTGGAGGTATCCATTGTATCTCGAGATGGAAGCTGATCATTCCTCCTTATAGGGATCCATTTGAGAACGGTCTTCGAGTGTGTAGCAATCTTCTTTGGTTGCTTCATGTTTGGATGGTTTCTTGAGGGTTTGATCCTTCGTGGTTGACACTTTGGTTCTGTGAGGCCTATCGGTGCTTCTGGCTTCCATACCCATACCTCTGTGCCTGGTCGCTTGACTCGCGTTGAAGAGGTTACTTGGTCTACTGTTGTTCTTGGTGTTTGGTTCTGACCTTTGCCTCGCGTGGGCTTCTTTGTTGAGACTTTTCGCGTATGGGAGAGCATAGGTTGTTGCGGACGTAAGAGCTTCCTAGGTACCCACATGTGTAATCGCCCTTGTTGAGCTGCAACTAATTTCTTAGGTATCCAAATTTGTCAGAGATCTTGTGGTTGAGCTTGTCCGATCTTCTTCCTTCGTCTTCTGGCCTGGTTGACTTGCCTGGATGGGGTTTGTGGGGCCAAGGGTGATGGCTGCTCTCCTTTTCGTATCCAGATCTGCTTCATGCCCAGCACTAATTTCCTTTGGAAATCCCACTGTCTATTTGATATAGCAGTGGTCCTGTTCTATTGTGCTTGCCTTGTTGGTTGAGTTGTAGTGGCGGCATTAGTCCTTGCACCAGAGGTGGAGTCCGCTTGTCTTTGAGCCTGTTCTTCCATGATTGAGTTCTCCTGCGACATAGATCTTTTGATGCATACAACATCTCTTTTGCTAAGATTAGTCCTAGGAGAACTACAAGATGTGACATTTGTATTTGTGAGTATGCCATTTTCTAGTTCTAATGTAAAGCATTGTCCCTGGACCCAAACTTGAGGAAGTTGACTTCTTAGGTTCAAGTTGACTGCATTGTCATAAATCCAATCTTGTCCTAAGACAAGTGGTTCTGTAAGGTTCTCATCTTGACACACTAGCGCTTTGACTTTCATTGGAACATCTTGAAGGTAGATGGGAAGTTCCACCTCGCCCAAACAAGGGGTTTCCACACCTCCCAATCCTATGAGATAAGCTTCTATGGGATTGATGTTCAACTGCAAGTCTTGGCAGTAGGAAAGTCTAACTACACTACTTGCTCCACCTGAGTCAATCAATGCTTTCACCGTCCTTGCACCCTTCCCTTGTCCGACCTCTATGGTCACAAAGGGTCTTCGGTCAATGACTTGAGAAGTCGCTATGCCTGATTTTTGGCACATATCCATGTGATATTTTGGGGCTTTTGAGTTGACATCTAGGCCTAGTCGCCTTAACTTATTTCGCCCAAAACGCTCTCTGGCCTCTGCCTGTGCTTCTTCTCTCACTCTTAACTCTTCTTCTTTTCGCTTCTTAGCCGTGTTGAGTCTCGTAAGCATATCCTCTATAAGAGGTTCTTGGTATAACTTGACTCTACATCCACTAATATAGTTTGGCAAGATAGCTCCTTCTAGAGTGGTCAACTGAACTGCACCACTAGTGGAAATTCTAGTAATGATCATGGGTCCGTATCCTCTTTTTTCCAACTTACGAGCATGTTGCTTTAGTGTGTAAACCAACACTAGATCTGCCTCTTTGAGTCCCTTATCCTTGATGTGTGCATCAAAGTATGCCTTTTGCCTTTTCTTTGCAGCATAGATACCTGCCGCCGCGCGTAGCCTTGTCTCACCTAAGCGTTCTAGATCAAAGATCCTAGAGGACAATTCATGTCCATTCCACTCATGCTCTTGTGCTACTTTTAATGCTGGGATTAGGAAATCTAAAGGTAGCACAACATTCTATCCAAAGACCATCTGAAATGAGGTGGCATTGAGTACTGTTTTGTAGGCAACTCGGTAAGCCCAAACAACATGATGAAGCTGTTTGTCCCAATCAGAGCATTTATTATTTACCAATTTTGTCAAGACATTACATAGGATCTTATTTGTGCTCTCGGCCTGTCTGTTAGCTTGGGGATGATAGGGGGCAGACTTCTTATGTATCACCAAGAATTCTTGGAGAAGATTTTCAATGACTTCATTTAAGAAGTGGGTGCCTCTATCGCTTACTAACTCTATTGGTAGTCCATATCTAGTGAACACATTCTCGAATAAAAACTTAGCCATCGTCTGAGCATCATTCTTTGTTGTGACTTTGACTTCTACCCATTTTGTAAGGTAATCTATGGCTACAATGATGTACTCTGCATGGGAGTTTCTAGCTGGGGGGTTAATAGGACCTACAAAGTCTATACCCCTTTTTGAGAATGCACGTCCTCCCATCATGGGCCTCAAAGGCATCTCGTCTTTTCTGATAGGATATTGCACACGTTGGCATGTGTCACATTTCTTCACATAGGTATGTGCATCCATATGAAGAGTTGGCCACTAAAGTCCTGAGAATAGAATGGTCTTGATTACTCGATCAGGACCAAAGTGTCCACCTGCAACACCGCTGTGTGCAGTCTCTAAGACCTTTAAATAGTCTGATTCATGAACGCACAGTCTTAAGTAACCATCTTTGTCTGTTCGGTATAGGTTCTCTCCTACTAAGGAATAGCCTTGAGCCTCTTGCTCCATGCTTCATCTTCTTGCTAAACTAGCCTCTTTGGGTAATCTTCCCGACCTCATAAACTCTACCAATGGAGCACTCCAATCTGGAATTAATGACACTTGATAAAGGGTCGCATGCTCCACTGGGAGTCTCTCTCTGCACCTTGGACAATTCTTAATCCACTCATGTATTTCTTTGTCCATACTAGGCCAATACACTCCTAAACGCTTCAGATTTTGCAATGTTCGTTGTTTAGAATAGTGATTTTCTAGCAATCCTTCATGAGCTTGTTGCAACCAACTACTATGTTCATCATCCTCGACACAACAAGCTAATACACCCTCAGTATCTTGTTTGTACATGCTTCCTGCCAATATGTGATATTTTTGTGATTTTACAATTTCTTCTTGTGATGTTTTCACATTCTTATTTGCAGGGCCGAAGGTTAGGACTGGTACCAACTTATTTGCCCATTTAGGAACAACTTCTAAATTGAACAGATAAGCATCGGGTAATTCGTCAAACACTCCTTGCGGTGACTCTCCTCAAGTGATGCGAGAGAGATGATCTGCCCGAAGGTGGGTTCTACCTTTCCTGAAAACAACTTCAAAGTCATATTCCATTAGTAAGAGGAACCATCTTACTAAGCGTCCAATATTGCAAGGTTTATTGACCAAATATAACAAAGCTTGATGATCAGTGAAAAACTTGAACTTGTTGGTCAATAAATAGTGTCTAAACTTCTTCACAGCATATACCATGCCTAAGCCCTCTCGCTCAGTTGTGGTATAGTTTCGTTCAGCTGCGGTGAGCTGTCTACTAGCGTATGCTATGGGCAAGTCTAAGTTTCCTTCACTTGTGGGTTGTGCTAGCACACATCCTATGGCGTGATATGGACATGGAATGGTTTATTCCAATCAGGAGTGGTCAGTATTGGTGTTGTGCACAAACGTTTCTTCAGTTCATTGAAAGAATTCTCGCATTCGTAGTTCCACTCAAAATTAGAGAACAAGGCATAAAGAGGTCTAGCTATGATCGCGTACATGTGGATAAACCTGCGGTAATATCCACAATGGCCCATGAAGGCTTGTACCTCTTTAACATTCCTTGGCCTTGGCAGCTCTGCTATGGCTCGTACCTTATCTTCATCTATTGAGATTCCATTCTTAGAAACAATATGACCTAAGATTTTACCTTGATGCACCATGAACACACACTTTTCTGGGTTCAGACACACTCGATATTCTCTACACTTGTTGAAGATTTGTCTGAGCTCAGGGATGTGAAATCTTCTTTCTTGGGAATGAGCACATAAATCATCCACATACACTTCTAAGCTCTTCCGCAAGAACTCTTTGAAGACATGACACATGAGCCTTTGGAATGTTGCAGGTGCATTGGTGAGCCCAAATGGCATCACACGAAATGCATTCCCCACTCTATGGCAAAAGCTACTGTGTGTTGATCTTCTGGGGCAATGGCTACTTGATTGTAACCGGAAAACCCATCAAGGAAGCTATAAACTTCCTTGCCTGCAACACGCTCCAAAAGGTGTTCCGTGACTGGAAGTGGATAACTATCTCTGATCGTAGCGGCATTAACTTTTTTAAGGTTAATACACACTCGGAACTTCCCGTTCTTCTTGGGCACCACTACAATGGGGGACACCCATTCAGTATGCTCAATCTCATAGATAAATCCAGCTTCAATCAGCCTATCAATTTCTTCTTTTATCTTGGCTGCATAAGTGTCATTATATGTGTAGGGCTTCTGTTTGGTGGGCTTGGCATCAGCAGTCATGGGGATAGTATGAGAGCAAATTCTTGGATCTACCCCTTTCAAGTCTCTATAGTGCCACGCAAACACATCCCTATATTCCCTTAATAGAGCTACAAGCTGCATTTCTTCTCTTGCACTTAGGTCATCTCCTATATATGTGCATCTCTCTTCGTTCTCTTCAATGGTCACTACAATCTTCTTGGTCTTTTCTTTATTATCATATGATTCTCCTATGATGGCCTCTCTCTTAGGCATTCATACCAAAATTTTGCGGTCGTCAACTTCATATTTCTTGAAGTTTTCTGGTACTTCAAACAATGATTCCTCCTCTTCTTGTTTCACTGCTTTTCTTTTCTTTTTCTTTTGATTGCTCTCACTCCCATCCTTTGAATTTACCGTTTTAATACTTGTGAGAGGTTCTTCTTCTTTCTGGGTGAACACTCCTATATCTTCTAGATAGTGCTGCTCTGAGTTAAAGCTACTATCCATCACAATGGACTCTAGATCATCGTCATTCTCTTCTTCTTCTATGACATCATTAGGGTCACATTCTTTTTGCAAGGGGTGACACATGAACACTGAAATATCATAACCCTCCTCATCACAATGAGGTGTCCATTGTTCTTCATTAACACCAATGTCCATGGTAGCTAAGATTTCTGGCCAGCCATGAGGCTCAAATTCCTCATCTGGAAAGATCATCGGTGTATAAGCTGGGTCTTTAATTGGTCTATCTCCTGGTGAAGTTCCTTCTTCTCGCACCTGCAAGCGATTTTCCTCTCCCTCTGCGACCTTGCACATCCACAAATGAGTATCTTCATGCAGCCATGATGGATCAGGTGAACTTTCAGAATGGACAGAGATTGAATCTTCTTTTGCTTTGTGGATAGGATTCCACTGTAGGGGTGGTACATCTCTGAAGGAGTAATCCTTCAAATTGACCTTGGTGGTGACCACTAAGTGCTGCAAGTACAAGGAGTTGGTTCCCCAATCATGTACTATTTGCAATTGTCGTAGGAAGGATCTTCCTAGGATCATCTCATAGACATTATTTTTCTCAAAGTCACATATAGCAAATGTGTGCTCAAACTCTACACCACGTGGTTAGAGTTATCCCTTCTAGCAATCCTAGAGGTCTTTCAAAATGACCATCAGCCATTTGAAGCTTCATTCTGGTTGGTCTTAATGTGGGCTTGCCCCATTGCTTCCACAAGGAGGTGGTCGCAATAGCAACACGAGCACCTTAATCTATGATTGCTTTGGTTGTGTAACCTTGGTAGGTGATTGGAAGATAAGATCAGTATTACCTTCTTCACCCTCACACATGTCCCCTATGTTGTCTAGAGGTATCTCTGGTACTTTTTGTTTAGAGCCTGCTTTTGGCATTTTGGAATCAAGTTCTGGAACTTGATCCTTCACGTGATTCCAAAGCTCAGGTTTTGCTTTGAGAAGCTCTTCTATAGTGAGATGACCCTGAACCTTAGTGTTCTTCACGACATCAGTGTTCCTTGGGACCACTGAGTCTTCATGTCTTACCAGTATTGTGGGAGCTCTGATCTGAAGAGATTCAGATTCCCATGGGCCTAGAAATTGAGGCAGTTCTTCTAAGGTATTAGATTCAAAATCTAATCCTTTGTCTTCTTGGTTGTTCTGCTTCGTCTCCGTAAATAGATGGAATGTCTTGGGGAAATTGATCATGAAGATCATCAATCTCACGAATAGGAGGGGAATTACCCTTCTCTTTGGCCTATTTCTCCTCTTTTATTTCCCGCAAGAACTCTTGAGAGTACTGTTGAATTGAAGGAGGTATTCCAGCATCCGTGGAATTAGGAACATATGCTCCCATTGGTGGTGAGCTTCCCCTTTCAATAACTGGTTGAGCCTGTGGAGGTAAAGAAACTTGTGGTTTGTTTACCAACTGCTCTAATCTTTCTAGTAAGCCCTGGAAATGCAAATCCGGTTTGACAGAGTTTGTTTGATTGAACTTTTGACTTGTCTCGAGTATAGCTTGAGCTTGTTCTACCATTTTCATGCACATTTTCATTCGTTCAATCTCTAAGTCTGCTCTAGGGTAACTCTTGTCTAGGTTTGCCACTGTTGGCCCTTCTTGAAGTCGAGCCTGGTAGGCCTTGAACATCATGTCCAAGCCTTCTGGGGTTCGATCTGCAAGAACAGACCCTGGTTGCGGCCTATTTACAATGGGTGGTGGGATGGGATGAGATGGAGTGGATGGAGTTTCGACATGTGAGGGGTTTTGAGATGCGATGTCTTCTATTTTTGTTTTTGCATCTTTCAAGCTTTCTTCTAGTTCCGATAACTTTTTATTCCACTTGCGATTAGCCTTCTCTCTAGTATCCTTCCATGTTCTTGTTTTCCTCTTACTAGGCTCTCCTAATTTACTCGACTCCGATTGTTCTGTTGGTTTATCTTGTTTTAATGCTTGTGCCCTAGTAACTGCCTGTACAAGAGCCACATTACTGCTACTTGAATTTGAATCTGCCACTAAGCCTACCACATTAATGGGTGTAATCTTGGGTGCACTGGAGGGGTTTCTTGGACAATCTCTGGGAAGATGGTCTTTTCCACAATCAGGACAAAAGGCCTGTATTGTGATAGCCTGTCCTTGACTCGGAGATGGTGGGTGGGGACAATCAGGAAGGAAGTGGTCGCCCTGACATCTGAAACATGGTCCTCTAGGGGCTTGTGGTCTTACGTGTCTCAATTGGGGCCTAGGGTTAGCATTTGTGTACATGACATTGGAGTATTCAAGCTCCCAATTTTGCTCCATAGGTGGTGCCTCATATTGATACGAGTAAATCTCACTATGCTCAGGCGACTCAGTGTAATAAGCATATGGACTACCTTCATGGGAGTAGTCTGAACTATGAGCATGAGAGTTATTCTCTGAGATCAATGGGGTTAGTGGCACTAATGCTCTATTTAGATTTTCCTCTCCCATAGCATACTTGACTAGAATCACGTTGGCAGGAGCTGGTGGTTGGTTTCCCAAGACTGGTTGTGGCCTAAATTGTGCCTCATATTGCTGTTGTGGTCGATAATATGGCTGTTGATATTGATTGTGATACCTACCTTGTTGGTAAGGTTGCTGATAAGTTTGTCTAACAGCCTGCCTATTGTAGGGACAATCTTGAGCCGTGTGGTTCGTGTATTTTCTCTCAATAGTGCAATATGGAGCATTTTCCAATGTTTCCCATGGCCTCCAAGGAGTAGGATCATCCCAAGCTCATGAAGCCCAGAAAGAAAGAACTAGAGAGAGACATGAGGTAAGTTTTGCACACACATTGGGCACAAATAGAGCAAGATTTGAAAATGAAAGACCTGAAAGAGAGAGCCATCAAGCACATAGGCAACAAAGAGATGAACATGATTTTCCATTGCCTAGACCCCGAGAGCACACAAGAAGCCTTAGACCCACTCAAGTGATCAAGGCAATGAAGAATTATTTTGACGGGTCAGGAGATCCTTATGATCATGTGGCTGAGTTCAAACAAGTGTTAAGAGCTGAACAGGTTGAGGATTTATTCACCCAATACGAGGCATTTGGTTTGACTCTTAAGGGCACTGCCTTGGCTTGGTTTCAACCATTGAGTAGTCGCAACTATCGCGATATAGGTCAGCTGCTAGACGAATTAATTGTAGAATTTTCCAAGAGTGGTATCAGGCATAACACATCATCCTTGATCCACAGTTTCAAGCAGACACCCCAAGAAACAGTGCGACTAGCAGGTAGAAGGTTCAGAAAGTACCTAGAAAGATGCCCTACTCCAGAGTTACCCACACCAACCAAACAAGTGGCTTTGTTCTTATGTGTACTTGAAAGAGCCTAGATCCATAGAAGAGTGTGTGCGGACATGCATTGACATAGAAGATAACTTGGGTGAGGAGTTAGGATTGTCCAAACTCTATAAGGATCCTGATAGTTCTACTAGTCATACTTCGAAAATCTCCACAGAAATAGATGAGATAGCTGAGCAAGTTGCCAAGAAGCTAGGAGTCCAAAATAGACAAACACAAAGAGTCACCTCATTGAACCGATGTTATACTTGTGGAGGGGACCACATGGCTAACGTATGCCCAATGCAAAACCAAAACATTAGAGAAAGGTGGAGGGAAAATCAATTCATTCTTCCAAGTATATGCATGTCTATCATTTACCAAGAAAATTTTCTCTGGCGTGTTATCCAGGTAGACAACTTTGCCTGGTATCTTTGGATCCTTGAACTCGTAGATGATGACTATGCCCAATTGGCTAGGTTGATCTGGCATGAATCTCCAAAAGGCTTCCTCTGTTTCTCTATTAAAAAATAGTTCTATGCTTTTGTTGTCTTGAGGGATCCAGTCTGGAGTGATCACTCTGGTCAATACTAACTTGCCTCTAGGAGTCTCGGGTCCTTGTCCTATATTTCCTTGTTCTAGGTGTCCTATCTCATTCTCATGAATGATATTTCCAAACTCATCGGTCCTATCTGGTTGGTTGGTAACCACATACATGGTTCCTTCCTTATCAATGTATGAACCCTCTTCGAACTTGACCACCGGGTGTTCAAGTCCAAAGGATTGATCTGGATTTTTGAGTTCGACCACTGATCGCCTCAGGCCATCCTCATAGATGCGAGCACCTAATCGGTTGGTCATTCCAACTATGTCTTATAGGGACCTTCTGGTGTTTGTAGACGGGCAGTCCCTGAGCCACCTACAGGTTTCCCCATGCTAAAGGACATTTCTGAGTCACTTGTGTCTGAACTTAGTCCGTAAGGATGACCACTTAGTTGTTGTGCCCAAGACTTAGTTGTATGGTTGACACTGGACTGAGAAGATCTAATGCTTTGTCTATTCTTGCCTAGGTTTCTACCAGATCTCAAGTTCATAAGCTTTGGCTAAGAGTCCAAAATTTCCCCTTGGTATGGTTCAAAAATCCTTTCGAGTCTTCTTGGTCCAGGTCCCACTTGAAGGTCAACTTCAAATTATCCTATCTGAAAATCAACGTGTTATTCTTATAAAAAACAATTGAGGCTGTGTAGGATTCAAAATGAGCTTTCCAACGAGCTATAGAGCTCAAAAAATGGACTTTGGATGAAAAAGTTATGTTAAATCAGGCTCTTGGGGGTCAAAACAGGCAAAGAGGACCTTTTTGAAAAAATCGCGATTTTGTGAACTTCAAGAGAATCGCGATTTTGGAACTTCAAAAGAATAGCGATTTTGTGAACTTCAAGAGAATCGCAATTTTGTGAACTTCAAGAGAATCGCGATTTTGTGAACTTCAAGAGAATCGCGATTTTGTGAACTTCAAGAGAATCGCGATTTTGTACCTTGAGAATCCTGTTTTCACAAAATCGTGTTTTTGGCTGAAAATCGTGATTTGTGAGAATCGCGATTTTGAGCAGAGAATCGTGTTTTTGAGAATCGCGATTTTGAGTAGAGAATCGTGTTTTCACAAAATCGTGTTTTCACAAAATCGTGTTTTTGCTGAAAATCGTGATTTGTGAGAATCGCGATTTTGAGCAGAGAATCGTGTTTTTGAGAATCGTGATTTTGAGCAGAGGATCGTGTTTTTGAAAATCGGGATTTTGAGCAGAGAATCGTGTTTTCACAGAATCGTGTTTTCACAGAATCATGTTTCACAAAATCGTGTTTTAGAGAATCGCCATTTTGTCTCAGAGAATCGTGGTTTTCAAAAATTTAGAGAATCGCGATTTTGAGCACAACCACAGAATCGTGTTTTTTTGGCTGAAAATCGTGATTTGTGAGAATCGCAATTTTGAGCACAACCACAGAATCGTGTTTTCTCAGAATCGTATTTTTTTGGCAGAAAATCGGGATTTGTGAGAATCGCGATTTTGAGCACAACCACAGAATCGCGATTCTGAGAATGACCATAGAATCGTGATTCTTTTTGCAAGCATTTAAGCGGGAAAACAGAGAATCGTGATTTTCAAAAAAAATTGAATTTTTCACAGAATTGTGATTTTCATCACAAAATCGTGTTTTTTGGCGGGAAATTCAAATTTTTGAGCGCCGAGCAACGGCGAGCTCCGTATGTGCAGGAAATCATGAAAAAACACAGCGCTTGCTCTCCCTTGCACCTTCTAACTCCTTCTCACACAATAATGCATGAAAGATGGTATGAAAATGTTGAAAATGCACTAAAAAACAAGAAATTTCTATGAAGAAGAAGATGGAAGAAGAAGGAGATGGTGATGATGATGAAGATGAAGAAGAAAAAACAGAAAATGAACAAAAATGACAGTTTTTTTACCTTCCAACGTTGCAAATCTACGATCTTACCATCACAACGCTCGTCCTCGAAGCTCTCTCCCGGCAACGGTGCCAAAATTTGGTGTAGCTCAAGCGTAAGCACCACCTCCTTTACTTGTCAATCCGCGGAGACGTGAGGACCGGTATGAAGACCAAGAGCAAGTGAAGGCACAAGTGCGTGAGTGAAAGCACACAAACATGCACACACATACACACACACGCGCACAAGGTAAGATCAAAGAGAGGAACAATGGAAAGCTTTGATTGCAAAAGAGTTCTCTTACAAAAGCTCTATTCTCTAACAAGCTAACCTCAAAAATGAGCTCTCTAGCTCTTTTTATAGTTTTTTGAGTAGTTTTGGCCCTGTCCAGACCTAGTGTCCGGGCTAGTTAAAAATTAGGTTCCAAGGCTTATTTGAGGGCTCAAACGAAGTCTAAAAATTATGAAAACTGGTACGATGGTAATTCTAATACTCCTCAAGCTTGAGGACTCCTCCGCTTGATCAAAATGGAGTTATAAAAATAGATAATGGTATTTACAATGGTTTTTAGTGATGAAAATCACTATTTTTGTCGGGGATTCCTCTAAAAATTTGACATACACTTCTTGGAGCTCCCTACTTGCTCTCTCTTCTTCTATGTCCACTTCTTTGATGTGCTTCCATGTTTTATGCTTGACCTTGAGTTCCAACAGGGCCGACTGATGACTATCACGCTTGAGTAGTGGAGAAGAAGAGAATGCTTGTACTTTCGAAGTTGATTGACGATGGCCAAAAAGTTGCTAGAACTTCTCTCCACACAGCAGTGCTCATAGAGGTTGTTACGTATTGCACGACCCGGCAAAGAGAAGGGTTTCTGCTGATTGGTCACTAGAACATTTCTTGGTGCATGTTGCAATGTGCTCGCAAGCATGGTTGGAGCAATGCAGCATGACGTGTGTAGGATGATTAAACGAGGCTATAGCCATAATCACGGTTTGGCTCTCTAAGCAACTTTTACATTGTGCAGCCATTTTCAATGTATGCAATCACTTCCGCTACCTGCCCAAATTCCAATGTCCATTGCAAAGGTGCCACATGGACATCAAATCTTATGACGTGGATTATACAGGCCATACCTATTATCTATAGAATATTACTATTATGTTCATTGTAAACTATATAGAAAAATGACAATCAATTTCTTTAAATGTACTTGTGAAATGAAAGGTAAATATAAGACGAGCATGTCCAATCACGGGTAAATCTCCATAGGAATCCGTCGTTTGACAGGATGTAAACAAGCTTTCGCAGCTTTATCCGGTGAATATGCAGATATGGATCATTTCGGCCATTCCATTTGTAGATGGGCTGACTCCAACATCTGCGCAAAAGATGTTCGACATCGCTGTTATTGATATATCTTCTGTTTCTCTAGCACAAACAGCGAATATGCTAGAACACATAGTGTAGGCGTCTCTCTCTCTCTCTCTCTCTCTCTCTCTCTCTCTCTCTCTCTCTCTCCAAAAGAACATCGGTGTACGAATTCTACGGTCTCCCTCTTCATTTATCAACACAATACTTAAATATTGAGGTCGTATGAATGAAACATGCCCTGCATCGATTAGATGCATCACTTATCTCTCAAAGAGAAACGTCGGCTAGCAAGTGGGTTTATTCAACTTGCTGATTGGGTACATTTGTTTGACAAATGAGAGAGTTGGAGGCCAATGTGATCCGTAGGCAGTATACTACAAGAATGGTTATCCCGCATAGTTACGTAACTCATCATCAAGTCAATTTCGCTATTAAGATAGTTCATTGAAATAGGCTAAACATTCGTAACAAGTTCAAGCCGCGCTAGTTTGAGGTATTCGGGAGGTTGTGGGTTCCTGCCCCGTGGGTTTTGATGGCAAGACATTTTACATTCACATATAGTGGTCAGAAGTGAAAGCCAGTTTTCTTCTAAATTAGTTAGTTTTCGGTCAATCTCGTTGAAATCTCATTCGTCGTACTATCTTTAGCATGCCCACACTCAGTCTCCACACTTGGTAGACCTTCAAACTCTGTTCATTCCGAGTAGTTTCTAGATGTTCAACCCTTTTTGTAAGTAATTCAAAATGTCCCATGGTGTTATGCCCTTAATCATTGTACTTTATAATTAGTTAATTCAACGAATAAGGAGGAGTATACGGCCACATTCAACTTCGTTATATATATATATATATATATATATATATATATATATATATATATATAAGTCACAATAGACATATCTCCAAATTGCTCCTTATTAAAGGATCAATATTCATAATATTTCATCTAACAGCATTTTTTTTTCTATTGGATATTATGGGTCATTTCGATACTCTTTCTGTCATGCGTTTGTACAGTAAAGAGTCTCTAGGTCGTACACTGCTCTTCTGCACTCAAAGAGGCATACTTACTACACTCACTTTTGAGCCTTCGGGATTTCTCCTATCTAATCTCGGTTCATCGAATGGTCTGCAAGGTCATTGTAACTTTGCCATTGTGCATTGAAACTTTTCCTTTTCTCTCTTTCTCTCTCTCTCACACACACACATCTCTCTATTTATGCCTCACTCTCATTTTATCTTTCACTCACCAATCTCTCTCTCTCTCTCTCTCTCTCTCTCTCTCTCTCTCTTTCTTTCTCTCTCTCTCTCTCTCTCTCTCTCTCTCTCTCCCTCTCTCTCTCTCTCTCTCTCTCTCTCTCTCTCTCTCTCTCTCTCTCTCTCTCTCTCCCCCCCACCATTTTCATAACTATTTGAACATCATTTTTGGTAATACATGGAAAAAATCATAAGTCCGATGTTGATCAAAGGAATAGCCATCATGTGCCTAACCAAATGCACTCTATATATTGGTAGATTAAGTTTATAGGTTTCTATTAGATAATCAACAAGTCGTATAAGTACACTAACTAGCAAGACTACTTAATCAACTAGCGTAGGGCACCCATGCGAAGAGAGAGCATGTCTCCACCTATACACCTCAACCCATATATATACCTCTAGGATAAGGTGGTGCATGCCGTGATCTTTCACAAGCATTGAGCCAAGTGTCCCTCATGTGGACACCTTTCCATGGCTCATCACATACCTTGTAATTTCCTGAAGGCTATCACATGCCTTCTATATCAAATGAGGATTCTTCTCTCATGTACACCCTTAGCTGGCACATAGACAAGATTCTCGTGAAACCAAGGTTCCCACACCTTACGATAAATCAAACTTAAGGTTCATAACCATTCGATTGGGAGCTCATATGAATAAAGTCACCATGGGTTAAAACAAAAGGATTTAACCCTAAGGATCAAGCATGCTCCAAGAAGTTGAACTATAAATGGGTATAAAAGTTGAACTATAAGCACAATGAACAAACAATAAAGGTAAGTACGGGCTTATTACCAAAAATTATGCTCAAGAGAGAGGCATAAATTTTAATGATACTTTTACTACCATATGTCAAATAGCCATGATTTATAGAATTCGTGCATTAAGAGCTCATCTTGGTTCAAATATGCATCAAATTGACATTAATACTACATTTTGAATGGTGAATTACATGAAGAAGTCACCATTATTTTGTGGAGAAAGAGCATGAAAATGTTCGTGCAAGTGCCAAGCCTTTACACTTGGCTAGGCATTAGAAGCATTATGTGCAAATGCTTGAAGACCCATATGAACCATTTCTTATGATTTTTACCATTAATATTTGTGAAAAAAATTGAAGAATCTTGTAAAGCCTACAAACTCGTGAAGTTTGGGAGAGATAAAGCTACAAATTATTTTGCTGAAATATCTCCTAACTAGAAGGAGCACTTTTAGGTAAAGCCAAGTTTGAATTTGAATTCAAACTTGGAGACAGAGGATCTATAAAAGATGGTTCTAAAATCTTGTGGGGTACCACTCCATTCTAGAGCTTTTAGTTGATCAAATTGTAGGAATTGTGTGGCTCACACTATAGCCTAAACTTCTCAATATCATTGGGCATTATTCTTCATGCCAATGATCATGTAAAACATTGTTATATAAATACATCTTATCATTGATCATTTTCGTTCTTCATCTCTTCCATTGTCACTCAGAACAATGTACATGTCTTGCTCTATCTCAATCATTACTCCATTATTTTCAATGTTCTATGGCTCATTTGAATCATCTCTAAGTCTACTACAAGAGAAACGATTTGAAAACATTTCATTCTGCCAATTGGGAGAAAAACATCTCGAAGCATCCACTATTCTTTCATTGCACATCGACTAAAAAGTCAGGGGTAATGCTTATCTTGCTAAATTGATTGCTCTCTGTATATTCAATCATTTTAAGTGATTCCACTTGGAATCATTAGCTCTTTAAGTTAGTTAGATACCATCAATTGCTATTGTGCGGGGAGTACTAAGCTTCAAAACTAGTAGGTGTGTGAACCAAAATAACAAGTTTTTGATGACTTGTGACTTGTGAAGTTATCTCTTTTGGATTAATCATTACATTCATCATCTCCAAAGTACATAGACACTTATTTAGTGTCATTTGAAAACTAAAGGGGTCTACAACACAAATTTGAAGTGAAAGAGTGCAGGTACACAGGAGGGACTAGTAGCACCACTCATTTCTTGAAGTGTCCATCCATCTTTCCCAACAGTGGTATCAAAGCAACTTGACGTAAAATGGGAGATGGTTTTCCTTCTTTTATTGATAAGTTGGATAGGAACAACTACGAAGCATGGTTCTTGAGAATGAGTACATACTTGCAAGGAAGGAGTCTCTAGGGATACATATGAGGATATGAGGAGATACCCATTTTTAGAAGCAAAGGACAACCTACAAGATAGGAGCATGAAAGACTCAATTCATGGTCTGCCAAAGCTGCATTAGGTGTTGAGATATCAAGCTTAACATGTGATGATCCAGGATGACACGTATCAGTTTTTTTTTCTCTAACATGTATAGTGGTCACATCCATATATATCACGGATACTTCATTGACCCTTATTAGATTTATCTACCCACAGTGATGGCATATTTGTTTCTTGCCAGCTCACTTACTCGCGGAGATAAGTTTTTTCTTTATGTACTGGTCTCTATATGTTGCACTTGTTGTATTCTTGTTTTATGTCATACTTGTACTTTCCCTTTTATGTAATAGAAGAAGAAGAAGATCATTCTTCCTTGCCTCAATCTGAGTGTGTGCTTCTCTTTGATTATGAGAGTGTGTGTGAGCTCTCTTTATTATCTCCTTCCTCGTGACATGGTATCAGAGCCAGCGTGGTTGTAGAGAGCTCGTGGAGAAGGTGATGGTGAAGAGTACGCAGCAAGGCAGGGAGAAAACTTGATTCACAAACGACCTCCATTTGCTATAAAAATCTGTATGAAGGTAGAAGTTTCGGAGCCATCTCGACCTTCGTTTCGAGCCCGCAAGATGGGGCCCATAGAAAAGCTAGGTGAGTTTCAGAAACTGTAAATTGTTCCGTGTTTGGAAACACTCATATATTCCAGGTCTAGATTTTCAAGCGATTCCGTGTATTGTTGATACACGAAAACTGTGTTTTTTTGAGATCGAACTGTCACGTCACAGTGCGAGAGGGTTCAAGCAGAAGTGGTGCTTGTAGTGTTTTGCAGTGTTGTGAATTGCTACAAAAATGGCAAACATAGATGTAATGAGTCATCTTATGAGTGATAAGCTGGACAAGAACAACTTCCATGCTTGGATATTCAGAATGATGAATTTCCTGATGGGAAAAGGCTACACAAAGTACATCAAAGGATAGAACAAAAATGCTCCGTAGTTACCAGAGAGGAATGGGACTACAGAACAAATAAGAGCATATGAGGAATGGAATCAAGGAGCATGAATGGTAAGGTAGTGGCTATCTCTTAGCATAGAGGATAGCATGGTTGGGCACATACAGGATGGCAAGACTCCGAAAAAGGTTTGGAATAGTTTGGTCACATTGTACGAGACCAATACAAAGGCAGGAAAATTGCAACTCAAGAACGAGTTGCATACATTGGAGAAAAAGAGCATGTCAGTAAGTGACTACACTCTGAAAATCAAAAGCATATGTGAGTCACTTGCATCTATTGGCATGAATGTAGATGATGATGATGATGATAAGGTGGAAGTGTGCCTTCGTGGTTTAGGAGCTGCATATAAGCAATTCAGAACTTCTATACGGACCAGGGAAAATATCTTGAATTTTGCTGATTTGGTATCCATGTTGATTATTGAAGAAAAGAATCTTGGTGAGGATTCAAACTCCCAAGGAAAGCCCAGTTCTGAGCAGGTCTTCTACTCCAGTAGAGGAAGAGGCAAAGGAAGAGGTCTTGTAAATGGAAGAGGAAAAAATAACCAAGACCAGGGTCACAACAGAATCATGTAGAATGAAGAGGACAGTTTTGAGGCAGGGGAGCCAAAGAGTTCGAAAAATTTTCCAAAGAAATTTTTCAGATAATGATAGTAAAGGATGTTGGAATTGTGGTAAGCCTGGACACTTTGAACATGATTGCAGGTTGAAGAATCAAAATAACAGTAGGCAGCAAAACAACTATGCATCCACAAGTACAGATGATTCTGAGAAGTTGTTCATGGTTCAACATCACATGATGAATACGATGTCTGTTGGTGTTTCAAAATCGAATGATAATGTCTGGTATGTTGATTCAAGTGCTTCAAATCACATGACCAGTCACTCGAAATGGTTTAGTACTTTGTAAAAATTTCCAGTTCCTGGATATGTTGAAATAGGTGATACATCACATCCTATTGAGCATACAGGAAACATACCACTATCTATGGAGGATGGAAAGGTAAAACATCTTGCTGATGTGCTGCATGTTCCAAATATAACAAAGAATTTGGTTTCTATTGGACAAATGGTTGACCAGGGATTACAAGTCAAGTTCAATGTTGATGGATTATATGTAGAAGAGTACAAACAAGATGGACGATTGGTTGCCCAAGGAAACAAAGTGGGTAGCATGTTCACCTTAAATGTAAAGATTCCTAAAATGAATGTAGCCATGTTTGCAAAAGGTGTAGGAGTTATTGCAGATATAGAGATGTGGCACAAACGGATTGGACATGCAAACTTGCAAAGGCTAAAATTGATGGAGTCAAAGGAGACTGTCCATGGACTACCAAATTTCAAAGTTGCAGAAATGCAAAAGGTATGTGTAACATGTCAATTTGGTAAACATGTCAAGAGCATCATTTCCACATGACAAGCATGTTAGTGAGAATGTACTAGAAATAGTGAATACAGATGTTTGGGGTCCAGCAAAGACCACATCTTTGGGTGGTTGTAGGTTTTATGTAACTTTCATTGATGACCATACACGTAGAGTATGGGTATATTTCATGAAAGAAAAGAGTGAGGTGTTCACTCACTTCCAAAATTTTTAAGTTATGGTGGAAAAGCAGACAAGGAAGTACATTTCGACATTAAGATCTGATGGAGGAGGTGAATACATGGAAGTTGGTGTCAGTTTTCATGCAGGTACACACCACAACAGAATGGTGTTGCTAAAGGATAAAATAGACATATTGCAGAAATAGCAAGAGCCTTGACGGCTGAAAAGAATATGCCCCATTGTTATTGGGCAGAAGCTGTGCATACTGCTATATATATCATGAACATAACTCTGACTGCTGTTGTACATCAAGTTACACCTGAAGAGAAGTTTACAGGTAAAAAGCCAAACTTATCACATCTGAAAGTTTTGGGTGTATTGCATATGTACATGTTGCACATGAGTTGAGGACAAAGATTGATCCGAAAGCACAAAAATTTGTCTTCATTGGATACTCCCTTGAGCAAAAAGGGTACAAATGTTATAACCCACTCACACGACAGGTGAAGGTGAGCAGAGATGTGGTATTTGATGAAATGTCAAGCTTCAATGCAGATGCCAAAGAAGGACTGCATCTTGAACCAAATGACAAAGAAAATGCTGAAAAATCAAGTGCAAAATCTCAAGTTTTGAGTGGACTGGATGCATCACCAAGCAATAGTTCCAAATCAAATCCATGGAGTGGAAGATTGCGTGGAAATTTCAGTCCAACAAATTCATCAAATAAATCCAAGAAAGGTAAAGAAAAGCTTTCTGCTGGTAGTGAAACATGTGTAGGTTTTGAAGATGTTGACAGAGATTCAAGTGGTTCAGAAAAGAGCCTTGATGAGGAACTTGGATTGCCCTCTGTGAGGACTCCAGGAGTAAGAAGGGCACGTGCAGATGATACAAGGAGAAGTGACCCTGGACCAAGAAGATCTCGGAGGATGCATAATTTAGTGCAATGATTCATATATGATAGTTGCATGGCTCACCATTGTGCCTACATGAAAAAGGTAATACAAGATGCTGAACCTTCTTGTTTTGAATATGAAATTGGTAATGTAGATTCAGAAAAAGCTATGGATGAGGAGATGGCTGCACATTATGGAAATGATACATGGAAGCTCGTTCCATTACCGTAAGGAAAGAAACCCATAGGAATGAAATGGGTTTACAAGTAAAAGCATAATGCTAATGGTAGCATAAGCACATATAAAGCACGATTGGTAGCTAAAGGATATGCACAGACATATGGCATTGATTATGAGGAAACATTCAGTCCTATCGCTAAAATGTCTACTGTCAGAACACTTGTTGCATTAGCTACAGCAAAAGGATGGACTTTGCATCAGATGGATGTGAAGAATTGCTTTCCTAATGGTGAGTTACATGAAGAAGTATATATGGACTATCCACAAGGATATGAAGATTCAAAGCATCGAGAATATGTTTCCAGGTTGCAAAAGGCTTTGTATGGGCTGAAGCAAGCCCCTCGTGCATGGCATGCAAGGATTGTTGATTACTTAACCAACATTGGGTTTTCTATATGTGATGCAGATCACTCACTATATTCAAGGAAGGCTAATGATGGTATCACTATTGTGGCTATTTATGTTAATGACGTGATTGTAGGTGGTGATAATGAAGGAAGCATCAAAGAGGTAAAGCATCTTCTTATGCACGAATTTGACATGAAAGATCTTGGAGTGCTGCGCTATTTCTTGGGCATTGATTTTATACATACAAAAATAGGTATATGGATGTCGCAAAGGCAATATGCCTTGAATATGCTGCAAAAGTATGGTATGGCTGATTGTAAGACAATTTCTATGCCAATAGATCAGAATTTGAAATTGGTACTACATCAGGTGAAGCATTGGAAAATGCTACTATGTACAAGAAAATTGTGGGAAATGTTATATATCTCACAATTACAAGGCATGATCTAAGTTATACTGTTGGACTTGAAAGTGAGTTTATGCAGGTTCCCAGGAAGCCGCATTTGGATGCTCTAAGGTGCACTCTACATTATGTGAGTGCTACTTTTGATTATGCATTGTTTTATGAAGGTGGTGTAGATTTGCAGGTTTATGGATACACCGATGTAGATTGGGCTGGTAGCATTCCAGATAGAAGATCTACTAGTGGTTTTCTATTCTCACTTGGGAGTGCAACTGTTACATGGAGGAGCAAGAGACAACCCACTATTGCTTTGTCGATTACAGAGGTGGAGTATAGAGGTGCTGCATTGGCAGAATGTGAGGCATCATGGTTGGAGATGCTACTTGCAGATTTAGGTGTGGAAGTGCAAAAGCCTACCACTATCTTTGTGATAATCTTAGTAGCATACAATTAGCACGGAACCCTGTTCTTCATGCTAGAACAATGCACATCGAGGTATGTTATCACTTCATTAGAGAGAAGGTATTAGCAGGTGACATTAATCTTGTTTATGTGAGAATAGATGAGCAGGTTGCTGATATTTTCACCAAAGCACTTGGAGCTGAAAAGTTGAAGACGTTTCGGGAGATGCTTGGATTACAGGATATAATATTGAGCTTGAGGGGGAGAGTTGATATATCAAGCTTAACATGTGATGATCCAAGATGACACATATCATTTTTTCCTTTCTCTAACATGTATAGTGGTCACGTCAATATCTGTCAGGGATATTTCATTGAGCTTTATTAGATTTATCTACCGAGAGTGATGGCACATTTTTTTCTTGCTAGCTCACTCACTCCTGGACATTAGTTTTTTCCTTATGTACTAGTCTTTATATATTGCACTTGTATTCTTGTTTTAGGTCATTCTTGTACATTCCTTTTTATGTAATAGAAGAAGAAGAAGAAGATCATTCTTCCTTTCCTCAATCTCAGTGTGTGCTTCTCTTTGATTGTGAGAGTGTGTGTGTGAGCTCTCTTCCTTATCTCCTTCCTCGTGACATAAGCAAGGTCATATTTACTTAACTCTATCTCTGACTTCCTTCCTCCTAACATTACGAACTATAAGACATCCCAAGAGACTTGGGATACATTGTCTTCATATTTTTCTTCCAACAAAAGGGCTAGGAAGAACCAATTGTGGATTGAGTTCACCACTCAAAGAAAGCAACCCAAGCACAACATTTTAGAGTATGTGACTAAAGTTAAGGATGTGGCTGACCGATTGGCAAGCATAGGAGAGGAGATTGAAGAGGAGCAAATAGTATGGCAAGTAATCAATGGCATCAAGGCAGATGACAAATGGGAAAGCTTCACAACTGCCATGGACTTCTACATAGACATTCAGATTCTAGATCTTACCACACTCATGGGGCAACTATTTTCCCATGAAGCCAAGCTGAACAAAAATGGAGATTCATCAAGAGGTAATAACTCTTCTGCCCAATACATAGATAAAGGCAATTCTAAAGAGAAAGAGAAAAGCAAAAAGATTGAGGATGAAGGTACTACTTCTCAAGTTAACTAAGTAGGGAGAGCAACTCAAGAGGTAGGGGTAGAGGAGGTAAGCAAGTTAGGGGGTGGCGTTTCAACTCTTCCCCATGTAATATTTGTGGTTTATCAAATCACACTAGAGATGAGTGTTACAGGAACTTTAAGAATCAGAGTGGGAGAGGTTTCCAAATAGGTGGCTACACACAATCAAGAGGAAGATTCAACCATCATCAAGGCTACAATGACAACTACAAAAACAATTACAATAACAAATAGCAAGGAGGCTACAAATCAAGGAAAGACTACAACAATTACACAGAGGAACAAGAGGATTCCCTTATGATTATGAATATGACTTAAAAGCAAGGTATGAATGATGACCATCGTTTGTACATTGACTTAGAATGTTCAAATCATGTGGGAGGCAATGTAGCTCTTCTCTCTGACCTTGAGGAACCTAAGGGAAACCACCAAGTGCAAACAGGTGATGATAGAAAGCATTCAATGGTCAAGGTAGGAAATGTTAAAACCTCTTATGGAAATAGAAATTTGTTGAGCAGGGTTCTACATGTACCTACAATCACCATGAATTTGATGAGTGTTGGACAGATTGTGGAAAAAGATTTGCAGGTTAGGTTTAAGAAATATGGAGCATTTGTGGAGGATCCCCAACATGGGTTCAAAAGAATTGCAAAAGGAGAAAAGATAGGTAGGTTATTTACATTTGAACTTGAAGATACAAAGAATATTGCACTTTATAATTACAAAGATCAAACATTGTCAGAGCTTGAGATTTGGCATAAAAGATTAGGGCATATTGGTGAGAGAACCGTAAAACAACTATGTAGAGATCAATGTGTGCTTGGGATAGCTAACGTATCCAGCAACACATGATCTATAAATGTGGTGCATGTCAGTTTGGAAAATCTCACAGGTTACCCTTCTCCAAGAAAGGCTATATGCATGAGGACTACTTGCAGCTTGTCCATACACATGTATAGGGACCAAGTAAGAACCCTTAAATTTCTAGCTCAAAGTATTATGTATCTTTCATTAATGATTTCAATAGATGGACCATTTTATATTTTATGAAGCACAAAAATGAAGTGTTCAACTGCTTTAAAAAGTATCTTACACTTGCGAAAAACCAAACAGGAGGAGGCCTAAAAAGACTAAGGGAAATTACAACATGGTATACCCCTGAGCAAAATGGGGTGGCAGAGAGGAGAAATAGGTTGATTGTTTAAACAGCTAGGTCAATCCTAAATGGAAAAAGGTTATTAAATTATTTGTGGGCAGAGAGTGTATCTATTGCCACTTATCTCGTAAACAGGTTGCCATCCAAATCACTTGATGGGATGACCCCATATGAAGCATGGCATGGTAGAAGGCCATCACTTGATCATTGCAGGATCTTTGGATGTGTTTCTTATGTACACATCTCATCTCAAATAAGAGGTAAGGTTCTTGCATCTTGTCCTTAATGTCAGCCCATAAATCATGCACACATTTGTGCATTTGTCGCTTCAAAGGGATCAAAAGGGAAATTAAACATGGTATACCCCTGAGCAAAATGGGGTGGCAAAGAGGAGAAATAGGTTGATTATTTAAACAGCTAGGTCAATCCTAAATGGAAAAAGGTTATTAAATTATTTGTGGGCAGAGAGTGTATCTACAGCCACTTATCTCGTAAACAGGTTGCCATCCAAATCACTTGATGGGATGACCCCATATGAAGCATGGCATGGTAGAAGGCCATCACTTGATCATTCCAAGATCTTTGGATGTGTTTCTTATGTACACATCTCATCTCAAATAAGAGGTAAGCTAGACCCTAAGGTAGAGAAGTGCATCTCCATAGGGTATAAGTTAAATTTGAAAGGATACAGGTTTTATAATCCATCTAACAAAGGATTTATGGTCATTAGAGATGTTGTGTTTGATGAGAATGATTCTTGGGTTGAAAGTGAATGCAGGAAAGTAAAGTTGCCTTATGACTTGGAAGAGGAGTTCCCAAGCCTCACCAAGGAAGAGCCAAATCAGATTGAAGAAATTAGATTAGATGATGAAGACATCATCAACCTAGAAGAATTCAAAGCATGGAAATAAAAAGGCAAGGTCAAGATGAAGAAGTTGGAGGACATACCTGAAAAGCTCACCAAGCAATTAGAAGATCACAAAGGGAGAGCAAGAAGCCAATCAGATATGGGTATAACACTTCTTTAGTTACCAAGCATTCTATTTATCTTGCTAAAGATTTATCATTTGAAGAGCCATCATCATATGAAGAGGCAAAGACTAAGGGAGAATGGAAGGAAGCTATGGATGAAGAAATTGAAGCACTCAAGGAGAATGATACTTGGAAGCTAGTTCCAAAGAAGGATTCTATGAAGGTAATTGGTTCTAAATGGACTTACAAAATCAAGAGAAATTCGGATGGATCAATAAATAGGTATAAAGCTAGACTTGTGGCTAAGGGTTTTGCACAAACCCAAGGACTTGATTATGAAGAGACTTTCTAACTTGTGGCAAAAAGGCCAACCATCAGAGTATTAGTAAGTGTGGTTGCATCAAGGAACTGGAATATGTACCAATTGGATGTGAAAAATGCTTTTCTTAATGGCTGGATTTTAGAGGAGGTGTACATGTCTCAACCTCTTGGCTATGAGGATCCAAGCAAGGTAAATTATGTGTCCAAACTAAACCAGGCTTTTTATGGATTGAAGTAGGCACCTAGGGCATGGAGTCATAGGTTGACTACATACCTTCAAGATCAAGGATTCATCATGAGCAAAGCAAATACTTCTTTGGTTGTCAAGAGAAGTAATCAGAGGTGATATACCTATGTGTGTATGTTCATGATATCATACTTACAGTTAATGATGCCAATGTCATCAAGAAAATCAAGAACCAAATGATGTAGGAGTTCAAAACTAGTGATTTAGGGTTACTAAAGTTTTTTCTTGGACTTGAATAAGTCTATACAAATTCTAGAATTTACATCACTCAAAGAAAGTATGTGTAGGATATGTTGAAGAAGTCTCACTTGGAGAATGCAAAGATAGCAAGCAATCCTATGGAGGTAAATAAAAAATTAAGTGCTCATGAAGGTGATGTGCTTGAAAATGTTGCAGGGTACCAAAGAATAGTTGGAAGCCTAAACTATGCTACAACTAGCAAGGATTGATATTGCTTATGGAGTAAGTGTCTTAAGTCAATCTATGCACAAACCTAGAGCACCTCACTTCGAAGCTGCCAAGAGAATCTTGAAATACCTTAAGGGTACTCAAAATCAAGGTTTATACTTTCCTTATACTTCAAATTTGGACATCAAAATTTACTCATATGTAGATTGGGCACGTTGTAGGGATGACAAAAGGAGTACCTCACATTATCTCTCTTTTGCAATTTATAAGCCCATTTCAAGGTCTTCCAAGAAGCAACCTACTATTGCTATATCTTCAACAGAGGCTTAATATAGGGGCTTAGCACATGCTACTCAAGAAGCCATATGGATCAGATTGCTATATGTAGATTTAGGACTACATGCTAACGCACCAATAATCTCTGCTAACAATACAAGTTTTTTACATCTTGCACCAAATCCTATCTATCATGCTAGGACCAAGCATATAGAAGTCCACTATCACTATGTGAGAGAGAAGCTATTGAGCAAGGAAATTCAGTTGGCATATGTATCCACTAATCTACAGTGTGCAGAATTATTGAACAAAGCACTTGATGGTACTAAAATTTGCAGGTTTAAAGCTATGATTGGATTGCTGGACATTTAAGAGGACTGATGAAGAAGACCAAGCCAAGATGTTTGGCTTGAGGGGGCGCTTTTGGTGCAAGTGCAAAACCTTCACAATTGGCTAGGCATTAGAAGCATTATGTGCAAATGCTTGAAGACCCATATGAACCATTTCTTATGGTTTTTCCATTAATCTTTGTAAAAGTCATGTAAAATTTGAAGAATCTTGTAAAGCCTACAAACTTGTGGAGTTTGGAAGAGATAAAGCTACGAATCATTTTGATGAAATATCTCCTAACTAGAAGGAACACTTTTATTCAAAGCCAAGTTTGAATTTGAATTCAAACTTGGAGGCGAGGGATCTATAAAAGATGGTTGTAAAATCTCACAGGGTACCACTCCATTCTATAGCTTTTAGTTGATCAAATTGTACACATTTTGTGGCTCACACTATAGCCAACAATTCTCAGTATCATTTGGCATTATTCTTCATGCCAATGAGCATGTACACGTTGTTATATAATACATCTTATCATTGATCATTTTTCTTCGTCATCTCTACCATTGTCAACCAGAATAGTGTATTTGTCTTGGTCATATCTCAGTCATTACTCCATCATTTTCAATTTTCTATGGCTCCTTGGAATCAACTCTAAGTCTATACAAGCTGACAAATTTTGAAGAAATTTCATTCAGCCCATTGGGAGAAAAGCATTTCGAAGTAGTCAGTGGTCTTTCACTACACATCTCCTAAAAAGTCAGGGGTAATGCTTTACTTGCTAAATTGATTGCTCCATGTATCGTCAAACATTTTAAATGATTCTACTTGGAATCATTAGCTCTTTAAGCTAATTAGATACCCTTAGAAGGAATGTTTCTAATTGCCATTGTGCTGGGAGTAATGAGCTTAACAACTAGCAAGCATGTGAACCAAAATAGCAAGTTTTCGATGACTTCTGACTTGCTAAGTTATCTGTTTTGGATTAATCATTACATTCATCATCTCCAAAGTACATAGAAATGTATTTAGTTTCATTAGAAAGCTAAAGGGGTCTAGAACACAACTCTGACATGAAAGAGGGAAGGTACAAAGGAGGGATTAGCAGTACCAAGTCATTTCTGGAAGTGTCCATCCATATTTCCCAACACAAAACAAGTGTTCAAGTTGAAAACCACATTACATGATAAAAGCAAGTACTATGTGGGCCATTGAGTCTCTCTCTACGTATGTATGTATATATATATATATATATATATATATATATATATATATATATATATATATATATATATATATATATATATATATATATATATATATATATATATATATATATATATATATATATATATATATATATAAACATTCCAAGTGGACATAGAGACTTCGCTTCTTCCGCATGTGAACTTAATACAAGATCAACAATGATACGAAACCAATGTTGAAGGTATACAGCTATCGGAGACTTGTGTGAATGGACAGAATTTTGAGACTTGACGGACCACGGCACAAAACAATGATGTGTGTTTGTGTGTGTGTGAGAGAGAGAGGGCCGAGTCGCCGACTGTTTGTGAATGATCCTTTTGAAGAGACCTTGCAACGCAGAAGTTAAGATATCAGATATGCCTCTTACAAGGAACACGAGCCAAAGGTCTAAGTTTCATACGTAAAGCATATTGTCACATCCATACCACGAGTTTCATTGGCGATTTGGCATTGTCCGATCCATACCACGAGTTTCATTGGTGATTCGGCATCTCTGAGAATATTGATCATTTCGGACATTTGTAGAATATAGGAAGTTCAAGGAGTAGCACAAATTGGAAGCATGAAGGGAAGTAGAAAATAGCATAGACTCTGAAGATGATAGAGCAGACTAGACGCACAAGACTAGATAAAAGAAGAGAAGTTGACTAGATAAAAGAAGAGAAGTTCTTTGTACAAAAAATGTCTCTATATTCACAAGTATCAACAACTCTCTACAAAATTGAATTCCTAAGATCTTTATATAGAGTTTTGCAAATGAATATGTACCAATGATTTTCTTTTACAAAAATAGTGAAGAATATTTAAAGTACTAAAAGAATGGATAATAACTAGAAAGTTGTTCAACAACTTTCTCACGTGCAACATTCTCCCCCTCAAGCTTTTCTTGAATATTCTAACAATCCAATCAATTGTTTGAATCTTTGTATCTTTATTCCATCACGAGCTTTTGTCATCATATCTGCAAGCTGATCTTTTGAAGATATAAAAGAAATGTTGATCTCTTTGGAAACTACCTTCTCACAAACATAATGGTAATGAACTTCGATATGCTTGTTACGTCCATGGAAAACTGGATTAGCTGCCAAATGTATACTACTCATATTGTCGCCATAAATTTGTGGAGTTATATAAAGAAGATGTAAATCTTCAAATAACTTCTTGAACCACATTACTTCACATGTCAATTCTGCAAGCGCACCATACTCTGCTTCTATAGATGAAAGCGACACTGTTGGTCGTTTCTTTGAACTCCAAGATACAAGTCGATTTCCCATCATTAATATGTATCCATGCATGCTATGTCAATCATCTTTATTTCCTGCCTACTCTGCATCACCAAAAGCTTTAACATCAAGATTAGCATCATGTGAGTAAAATAAACCTTCGTTCAAAGTGCCTTTCAAATAGTGTAGCACATGCTTAGCCACATTCCAATGTACATATGTAGGCTTGTGCATGAACTGTGAAAGTACTCCAACTACATAAGCAATATCATGTGGTGTACTTATAGCAAACAACAATGATCCAATCAACGATCTAAACATGTCTACATTTTCAAAATGAACACCATCATGTATACTCAATTTTACATTAGGCTCCAAAGGATTTGCAAGAGCTTTACGTTCTCACAAACCAAACTTTTGAAGTAAATCACATATGTACTTCTTTTGACTCAACCATATACCTTGTTCATCATAAATAACTTCAATTCCCAATCCATAACGTAAAATTCTAAGATCTGACATCTTAAACTCCTTACCAAGTTTCTTCTAAATTTCATCAATCTCATCAATAGAACTTCCTGTAATGATAAGATCATCAACATAAATGCAAATATACACACATTGATATGTTACAAACTTAACATATAAAGAAGGATCTACAACACTTGGTTTGTATCCTTGAGCTTCCAAATAGCTTACCAAGAGATGATTCCAAGATCTAGGTGCCTGTTTCAAACCATATAATGCTTGTTAGTTTGCAAACAAAATTTGGATATTTTTCATCTTTAAATCCTTGTGGTTGCTCCATATAAACCCATTCTTGTACTTGACCATTCAAAAATGCATTTCTGACATCAAGCTGAAATATATTAGAACATTCACTCACTGCAACACTCAAAATTGCTCGTATAGTTGACATTCTTGCAACTAAACTTCCCTTGTACCTGGAAATAGAACCATCACTATTTCTTTTAATACGAAATACCTAGTTATTTCCAATTACCTTCATCTTATTATTTCATGGTACAAGTTGCCATGTGTTGTTCTCATACAATGCATCTATCTCTTCTTGCATCCCATTTGACCAATTAACATTTGAATTTTCATCTTCAAAACATGTAGGTTCGCGTTCTTCAATAACTTTTGACATAAACGCTAAATGTGAAACACAATAAGACTGAATATATCTTTGTGTTGGATTTCTTTCTCTTAAACTTCTCCTAAGTTCATGTTCATGTTTTATCAAATCAGATTTAGAACTTTCATTAATTTCTATATCATCACTTATCTCAACAAGCTTTGCTTTACCTTTTCCTTTCTCTTTTGATGTAGGTGATGATTTTTCTTCATTATAACCATTCTCATCTTCTGAGCTCACTCATTTAGTATCATTTAAACCGTCCTCAAGTTCCTCTTGCATTTCTTCTTGAACCTGCAAAATAGGATCGGTAAACCAAGATAATAACTCATGAAAGCATACATCACGGATAATAATCATTTCCTTACTTATTGGATTATAACACTTATATCCTTTCGGATTATCTGCATAATCCATGAAAATACATTTCTGTGCTTTTGGCTCTATTTTGGTTCTCAATGCATATGGAACCATAGCAAAACAAACACAACCAAATACACATAAGTGATCAATAACAGGTTTTTTATTAAACCAAACCTCAAAAGGAGTTATATTATGCATTCTAGATGTTGGCATAAGATTCATCAAATATACTGCTGTATTTACTACTTCAGCCCAAAATTTCAATGGCATATGCTTTTCATTCAGCATTGCTCTTGCTATTTTTGTGATAATCCTATTCTGTCTTTCTGCTACTCCATTCTGTTGAGGAGCATACCTGCAAGTGACTTAACCTTCATACCAAAGAAAGTCATTAAATATTATTGAAAAATATTCACTACCACCATCAGATCGTAACCTTTTAATTACCTTCACGGTTTGCTTTTCGGCCATTGCTTTCAATTTGACAAAGCAATCAAACACATCACTCTTATGCTTAAGAAAATACACAAAAAATCATTCGGCTAAAGTCATCCACAAAAGTAACATAATACTTACTATCTACAAGTGATGGTTCCTTCGTAGGACCCCAAACATCACTATGCATCAATTCTAATAAATCCCTGCTTTGCAATTTCGCACTAGAAAAAGGATGCCTTGATTGCTTACCAAATTGACAAGCATCACACAGATGTATCATATTTTGTTTTGAGATATCAGGTAAACGAACAAAAATCTTTCTTTTAGCCATGTCTTTTAACTTATGTACATTTACATGTCTTATTCGCTTATGCCATAATTCAATTTGAGAAATCTTATTATTACCAACTCAATAATAAGAAACAAAACTAGGAGTTGCATCCAATGTAAAAAGTCTTCCTCGGCTTTGACCTTTCGCCAAGACTTTATAATTCTGCTTTGGATTTTCAACAAAACACCCAGATTTGTTGAATCGTACTTGATAGCCACGCTCCACCATTTGACCAACTGAAATAAGATTTTTACTTATTGATGGTACATGAAGAACATCTTTTAAAATTTTATTGACTTTTTAATATTCAAAACACACATCTCTAATTTGTGCTATATTATGCATTTAATTGTCACCTGTTTCAATTTTACCATCAAATAAAGGTGCATGTAAATTAGCAAACCAATCAACATTATTGCTCATATGATTACTACATCCATTGTCAACATACCATACATCATTGCTATGAGTTGCATCTGTATTCACATTCATCATTAGTACATTTTCATTACTTTGTTCCTGAACAAAATTACCCTGTGTATGGTTTTGCCTTGCATATCCATCTCGCCCTTGATTATGCCAACAATCACGAGATATATGACCAGATTTACCACAACTATAACATGTTATACCTGAATTACCTTGATACCCATTACGTCTTCTGTCACGGTAGGAATATCTCCCCCTACCACACATATTCATATATGAGTTGTGAGCATCATAATTGTTGTTTGTCTCATTTGGACCTCCCCGACCTCTGAAAGTTCCTCTTCTACCACCTCTTCCACCAAGTTGATTTCTTGCATAAAGTGCATGACCTATACTACCTTTTTGCATAGACTCTCCACCATTTATATTAACTTCTTCTATTATCATAAGTGAAACCAATTCATCAAAATCAAGCGACTCCTCTCTCACAAAAAAAGAAGTTGTAAAAGCTTTCCATTTTTCATGTTCTTTCAAACCATTTAAAACAAATGCAACTAAATCGTCGTCTTCAACTATGCACGAAATTGAAGGAAGTGCATCCACAATCTGCTTAATCTTTAAAACATAATCATTTATTGATTGTCGTATGTCCTTTCACAAATTATTTAATTCATTTTTCAATTGAATTTGTCATGCCTTTGTGGTTGTTGAGAAGAGTCACTCTAATGCTTCCCAAATCTCCTTGCTTGTTCTCAAGTCGTGTATGTGTCCTATCATGCTTGACTCAATATTTTGTGACAATACAAAGATTACCTTCTTGTCACGCTTATTCCACCTCTGATATTCTCGGACTTGCTATGGTGTTTGATTTTGGTCAAGCAAGTTCGGTTGAGGTTCTGTACCACTAATAAGACCATGCAGATTCCTACCCATAAGATATGCAGACATGTGAAAACGCTTGATAGTTGGTTTTACTCAATGTTTCTATCTGGCTATTTCTGTTGACCATCCTAAAGAAAGTAATTTTAAATAAAGGTACTTCCAAATTATCAGCTTATTGTTGCATCTTATGCATATACCTCATGTATAGCACCTTTGATGCATCAACCTCGCTCTAATACAAATGTAGAATATAGGAAGTTCAAGAAGTAGCACAAAATGGAAGCATGAAGGGAAGTAGAAAATAGCATAGAATGCGAAGATGATATAGCATAGTAGACGCACAAGACTAGATAAAAGAAGAGAAGTTCTCTGTACAAAAAATGTCTCTATATTCACAATGATGGAGTATTAACAATTCTCTACAAAAATGAATTCCTAAGATCTTTATATAGAGTTTTGCAAATGAATATGTACCAATGATTTTCTTTTACAAAAATAGTGAAGAATATTTAAAGTACTAAAGGAATGGGTAATAACTAAAAAGTTGTTCAACAACTTTCTCACAAAAATAATGGATTTTATTTTAAAGCACTAAAAGAGTAATCAACTTTTAATGACCCTTTTTATAAAGATAATGGTTAATATCTAAAGTGCTAAAAGAATGGTTTTAAACAAAAAGGCTTTTCCTAAAACAGATGCGCAACAACATTCCATCAAGATCGGTTAGACTCCAACAGCTACGCAAAAGATGGCCGACATCAGTGCTATTGATAGATGTTCAGTTTCCCTAACAAAAATAGTGAGTATGCTAGAACACATAGTGTACATATCTCCTCTCTCACTCACTCTCTCTCCAGTAACACCTATGTACAGATACGTTCTCCACCTTCATTTTTGCATAAGAGGACTTTTAAATTGAAAATACATGAACGAAATTCTCGTTAATTCAAATAGATGTGTAAATCACCTCGCAAATAGCAACTCCGAGTAACACATGAATTTATTAAGTTTGCTGCTGATTGGGAACATTTTGATGGTAAACGAGAGGCTTGGCTGGCTTTGTAATCCTCATAACAATAGTACCCAAATGGTTATCCCTTATAATTACGTAATTCATCTTAAGATGAATTTCTCTGTTAAGGTACTTAATTGAAATAGATTAAACATGCATATCAATGTCTAGTTGTGCTAGACGAATGGCTTGAGTCATTTGTCTCGCTTGAGCGATTCTGGGACTTCCGGTGCTTCCAGTAAAACGAGTGTTCTTGGTTGACCTTAGAGCTATGCATACCTTATCTCTTCCTTTACAAAGCCTTCCGCTTTGTTAAAAATGGGTCTATCCATGTTAAAAAATGAGAAGGAACAGGGATGCATTAATAGACCTGTCCAAAAGTCATCAAATACTATCTAGTGTGTGTGCATGATTCTTTTCTAGTTTAGCCACTATTCCAGCACTGACCCATCGATCAAGATACCGACTGGGCCATTGACTATGCTACAAATAGAACTATTGACTAAGCTACGTTAGCATCCCAATAGCTTTCTAGACCTTTCAAATTTTTTTCTTGTTTTTTTTCTACCTACAAAGCTTTCGATTAGAGCTGCAACTAGGTTACTTATGGACTGGAACTGCAAAGAAAAAAAAAAGGAAAAGAAAAAGAAAAAATCTCTATCACAATTATTTGCATTTTGAATCTAGAGACAATGGAATGAGCAAGAAGCTTTCACACACATCTTACGAGAAACATAGTAAAATCTTGACACACTCTTACCTTCAAAGCACTCTCTTGGCAGCCGATGATAATGCACTTGTAGGTTGCTTCTTTGACATCTATAAGATCATACTCTTGAACTTGGAATGAAGACATAGTCAAATGTCCTACCTTTTTCCCTGCTTTGAATGGGACCAATCAGCATCAATGAGTTCCTTGGGCTGTATTCTAGCTCCATAAGGGTAAAATAACCGTTGCTTCACTTTTTGTCTTAGATATCTGAGCATTCTCTTGGCTGCATTCATCTGAGAATTAGTTGGTTACTTTAAAAATTAAGATAGTATTCATAGAACAAAAGCAAAATCTGGTTTTGTGATTATTGCATATTTTAGGCTCCAAACTATTCTTTTATATGTTTATATGGCCCTCAAGTGTTTTTCCTTTACTTTTACATAGCTTTATATTTCTATAAGTGTGGCTTACAACCACTCATACCCTACATATAGAACACATCTATAAACTACTTTTTGTTACAAGCAAACACCAACTTCTACATAGATTACTTCAATGGCTTGAGATTATTTGAGTATTTCAAGATTAGAGATCTTCATTTCCTTCTCAATTTTGGCCTTCATCAATTTGATATGTGCATCAACACTTCGTCTTATGATTAGGTCACTCACATATATGCATATGCAAAAAACTAGGTCTCCTTCTTTGTTGAGGTATAGACAAGAGCCTACATCACTTAGTTGATATCCATACCTGCATAAATAGCAAGAAGTCACAAATGGGATTGGAGAAATGCTGGCCCCCTCTAATTGACCTTAAGATTTTGATGTAGCATGTTGATTCCTTGTCTACTTGATCCACGGACCTTCTAAACATAAAGACATCTGTTTTTTTTGTTTGATTCAGTACAACCATAGCTTCCTTGACTTATCATTTTTAAATGTAACTAAATATATGTTATCCATAAGAGAGGGCTCTATTTTTGGCCCCTACGCATCTCTATGAACATTCTCTAGCACACCATGTGCTCCATATCCACTCTCCTTGAATGGTTTCCTAGTTGAGCTCCCAAGTTGGCATGCTTTACACATCTCATGTAACATCTATAATGAAAATGAGGAGCTTCTCTTATCGATTGCATCTTCTTAATCTCCTTGAGTCTTTGAATGTTAATGTGTCCACACCTTTTGTCTCATAGATTTAAATCTCTAATCTTATTGTCACCATAGAGTAGGAACATGGATCTTCTGCTTTGTTCTTTACCTATATCAAGTGTAAACAACCTTCCTTCCCTCTTACTTTTCGCTATCAGATCATATCCCTTCCTTGGATCCTCCATGAAGCATCCCTTGTGGTTAAAATTCATTGGCAATGGTGGGAACACGTAATATCTTAGATAAGCTCCTTGCTTTCTCGTTGCCTTGATGCTTTTCCTCTCCCATATGTTGTGTGATTGAAGGTTTTTCAACTCTCATTAGAAAGGCTCTTATTTTTCAACTCTCTCTAGAAAGACTCTTTTCTATGTTGATTGAAGGTTGCTAAAGCAGTCTTGCCTTCATAACATATGGTTACCATATTTCATCATGTGCTTTGGCTTCATTATTGTATCACATATTTAGCAAGTGCTCATTCTTTGATGTGTGTGATGGGTTGATGTTGTATAACTATGGGTCAATGTGGGCAAAGACATGGGTTTTGAGGGTCCATAACCACTTGGAGAACCCTTGAAGTCTCTTGTGAAACCCTTGGAAAAGTGTCTCCAAGAGTATGGTTTGAGCCCCTTATTTATTTGGATTTATTTACTGCCAATTGAAGAGTTTTGACCCTTAGGATTGATATTTCCTGAGGGTATGGTATTTAACCCTTGGGGAGGTCTCTCAGGCCTTCAGACTTGTATGTACAAGCTTGGGAGAAATTATTTTAAAATCCTTGTGAAATCCATGATTCCATGTGATTTCCAAGGTCAGAGGGCATTGGATTAGAGTCCATGTGGAGAAGACACTTGGCAAGCCCTCCACACATTTCCCTCCTTGGCTTTGAGGTATATATATGGGTGGAGTTGGTTGGGTGGATATGCGCATCTTTCACCCTTTGTGGGTTTGATTTGACTTAAAATATTTAGATTGGTCTCTCTTAGAGTAGTTTTGTTGTTCATAGAATAGTGGTACCAAAGGCAAGTACTTCTACAAATTTTTACCCTCTCTATTAGTTTGTCGCCATGTAAATTATTTCTTCCTCAACAATTGTGGTGCTACGCGAGCTTAGGTTGGCATTTCAGAGCCCTCTTTAAAAGCATATTTCATTTACTCGTACCCAACCACCTGAGCCAATCCTAGGTAGACTCTATATTACATGACGGAAGCCTCTATGAGCTACTGTCTGCTTCCAATAGCCATGAGAGTAGAGCCTCAACATTCGAACCTCTGAGCTCTCTTTACATTCGAAATATAAAACTCGATTTCAGCTTTATATAAAGGCATGTAAGAAATAATTTTTTGGTAATCTAGGATAAGTTCTGAGCACATGCTCGATTTGAGGAGGGCTTCATAGTTTTTTTCTAACGCATAGTGAAGTAGTTCACGAATGAAGCTTTTCAAAAGTCCCAATGAAATACTTTTGAAGTTCGTTGTCATCAACAAGGAACTAGCAAAGCCCCTCACACATATACGGTGATGAAACCATATTAGGACTTTCTATCAAGAATATGAGTATGGAGCATCACAAAGAAAAGAAATGTCCATGAAGCGGAAGGAAGGATGGCTCTTCTCCAACATCAACTTTTGGAGAAGCTACAAGCAAAGGATTGACTCTTCCCTAAATGCAAAGGAAAGATGAAGCTTCTTATAAAGCTAAGTACCTTTTTTATGTTTAATGTTTGCTTGCCTTATTTTTCAATATCTTTGCATGTATACATAGTTGAAGCATGATTTAGGACTTTGATTGATGATTAGGTCCAAGTTCACATGCAAAGAAAGGGTAGTTTTACCGTTCAAGAGAAAAACATGCATAGTTGAGGGGAAATCTAGACCTCAAGCATTTGCATGCATTGTTGCAAGGAATGTGAAGAATGTATGTGCATTAGCATGATTATGCATCATAGAGAAGCACATGTTTGTGCACTAAAAGGAAGCACAAGATTATGAAAGGTATCGATGTTAAGTGTGCTTAAGGCTACCGATTACTAGAATCATTCATGGCATGCATGGATATGTAATGAATGTATGCAAACACATGTACTTCAGTGAATAAAATTCACTCTTTTTTTTTGAAAAGTTAATCATAGTCCTGAGTAGAGGGTTTAGTTCTTTATGGAAGCAAGTCAATTGGAAAGGAATGACGCTAAAATACTTGCAAAATCATGTTAATTAGATTTTGTAATATAAGTACTTAGCAATGTCTTTCCAAAAAGGGATACTAACGTATCACATATTTAATGTTATGATGACATTAAGTATGGCTTGCCTACCAATGAAGTAAACCTAAGGAGGAAAAGCCATTACCAAGTCAATGGCAATGCAAAAATGAATCACAATACCTAAAAACATCTAAGTTCTTTAATAACTTAGAAAAATTCTCTGGGTTCAGTCTTTCAATACAATTTTTAGGCTCAAGCAATGTATACATGAAATTATATAAGCTCTTTGATAAATTCAAAAGTTTTTGAGGTGCATAATCCAAAATATCATGTATACAAAACTATTAGAGAACCTAGCATTTTCAATGCTAACTCTAAGTATGCCAGATACTTAAAAATGGTTCGAAAACAAGCTTCTAATGGGATATCTTGAGAAGATGGTACTAAAATACATCAAATGTCATCAATGACATAGATGTTAGCTCTAGAAAATTTTTTAGGGCACATTCTTACACTACTTCATAGAACCTACAATACTCCTCTAAGTTTAAGACATACTTAGAGATAGTTAATTGAAAAAAGGTTCTAAAAGAGCTCTTCATGACATATCCTAAATCGTATGAAACTCTAGAATCGTTTCAAGAGTCTCATGATATAAAGCTCTATTAAGTTGATTCCATCAAAGATATTGATGGAAACCAATTCTGAGCAAAGATTGCTTTCACAAACATGAATGGTGAAAAATATTCAAGGCATCAATGCGGCCAAAGACATGGGTTTTGAGGGTCCAAAACCACTTGGAGAAACCTTGAAGTCTATTGGGAAACCCTTGGGAAATATTCTTCAAGGCTATGGTTTGAACCCTTGGGTTGTTTGGATTTATTTACTCCCAATTGAAGGGTTTTGACCCTTAGGATTGATATTTCCTAAGGATATGGTATTTAACGCTTAGGGAGGCCTTTCAAGCCTTGAGACTTGTACGTACAAGCTTGGGAGAGATCCTTTTCGAATCCATGTGAAGGCCATGTGATTTCATGTGATTTTCAAGGTTAGAAGGCTTTGGATTAGAATCAATGTGGACAAGACACTTGGCAAGCTCTCCACACATTTCCCTCGTTGGACTTAGAATATTTAGATTGGTCTCTCTTAGAGTAGTTTTGTTGTTCATACAACACTTGGCATAGTTATCATAACCTTTGTAGTTTACCTCTCCCTGTATTTGATATAATTATCTAGTATAACACTCTTGATTGCCACAATTGTGACATATTCCATTGAAGTTGTGGTTGCTTCTACCTCCTCTACCTCTACATATTCCTTTTACTCTTCAGAAATAAAGTCCATCTTGACTTGATTAGCTCCCTTGATTGCTTTGCTTTCCTTGTTGGTAGTTGCCTCTACCACTTCATCTTCTCCCACTTCTGTAGACTTTTTCTGTTGTGCTATTATTTTCTTACATGGTATTAGAGCTTATGAGAGTTTTAGTGGTGCAAAAGAAAAAACCTAGAGGTTTCAATGACAAAAGTGAGAAGATTTCAAGCGGTACATCATCATCTACAACTAGGAATGGAGGTGGTTCATCAATATAGATGTAGGTGGAGTATCAATCGGTGCACAAATGATGCCAGTCATCCTAATGTTGCGAATGCAACCACCAGCCATCATGGAAGGTAAAATTGATAGTACAAACTACACCCTTAGGAAGTTTAAAATCACTTCTATCCTTGATTCATATGAGCTGCTAGATACTATTCTTAAGAATAATCATATGATCCAAGAAACACCTGATCCAAATAATCTTAGTTGATTGATTCCTCCTGATACTGATGTTCTACATGCTTGGAAATGTAGAAAAACAGATGCACCATGTGCTTTAGTTACAATTACTACTAATAGTGTTATAACTCTCAATCAGCATAGTACCAAGGCATGTGAAGCATGGAACATATTGAGAAATCAATATGAAACTTGTAATCAGACACGGATTCAAAACTTGGAGAATCAACTAGCAGAAAAAAGGTTTGTTCAGGGGAGACTATAGAGGTGCTTATCACTCGCATAAAAAAAATCTACGAGATCAAATGGTGGGAGGAGGTGTATGAAAAATCAAGTGATCAGCTAGCTCCGCATTCTCTTTGAATCTGTACACCTAAGTTTGATGGTTTGGTAACTACTCTTAATACTAAAATGAGATCTCAACCATTAAATTTTGAAGAATTCTCTCCCTTACTCATGGATGAGGATTTGTGGCTCAAGGCAAGGAGTGGTTCCAACAAAGGAGATGTTGCATTCATAGAAAATGTCAAATGATGCAAAGCACATTCTTCAAAAGATAGAGACTGAAAGAAGAATGACAAAATGAAACTCAAGGAAGAGTGTTTAAACTGCAAGAAGAAAGGACATAGAATCCAAGACTATCGCATCAAGGAGGCAGTAGAGAAGAATGGCTCTTGAAAAGGTGGCAAGGGAAAGGAGTCTACCAACACAATAGAAATAGATCTTGAGGCAATTGGTATGATAGAGGAGGTATGCTCAGCTGAAGATTCAGGATTGGATAGCTCATGGGTCTTGAGCATTGGTGCATCTCGACACATGACAAGCAGAAAACACCTTTACAGTTCCATACAACCTCTAAAGGAACCCATCACAGTAAAGGTAGCTAAAATGCAAGATGTCCTACAAAGGCTGAAGCTATAGTCTTTAATTAACTCTAGCAAAGATATTAGAAAGATTTTAAATGTGTTCTATGTTCCACAAATTAAAAAACAAACAACTTTTAGTAGCTTCTATAAATGATCAAGATCATCAAGTATCTTTTAGTAAGATAGAAGCTAAGATTATCGATAGTAACAATAACATTGTGGGGACTAGCGTAAGGAGGAGTAACATGTATGAGTTGTGTGCCCTTACATCCACTACAATTGTGGGCACAAGTAAGCTATGGCATGAGAGATTCACACACTTCTGATACCCTATATTAAAGGCGGTAGAGCATAAGGGTATGTGTTATCAAGATCTTGCTGACACGCACATAGAGGTTACGGATGCAGAAAACACACAAAGAAATAGACATGCTAGGAGACGAGATAGAATGCAGTATTGGGTGCAATCTCCCCCCATGCACTCTGTTTCGATAGTCCACAGAGTGCATGTATTTATAGGGATTTTTTTTTATTATGTCAAAGTAGAGGTTAGATGAGAGCAACTTCAAAAAACATGCATAAAAGTAAAAATTTGTAACTTTGTAGGAAGCATTTGCTTTCAATATTAGAAATTGTGTTCTAGAGTGACCCTTATCCTAGCCACTACTTTTCTAACTATTTCTAACATCAGAACCCTCTACATGGGTTTATTTACAAACTAAATAAATTATAAGTTTGATTATTGATGTCCACCCTATGGTCGGATTATTGATGTCAACCCGTTCATGCCTTTCATGCCCTCATGAACCTTCACCTGCTATATCAAAAACACCAAAACACATTAATACATTAATAAATTAACACTCCAACAATGCCTTGTTCAACACATTCCATAATTTATAACATGCCCCTGTATTGAAAAAGCATCATACCTTAGTTGATAAAATAAAAATAAACATGGATGGCCAATAACATGTTCCATCACTAAATGAAAATAAGCATGTTCCATGTAAAAACACATGCATGGAAATGTTCATGGAGGAATTATATTATTGTATTTGTGTATGCTATGTAGAAATTAAGTATTCATAATGGGGTGTTAATTATCTTTTATGTATCCATTGACATTCTTCTATAGAGTGATTTTTATACTTAACTAAATGTCGATGATATTGAGTACCTATGCATGTAGTAGTGACATCATGATCAATTATTTTCTTAGGAACCAAGATTTCAAATTGTTCTTCAATTAAAGGAGGGTCATCAAGAAGTGGAGTGACTGGTAAAGTTTCTTTAAATGGTTTAAGTAAACGAATACGAAAAGAGTTATGTGTATTCCAATGAGATGGTATATCTAATCTAAATGAATTATCATTAATTGCATGTATAATGTGAAAAAGTCCATAATAGCATGGTGCAAGTTTAATTTTAGGATGCTGCAAAATATTTTTGAGATGTCTTTTAATGATACACAATCACACAAGATCATTTTCCTTGAATTCCTTGGCTAATCGTTTTGTATTGATATTAAGTGTATATCGCTCTTGATTTTTCATAATGTGCTCGTGAACATCGTGAAGTATAGAAATCTGACCTTGAGCAATAGAATCAACCATCGAAATGTTGGTTTGGGTGAGTAACATGGGAGTGGGAAGCTTTTGACCATAAAGAATTTCAAAAGGTGCACGACCAGTACTAGTGTGTGTGGTGTTATTGTAAGCAAATTGAAGCAATGGCTCTTTTCATCCCAGTTAGTGGGACTATCTAATGAATAACAATGCAATAAGTCAAGAATAGTACTATTTGTAACCTCACTTTTTCCATTACTTTCACGATGGAATGTAGAGCTAATATCTATTTTAGAACCAAAATGCTAAATAAGTCTACCCAAAAATGATTGCAAAACTGAGCATCATGATCAAATAATACTTTAGGAAATCCATGATGTGGGAAAATGCATTTAATGAATAATTTCATAGCCTGAGGTGCAAAGAAAGTTTTTCTACGTGGAATAAAATATTTAACAAACCTATCAACTATTGTGCAAATCATATTGTTATGTGATGAAGTGAGAGGAAAACCTATGATAAAATCCATAGAGATTTGTTCCCATGGTTCGTTCGGAATGGGAAGTGGCAATAATAATCCAAATGGTTTACCATGATGATGTATTACACACTGACATACAATGCATTGAGAAACATAATTTGCAATACCTTTTTCCATGTGGGGCCAAAAGAAGAAACCTTTGTAAGGAGAAACGGTGCTCTGTATGCCTCTATGACCCTTGTAAGATGGTTCATGCATTTCTTTGATGATAAAATCTTTAAAAGCTTGGGTTATGCATAATCTATGTTGAAAATAAAGAAAACCATTATGAAATGTATAATGTTCATCAAATAAAGATGCACCATTATTGAATTCATGCCATGCACATGAGAAATACAAATATGATGCATAAGTGGAAACCATTTCTTGAAAAGAATGAATTTTTGGATGGGAGAAATATTATGCAAAACAACAGAATGTGAAGAAAAACGGCTAAGAGCATCAGCTACAACATTAGCTTTACCAGGTTGATACTGGATCATGGGTTGGAAATTTTGAATGAATGAAGCCCATTTTAGATGCCCATCAAAGATTAAGGGCTGATTTGATAAATGCTTAAGAGCTTGTTGATCAGTTTTGATTAAGACCTCAGAGCTCATAAGGTAGTGTTTCCAAATTTGTAAAGCATGCACAACCACTAACAATTCGTTATCATATGTACTATAATTCTTTTCTTAGGGCTTAAGCTTTCTAATCTCAAATGGAATGGGATGATAATTTTGCATTAAAATAACACCTATTCCTGAACCACTAGCATCATTAACAACATGAAAGGGTTGTAAAAAATCAGGTAACTCTAAAACAGGTGCATGTGAAAGTGCATGTTTGAGTTTTTCAAAGGACTTTTGTTGGGTAAGTCCCCATGCTAATTTTATTTTCTTTTTCATTAACAAGGTAAGAGCCAATGCTAAATAAGAACAATTTCGAACAAACTTCCTATAGAAACTAGCCAAACCAAGAAAAGAATGAACATCATTGATTGAGTGTGGTGTAGCCCATTATACTATAACTTTAATCTATTTTGGATCCACATGCACACCTTCACTTGAAATAATGTCCTAGATATTCTAACTTACATTGAAAAAAGTATCTCTTTTCAGGATGAGTGAAAAGTGTGTTCTCTCATAGTAAATGGAAACCTATATTAAGATGCTTCTCATGCTCACTATCATTCTTACTGTAAACAAGTATATCATCAAAGAATACAAGAACAAAGTCTTGGTAATCAATAAAAATGTTGTTCATCAATCATGCAAATGTAGCAGGAACATTAGTCCCAAGGGCATTACCATAAATTCATAATGTCCAGTTTGAGTTGTAAATTCAATCTTAAAAATTTCACTTTGTGTCATACGAATCTGATGGTAACCCGATTTTAAGTTGATTTTACTAAAGACAGGAGCTCCTCATAATTAATATTAAAGATCATCTATTTGAGGAATAGGGTATCTATTCTTAATTGTGATCATGTTGAGGGCTCTAGGATCAATCCACATTCGATAAATGTTATTCTTCTTCTCTACTAATAGAACTCGTGCTCCAACTAGGGAGGAACTAGGCCTTATAAGTACTTTTTGTAGTAAGTGTTTTACTTGGTTATTTATTTCATTTTGGTGTACTGGGCCATGTCTATAAGGTGCTTTATGAGGAGGAGAACTACCATGGACTAAGTCCATACTATGGTGAAAGGATCCTCGAGATGGTGGTAGTTTGTAGGGATAGTCAGACATAAAACAATCCTCATAGGTAGTCATGGAAGGTTTATGTGCATCAGGAAGTGTATGAGTATAATCATTGATGACATTGACAAAAAGAATGCATGAATTGAATCCTTTCCTAAAAGAAAGTTTTATTTGAGTATGACTAATCAATGGAAATGGCTGGAAATCATGCCCTGTAGACAAAGTAATGATTCGAACTTTAAATTCAAAGTTAAAGGTATGTGTATGGTAGTCAATGTGTGGGTTATAATGATAACAAAAAGGCATACCTAGTATAACATTGTAAGATTGCAAAGGTGCAATTAAAAATGTTAGTGAATCAACATATGGGCCTATGCTAATCATAACATCTTGCACTTCTCATGTTACATTATAACGATTACCTTGAAATGTAGCTTTTACTTTATACAAGGAAAGAAGCATTTTAATTTAAGTTCTTGTACTAATAAATATGAAATAAAGTCATGTAAACTACCATCATCATGTAAAATTTTAACGAGTTTGTTATTTATAGTACCCTGCATGCAAACTAGAGAATGAAGAGAGATATCATTACCCATGGTACTTAGTCCTTCTCCAATGATTCCTCTACCCAAAGAGGAGGAATTTCTTCATTATGGGCCTCCATGTTATGTAATTGAGCTGCAACGCATTTCATGTTAAGAGGTCGCAATGGGAACTTCGTTTTTGTATGTCTAGGTTTAGGAGAATTCCAACAGGTGATTCATGGTCGCTTCTGTTGGGCATCCATCGCTGAAGTTTGTAGGGTACATGGTTTGGTAGGTTGGAGAGATGAAGCCATAGGTGAATTTGAGTAGTTGGATTTTGGTGGATGAGGAAAACTAGAGTAAGATGGGGCATTAAAATTACATTTCATAGGAAGATTTGGTTTAATAAAAAGTGGTGATTGATGCGGTTGTTGTAGATGGATTGACTTGGTTATGGACTAGAATTATTTCTCTGCATCACAGGCAAAAGATATAGCCTTGTTGAGGGTTATAGATCATAGGGTGTGAAGCTTAGCTTGGATTCCGACCTCCAAACTGTATTCATATTTCTGCTGCCCGCTATCCTCCGGTACATCTTCAAGCATTTGAACCAATAGTAAATTTCGCGAGAACCGCTCCGTGTAGGTAGTGACTGTATCACCCTCCTTCCATGTAAGGGTCCTCCATGCATATCAAACATGTAAATGGTATTAAGGAGGAATAAAAGAATCCTTCAATTTATCTTGGAAAGCCTTCCACCTTGTTGGATGCTCTGTATTGTGCCACAGGATATTCCACCAGAGTTGAGCTTTTCCTACTAAATAGTTAGTGGCAAATTTGACTTTTTCACTTTCAGCATATGTTTCATCCATATATAAATCTCAAACTGTGACAACCACGAATGAACTAAAGGGTCATCCTTACGGCCATCAATTCATAGAAACAGCTAATTTTTAACACTAATCTTGGAATTCGTGCCAACCTATTGGGCAGAGACAATAGCTTTTACCACCTTCATAAGGTTATCTTCATGAGAGTGCATCTTCTAGAGTACTTCATCACATTGTCAGATCTTGTTTTGAGGGCCTCAAAGTTCGTGCCACAGGAGCTCGAGCTGTTGCTCGAGTGTTAACTCAGGTAGAGGTGACTCACCAAATCCTCCATGGTGTTCATTGGGTCCATGAGTATGTAGAGAACAAAACCCTCTTGCTAGATATGTAAAAACAATTTTTGAGATTGCTTGAACTAAAATGTAAAGGGAAAGGTTGTTCTTGGGAATTGAGAAAGTAAGAAAGAGATGAAAGTTGTATTAAATATAAGAAAAGAAAACTATAGTGACGACACAAAGAGATAGTGTAATGGTAAAACACTTCCCTTGTGTGAGTGAGGTTGTGGCTTCAAATCCTCCCACCTTGGTGAATATATAACTCCTTATTGCCACTCATAAATTAGAATTGGTTCACGCATAGCCAATGCCTACCAACGATCAGCAAGGGAGCCTTCCATGCCAAGGTAATGCCTTAGTTATGCCTTAAGTTATGCCTAAGTTCTATGCTTTAGTCGACACCTTGGAGTAAAGGTAGGTGTAAAGGTAGGTTCTAGTTCTAGAATTGGAACTGAAACTGAAACAAGAACCCAAAACAGAAAAGAAAACGAAAATGGGAATCAGAATCCGAATTAGAAATGAAAACCGAAATGGGAATCAAAAGAAAAAATGGGAATCGGAATAGGAAACAGAAAAGATATGAAAACAGAAACCGGAATGCAAATTAGATCACAAACCAAGAACAAAAAAATAGAGATCAATCACCAAAACAAATAGAAACGGACCCCTCTGTAGTGACGCGTGCAGGGCTTTGATACCACTAGGATCAAAATCTTTCTCACATGCACATAGTGGCTATAGATGCAGAAAACACATAGAAAAATAGACAGGCTAGGAGACGAGAGAGAATGCAATATTTGGTGCAATCTGCCCCCATGCACTCTATTTTGACAATCCATAGAGTGCATGTAGTTATAGGAATTATTTATAATGTCAAAATAGTGGTTACATGAGAGCAGCTTCAAAAAGCATGCGTGAATGTAAAAGTTGGTAACTTTTGTAGAAAGCTTTTGCTTTGAATATCAGAAATTGGATTCTACAATGACCCTTATTCTAACCACTAGTTTTCTAACTATGTCTAACAATAGAACCCTGTATGCGGGTTTATTTAGAAACTAAATAAACTATAAGTCTGAATAAACTAAATAAAATAAATAAACTTATTAATGTCCATCCTACAGTCGGATTATTGATGTCCACCGCTTCATGCCTTTCATGCCCTCATGAACCTTCAGCTCCTATAACAAAAACACCAAAACACATTAATATATTAATAAATTAACACTCCAACAATTCCTTGTTCAAAACATTCTATAATTTATAATAGTATGGTTGCACACCTACCATGGATTTTGAAAATGAAGGAACCAAGTGAAGCTTGCATGATGGGCAAGCAAGAACGGAAGGGGTTTCCATAAGAAAGCAAGAACACGACAAGCTATCATCTAGAGTTGGTGCATGCTGACTATGTCTACACAGGCCTTGGGATTATCTTTCTACTTCATGTTACTTGTCGAGGACTACAACAAGAAGATGTGGGTGTACTTCGTTCGTGATAAGGCTCGAGATTTTGGTTGGTTGCAGCATTTTGAAACTAAAATTGCGGAGAAGATGAAGAAATTCAAGATAGATGGTGGTGTTGAGTTTGAAGATTTTTGAAAGAGTAAAGGAATCAAGCATAACTCACATTAGAACATAGCTCTCAACAGAATAATGTTGCAAAACGCCAAAATTGACCCATCATGGAGATGGCAAGGTCCATGTTGAAGGGAAAGGGTTTGCCTAATAAATTTTGGGCCGAGGCTGTCAAAATTGTGGTCTACATCTTGAATCAAAGCTACACCAAGGCACTTGATGGAAAGACTCCACAAAAATCCTACAATGGTAAAAGGCATTTTGTCTCCCATTTCAAAGCATTTTGAAGTGAATGGTATATACATGTTCTAGATAGGGAGAGAAAGAAGCTTCAACCACAAAGGATCAAAATGTATTTTATTAATGTACAACAAAAATAAGATGGATTATAACCTTTATGATCCTAAGGCTAAGAAGATAATGGGGAATCGCATTGTGGTTTTAAAGAGGAGGAGCCACATATAGTGGAGGAGGACAAGAGAGCTTCCACTTCATCATCAGGAAAAGGGGCAATCCACTATGAACTTGGCTTTAGAGCTATCCCTTTAACACAAGAGAAGGAAGCATTATCTTCATATGATGAGTCTGAAAGTCACGAGTGTGTCATCACCCAAGTGGGAAATTCATTTCCATGTTGGGTGAGACAGCTCTATGATTCTGCAAACCCCATCCCAAAGTCACTAGAATAGGTTGTAGAGGTATAGAGGCAAGCGCCCATATTGTAAACACATCCTTGATGGCTGATCTCATTCAACAACATGAAAAGGAACCAACCAATGTGCAAGAGGCACTCCATGATCTGAATTGGAGGACTACCATGCAAATAGAATACAACAACATCATGAAGAATGAAGCTTGGGAGCTAGTGGATCGACCCCCTAAGCCTAAATTCATTGGCACCAAGTGGTTTTCGAAGCTAAAGTACAAGGTTGATGGTACTATGGAAAATTACAAAGAAACACTTGTTGCACAAGGCTACTCACAAATTGAAGTGACTAGCATTTGTGAATCATTTGCCTCGACTTAAAGGAGGACTACTATCTGAGTAGTACTAGATTTGGTTTCACATAAGCATTGGGCAGTCTATCACATGGATATCAAATCAACATTCCTAAATGGAGAGCTCAAGGTATGTGTCTCAACCACTAGGGTTTGAGGCTCCCCATGTAGAGAACAAGGTAGGTAAGCTAAGCAAGGCATTATATGGGCTGAAACAAGTCCATAGAGCATGGTACCAATGGATAGATAAGTATCTCTTGAATCTAGGTTTCAAAAGATGTACTTTTAATGCTAAGTTGTATGTTCTAAAGATAGAAGGGAAGACAATTGTGCTAGTACTCTATGTAGATTACCTTGCGATGACATGAAATGATCATGCTCTTCTTTAACAAATGGAAGATGTGCAAGACTTGGGCTTAATGCATTATTGCTTAGGGCTTGAACTTTGGCATGAAACAAGGATGATTTTCATTTTTCAACAAAAGTATGCAAGACAAATATTGAAGGCATTTGACATGAATGATTACAAGGACATTTCTACATTTATGGAGGTCAAAACAAAATTGTCTATTGAGGATAGTTCACCTCGAGTGGATATTGGAAAATACCAGAAATTATCTGGAAATCTCATCTACTTGTGCAATAGCAGACCAGATACCTCTTATGCTATTGGAGTAATAAGAAAATTCTCTAATAATCCCTGCCAAAATGATTGGAAGGCAAGCATGCAGATACTTAGGTATCTAAAAGGAACCACTTGTTATGGTATTTTTTATGAAGGAGGATCATCTTTCGTCAGATATTATTACTTAGATTGGGGAGGATATATTGATATCACAGAATTAGTTTACAGATATTGCTTTTATTTAGGAGTCAAGTATTTTCTCTCGAATTCGTAAGAAGCAATCAATTGTAGGATTATCTTCTATTGAATTTGAGTACAAAGCTACATGTGCTGTAGCATGTGAAGTATTTTGGTTGAGGAGGCTTCTATGCCACATAGGAGTATGAGGACAGAACGCTACATAGTTGAAGCGTTACAACCAAAGTTGCATGGCCATTGCCAAGAATCCTCGTTTACATGCATGTACCAAGCACATAGAAATTCAATATCACTATGTGTGTGAGTTGATTGGGGATGAGGTCATGGAGATAACTTGTTTTCCAACTAAAGAAAATGGAGCAGACATCTTCACCAAGGCTCCTTGAATAGAGCAACTTCTTCGATACTTTCCAAAGCTTGGGATTGGATGAAGGAGGTAGTTCACTAAAGTATGGACATTGAGGGAGGGGGGATATTTGATATGCTAAATGCTCAACCCTCAAGTGATCGAAAAAGATCCATGGTGCTATAACTTGTAAGGCCCCCATTATGAGGGGAAGACACTCTGAGAGGCTAGACATTTATGGATGCCTAAATTCTAAGTTAGATGAGGTCTATGTGTGACCATTGACGGTTTTGGATGATCTTTGTGAGCCTAGCCATTAGGTTACGTAGGGTATTAAGATCCTACGCCATTGAGTTGCCATTCAAGGTAAAAATAAAGGCCATGTGGTGTCGTCTAGTTTCCTCATAGAACCTCAATGGGGAGTGCAAAGAGGAACTTGCCCCCTTCTCTGAGGTCTATGTTGCCTATCCTCTCGGCCCGTAGGGCCCACATGGTAGGACTTTTGTTCATGGAGATATTGTTAGATTGTAGAGTCTTCAAGCTATTGTGTGTCTCCGGCTATGTTTATCTATATTGACTCCCCTTGTAAAATATATATAAGCATGGCCTAGGTTGAGTTTTACAAAGCATTGCTCACTAGCAAGCCCTTCATCTTCAGTTTCTCTAGATTGCTATCTAATCTCCAATGCATTGGTGGTTAACACCATTATTGTAATTGCATTGTGCTTGGCAATCTTAGAATTTGAGTTTTCTATCTCTTAGTTTGCACCTATCTTTGTCTTCATTTTCCTCTCAAGTCTCTCTAACGCTCTACTCCACTATGATGTTATTTTCTTACAATGGATACTCAAGTGTTGGTCCAAATGAGGAAATTTCTTAGCCTTGTAGGTTCAAAATTGCAAGAGAATGAAGATTACGACCACCACATGCTTGAGAGATGACTCTCCTCCCAACCAAATGCCTCTATATATAGCTCTCTCCAGGGGACTGCCTTCTTGGGCAGGTGGATACTAATCATCCAAGTGTCAGCCATGTAACTACATGTGCGCCAAGTGTCCAGTGGATGCTTCTAGAAGGTTCTAGAGCTCTTTGGGCAAAATACTCTTCCCATGTACCTCATGGGGATTGAACCCAAGACCTCGTCCTTCACACCCTTGAGTCTTAACCATTAGGCTAAGTGGATTACTTGGTTACAAGAGTAAATGACCTCCTAGTAAGTCTAAACTTGAGATCTTTGGTCATACACACGGATGACCAAACGGTGTCCGATTTCAGATCTGTCTGAACCGGCTAGACCCTTGGATCATAGACTTACTTTATTACATTCTTCCCCCCTTGGAAAAGATTTTTGTCCTCGAAAATAGAGCTATATACATACTGTAGGCAACCCCCGAGCCTCATGTTCTAAAACTGGAAGAACATGGTCATGTTCTAGAACTGGAAGAACATGTCTCATCTCTGTGGTGGCATCCTTGCCCAAATGATTCAAAACACTATCTGGTTTTGTACTTTGATGAACGGGACAAAGTACAAACTAGTGAAGAATAATGAGGGTGGATCTAATGACATCCCTGGCTAATTCACAGTTTCTGGATGTGCGATCTAGGCACAAACATGTGAACTAGGTGGATTCAAATTACTAGTCCATTTCTAGGCATAACTGGTGCATGGGCTTAGTAATGAAGGTGGGATTCTTATCCCTCACAAGACTTTGAGAATTCTTGATTCACTTGAATTTGTTTTGGAGAACTTGAAGTTTGGTTGTCCCATACATCTAACTTTAGATGTCTGTACAATGGTTTACTTTTATCTAACAGTTACTTGATTTTTTCACCCGACTAGAGGACGACTTTATCCCCATGAGTTGAAAAAATCCTATGTAAACTGTAGGAGAAAGTTTACCATTTCTTTGAGTCAACCATACTATAACTTGACCAATACAACTTCAAAATGAAAATTGTCCAACTTAAGACACTTTTCTCAAAGACTTTTAACTGAAAGTTTTTGGGAATTGTCAATCTGATGAGCAATTCCTAACTTCCCTATTCTAGAGTATACTGGACTCCAGGAAATCATTTATGCTATAACTTGAAGCAAACTCAAATGAATAAGTCCACTTAGACTTATCACCTTTTGAAGATTGAAAAGGTTCTTGTACATAACATCTATCTAGGATGTTCAAGTTAGTTATTTTATTCTAACCGGCTAACCCTGGTCTTTTGCAAAAGAAATCAGATACTATATCTGAGTCAATTTCAAAAGATTTGGAAAGCGGAAAGAAATAACTAAGACTCTGTACAACCAATTCAAACTTCGAATATACATAAACTTGCTATGAGTCAAAGACTAGATGACTCAGGACTTTTTACTTTTCAAAGATCTATTTCAACAAGATATTGAAGCATTGTCTTTATCTTTCAGAGAAATAAGCTGGATTCTCAAAAAGATACAAAGAAAACCAAAAACATCATCCAACCACAAGAAACTAGTGTGGTAACCAACGTCAGTGTGTCGACCCACTGAGGTTCTGTCGATGAGTTTTAAATATTCAAATAATGCTTCACTTGAGACTAAGTTCAGGTCTCATTCGATCTTTTTGACTCCTAATCGTGAATGCAATTCTTGTGCATTTCTTTGAGTCAAAAGAGTGAATTTTTTTAAGTTACACTAGGAACTGGATGCTTGACTTAGTCAATTAAATCTTTAGTTGAAAAGATCAACTCAAAATCAAAGTCCAACTTCTTTCAGAAATTTATCAAATATTTCTGATCAATAACACTTAAACTTGAAGTGTTCTATGAAGATCTTGGAAGTTACTTACTTCATATCTTCAGTTTCTTTAATCTTGAAGTTACCTTGAAGTATCGTAAGATACTACTTTCATCCTTTACGAATTAAACTTTCCTTGAAGTCTTAATTCCCTTGAGGATGAAACCTAACTTCAAAATCCAAACTAGGACTAAAAGATAATCATCATCCCACGGTCCGATGTCCCATACCATCTTTCCTACATCAATCTGAGTATAAAATCTGGTGTCCCATACCACCCTATTTTATATTCACATTAATGTGTGGGTGATTCTTATCCTAAAGTCTAAACATCTCTTGATAGAGTACCTTATTTCTTCAATTCTTTTACAAGAATTGGAAGTTTCAGGCATTACCTCTAACTAGATTTTCCTAGGTTTTGATTCCTTCGCATGATCACCTCATAATCATGTGCTTTGCCTTGGAAACTTGAAAACCTCTTGATAGAATATCAATTCTTCTTTACTGGGGTTTTCAAATGAAAACCAATCAGAATTCCAAGTTCTTGAATTTCTCAAATTCAAGTTCAATTGGTTATTCTTGACCAATTTTGTAGCGACAAGAGTTTATGACTTCTTGTCTTTAGATTCCTTTCTATACTGGTGCTTTTAGGTACCTATCCCGGCCGGGACCTTTTACAGGAATCTCTCTACTGCCTTAGTCTAAGCATCCGCTCATGCTTTCTGGATTTGTACCAAAATCCCTTTAAGGATAGGCAAACACTTATGTTTTACCTTCCACAGACTTAAGTACCGTCTTCACGGTTGCAGACTACATTTTTGGAATTCCTTCACTCTGTTCAGACTGGGAACAACTTACTTTTTCACAATTTTCCATTAAATAGATGGAACTTGAGTGAATACTTCCTAACGGAATTTTTTATTGCCAATACTTGGGCAATCTATAGAGTAGTTCTAATCGCACGTTCTTGGACAATCATGGCCAAGTTTGATCAAGTCTGATTGATCCTTGCGACAAAAATAAAGACTTAGTCTTTATCTTTAAGATCTCTTAAACTATCTTAAGCTTCTTTGCTTACCTGCAGGATTTTAGAGATCTTTCCCTCAACTTAAGTCCAAGCATTTTCTAATGCTTTTCAGATTCCAAAGCTAAGAATCTTTGATATACCGTTAGGTTATATCACTTATTTGGACTTAAATACCAAAACTGGTGGTTAGGGATTTACTAGGAACTACTTACTATATAACTTTTCTTGAAAGATGCTAGTCTCACGTCTGGGGAGATTTTTCTTTCAAGAACTTTTTGATTCCTATCAAGTAATACTAGGCTATAATTTGAAGCAAATGATTCATCTTGGAATTTTTTGCTTTCCAGTCTAATGATTCATCTTGGAATCGTTTGTAAAAAGAACATTTGAAAGAACTTCTTTCAAATAATATCCAAAAAATTTACTGATTCAATTGTATTCATTTCCTGAGTATCAAACTAGAGATATTTGCCAGTATGAAAGTTTAAGTTGAACTTTCATTTATGTGATATCGACTTCTATTCTTGAGTTTGATACAAAACTCATTATTATTGGTCAATCTTCAGATGTTACTAGAGTCCTTTAAATATATTTCACCAATCAAAATTATGTTTAAAGTCCAAGCATCTATTGATGATTGATCCAATAGTAATGTTATTGTGAACACAACTTTGAACTTTATAACTTGTTTAGGAGAAGTTCATGGATTGAAAATCCATTTCTTGGAACTTTCTATTCCTAAATGAAAAGTTCACACTTGCTTCAAGTCTTTAGGAACTTATATTATTTCCTAAAGATTGCTTAGCTAGTTGCATCATTTACCAGAGATGCAACTATAGAACCTAACATCCTTTTATTGATATCAAGGATCAATTGATGTTGAGGTTTAACCTTTTGATTTCCATCACCCCTTGGGATGAAATCAAATGAAAATTTATAAAAGCTTGATACCTTTATATCTTGGCAAAACATTTATATCCTAAAGAGATTTTGCCTTCATCATTCCTTGGACCTATCATATAATATGAATTTATATGTATTTTGGGAAGAGTTCATGAATCAATTAAGATCCTCTACTTGGAACATCTTCCTTCCCAAAGCTAAATTCATCTTGAACATAGTAGGAGAATGATCTCACATGAAATAGAAGGCTTGACTATTTCATATCTCTATTCCAAAAAGTTACTTACCGAGGTTTCATCATGAGATACAAATCTTGAAACCACAAGAAACTTCTTTAAAACTTTCGAAATCTTCTAAATAGAAGAGTGCTCATGGAACTTTGGAAATATAGTTGATGTTCTCATCCAACCTTGGGATGCTTGAGAAGTTACATAAAATATATAACTAATCAACTAAAGCTTTATCCGCATGACTTTCTAAGTACATCCAGGACTTAGAGTCATCATACATCACAAAAGAGTTTGCAAGTAATTAAATTTTCTTGGTCATCGAGAAAATTTATTACTTTTCTCTTAGTGCTTACTTATACCTAGCAAGACATCTAACATACTTAATTGTCATTAAGTATTTATCTTTGATAGTAGAATATCGACTTGGGAAGAAATCGACTAATTACTTGAGTTGCAAACTAGAACTAGTATGTCTTTGCAACTAACTAGTCCTTGGTCTTCCCTAATGTCAAATTGCGAGCTTTATAAAGTAAGCTAAATACTAAGAGAGTACATTCTCATATCTACTTGCAAACAACATTCCATTCTTCCATGCAAATGCATGTATCTACATGCAAAAGCATATGTTCACATGCGTATGCATGCATGTTCTTTGCATGCTCAAAAAATAATACAATAATCATGCATGAACTTGATGCACGATTTTTCCCTTGTACTAAGAATGTATATCATGCAATCCTGATGCATGAATATCCTTTCCTTTGTCTAAATGCACTATGATATAAAAATACCCTTAAGGTGCAATAGAAAACTTACTCAATGGAAAGGAAATCTATATTTAAACTACCAAAATACATTCTTTGATGCACAAGGATCTTTTGAAATCAAATCTTTCCTTAATGCAAACTAATGCTTGAAATAAGAAATTGATTGTTTTCATTATCCTAATCTAGACTTAATCGATTGAAATCTTAGCTATTTCAATGTGCATCTAGGATTAAGTGTAGAATAATGAAAACAAGATAAATCAAGCATTAAGATCAAGCAGAAATTGGAAAATACTTAGCTTTGATCAAAGCTTCGTCCATCCCTTGATCCTTTGGAAGAGTGATTCATCCTCTTGATCCTTGCGAGGAGCTATTCACCATTCTTGAAGCTTCCTCATCAAGAAATAGTCTTGGATGACTTGGTCCGTCGAGATCGACTAACTTAGGCCTCCGGATCTTCACTCCACAGCTCCAATTCCTTCAAGCTTTGCTCAATCTTTGATTCTCCTTGTTTGTTTCTTTGGCTAAAAGCAGAATACTTCTCGGGTTCGGCCTGCAACAACTGATTTGGCTCCTTGGATGGATGAGAGTTGGGCTTGCACTTCAGCTGTGTTTACTGCTTTAGTAAATTTTGCTCTACAACTATAGGCAAGTAAAACTCGTGGGCGACGTGGCTACGTGAGCATGCTCCCAAGGAACCCGTCTGGGTTCGATCCCTAACAGGCGCAGCGGGCAGAGAAAGCTATCCTTCCCTTTTTTTTTTTTTGTTCCTTTCTGAGATCTGCTGCAGCGCTGCATTAGGAATTGAAGTTTCTGCAAGAGCACTACTTCACGAATGGCGCACGGTCGCCTTGGATAGAAGAGTGATCTCTTGTACATGCGACCAGAGTTCGAATCCTTGACCTCACACCTCTGCAATCGACCTTTTTGCGCCTTATCTAGAGCTCGATGACAACGCCGGTCTTTAGCAAAAGAAAATAACCTGCATTTCTTGGACGTAATCCCGCCGTGGGCGCCTTGGGTAAGCTATCTCAGCCTTATAGGGGGGGCGAGGGATCGATTCCCGCCGGCAGCACACAGAGTTGATAATCTTTTGCTATGCTTCTCCAGCAGAATCAACGTACTCTCTTCTCAAAACGGCCGCGAGCTTCTTTCTTCTTCGTAGAAGAGTTTATGCACACGCATATAGGCGAGAGCAAATTGATGAGCAAGATGATGAAAGAGAGCTATGGAGAATGAAGCTCTGATACCAATGCAAGAGAATGAAGATTACGACCACCACATGCTTGAGAGATGACTCTCCTCCCAACCAAATGCCTCTATATATAGCTCTCTCCAGGGGACTGCCTTCTTGGGCAGGTGGATACTAATCATCCAAGTGTCAGCCATGTAACTACATGTGCGCCAAGTGTCCAGTGGATGCTTCTAGAAGGTTCTAGAGCTCTTTGGGCAAAATACTCTTCCCATGTACCTCATGGGGATTGAACCCAAGACCTCGTCCTTCACACCCTTGAGTCTTAACCATTAGGCTAAGTGGATTACTTGGTTACAAGAGTAAATGACCTCCTAGTAAGTCTAAACTTGAGATCTTTGGTCATACACACGGATGACCAAACGGTGTCCGATTTCAGATCTGTCTGAACCGGCTAGACCCTTGGATCATAGACTTACTTTATTACAAAAATGGTGATGCAAATAACTTTGTTTTGATGCATATTTACATGATTCACTTCTTGATGAGAGGCCTAATAGAGAAGAGGATAAAAATATTCCTAAATGGCTATTGTGGACTTTAAGAGATAGAAAATTACATGCATCTTTGTCATATCATACTCACTAAGGCTCTTATACTTTATCGTTTGCATTTGACTGTTATACAATGGATGCTTGTAGTTTTTGTGATGAGAATGAAAATATTTCTTTTGCTTAAGCTCTAAATTAAAAAAAAAGTATTGCTAATATGCAAAAAAAATATGATGTTGTTATGAGGAATGGTACTTGGCCTTTATGTCATTTTCCTATAGGAAAAAAGGCCATTGGCACCTAAATGGGTATAAAACTTGAACCCTAAGTCTTACTTGAATTGTAAGTGAGATGGAACAAATGATACATGTAAACATATGCTTATTACCAAAAATTATGCTCAAGAGAGAGGCATAGATTTTAATGGGACCTTTACTACCATATGTCAAATGGCCATTTTTCATAGCGTTTTTGCATTTAGAGCTCATCGCGGTTGGAATAAACATCAGCTCGACATCAAAACTAAATTTATGAACTCGACATAAAAACTAAATTTATGAATGGTGATTTACATGAAGAATTGTACATATTTCAGGACGATTGTTTTATGGAGAAAGGGCGTGAAAACAAAGTGTTCAAGTTAAAACGAATTATAAACTAGAAGGGAGAAATTTATTGTCAATTACATATCGAATTAAGAAGAAAATGGAGCCAATCGATAACGTTTTGTATCGTTAGTCAAGCAAGGCTCACGTGGTAAAGAAAAACGGTTTTGTCATTTTAAAGAGGTCACATTTCGAATAAGCAACTTGCGCGACGACTTGCTTGCAAGAGACTATTTCAACAGCTGTTATTAAAAGACTCCAAAGTACACAGTCACTCGATGGGAAGCTCCAAAAGGAGGACATGTTGATTAACACAAAGAAAGGAAAACTTTTATGGAAGCATCATTACATAGTCATGTCCAGACGTGTTGTGTTCATACATAAGCTAACATTATTATTATGTAGTGTGAAAAGGATGGTAGTTTGACTGGCCTTTGGATGTGTGGGTGCGGCTGCATTTAGAGCGTTCGGAAAAGAGAAAGCGTAAATCAATGCTCTCTTTTGCCTTATTTCACATGGCCCAAGGAGGCCGACCAGAATTCAGAAGCAATCATTATGGAATTAGAGAGTCTCAAATGGGCCATTGAACCTCTTTCTCCGCATATATATAAATATATATATATATATATATATATATATATATATATATATATAAACACACATACATACATATATATATATATATATATATATATATATATATATCCGGAAGATGAAAACTTCATGAAGCATTCGGAACATGCCATGTCGACATGGAGACTTTGCTTCTTCCGTATGTGAACTTAAATACAGTATCAACAATAATACGAAACCAATGTTTATATATATATATATATATATATATATATATATATATATATATATATATATATATATATATATCCAGCAGATGAAAACTTCATAAAGCATTCGGAACATGCCATGTCGACATGGAGACTTTGCTTCTTCCGTATGTGAACTTAAATACAGTATCAACAATAATACGAAACCAATGTTGATATATATATATATATATATATATATATATATATATATATATATATATATATATATATATCAACATTGGAACTTTCATAAAGCATTCAGAGCATGCCATGTCGACATTGAGACTTTGCTTCTTTTGTATGTGAACTTAAATACAGTATCAACAATAATACCAAACCAATGTTGAAGGTATACATCTATCGGCGACTTGTAAGTTGTCTATGCGGAGAGACTTTTGAGGCCCGACGGACTACGGCACATAGCAAACGCGTGTTTGTGTGTGTGTGTGAAAGAGAGAAAGAATCGCCGACTGTTTGTGAATGATTGTTTTTTTTTAATATAAAGGGAGTTCGGTATTAGCCTACTCTCCCGGACTTGAATTAAATAAAGAAAAGTATAAGAGAAGGGGATTAGTGTCCACGGGACCCCCCAAATCCGACAAAGTAGGGGAAACTTTTACACAGCTTAGATGGCATTACAAAGAAGGTTAATCACCCTCTCACCACCCTCATGTGAGGCCCACTTGGCTTTAAGCTTGTTATTGATCAAAGGGAGTACTTGATGATGCCTGAAGGGGGGGGGGGGGGGGGGCGATTTCTTACAGTTATGATCCTTTTGCCAAAGAGGAACAACAATTTCTTTTGCCAAGGAGGATCTTTTGCCAAAGAGTGAATGATTGTTTTTCGAGAGACCTTGAAGCGCAGAAGTTAAGATATCAGCTATGCCTCTTACACGAAACACGAGCGAAAGTTCTAAGTATTCATACGTAAAGCCTATTGTCGGGTCCATACCACGAGTGTCATCGGCGATTCGACATCTGTTCATTCCTAGTAGGTAGTAGCCCTACACCAAATTTTGGTCTATCCATGTTCAAAAATGGGTGCATCAATGGACCCGTCCAAAAGTCATCAAATACTATCAAATGTGTGTGCGTGTTTTTTTTCTTTTAAGTGTAGCCACTATTCTAGCAAATGGCCCATCGATCAAGATAGCGTATGGGCCATTGACTATGCTTCTTCGATGCTATCAAGAGAACCATTGTCTGAGCTACATACGCGGCCTAGTAGCTTTCTAGACTTTTTAAACTTTCTTTTATTTTTTTTCTTTTCCTATCTACAAAGCTATTGATCAGAGTTGCAGCTAGGGTACTGATGGACTGGAATTGCAAATAAAAGAAAATCTAGCACCATTCCCTGTATTTTGAATCTATAGAGAATAGTACGAGCAAGAAGCTTTCATAGACATCTTAGCAAAAACATGCATAATAATACCTTGACACAGTCTCAACTTCATAGCACTCTTTGTAGCAAAATAGTAATACATTAGCATAATGTGAACTTTAGAGCACTCTCTAGACATGGAATCATAATGCACTTGTAGGTTGCTTCTTTGACATCCATGAGATCATACACTTGAACATGGCATGTAGACATAGCCAAATTTCCTCCTTTTTTCTTCCTTTGAATGGTAACAATCAGCATGGATGACCTCCTTTCGTTGTATTCTACCTCCATACTGGCATAATAACCATTGCTTCACTTTCTGCTTGATATATCGAAGCACTCTCTTACCTACATTCAAGTGAGAATTTGTTTGTGTGTTTAGAGACTGAGATACTAGTCTTAGAACATAAGCCAAATCTAGTTTTGTTATTATTGCATACTTTGGAAGCTTAACTATGCTTCTATACGTTTTTAGTGTCTTCAAGTGTTTTTCCTTTAGTTTTACATAGATTTGTATTTCCATAAGAGTGGCATAGAACCACTCATACCAAACCTATACAAGACATCTAGCAACTAAGTTTTTTGTGATAAGTAAACACCATCTTTTGCATTGAAAACTTCAATCGCTATAGATTATTTGAGTATTCCAAGATTTAATATCTTGATTTCCTTGCGATTGTTTTCCTTCATTAATTTCATATGTGAATCATCACTTCCTCTTGTAATTAAATCCCCCACATATATGCATATATAGAATAAATAGTAGGAAGTCACAAAAGGCATGTTGATTCCTTCTCTTCTTGATACATGGACATTCTAAACATGTCAAAGACATCTGATCTTTTTAATGCAATACAACCGTATCTCCCTAGATTAGTCATCTAAAAATGTCATTAACCATATACTACGTACTATGACATGGCTCTATTGCTAGCCCCAACACATCTCTATGCACAAGCTCTAGCATACCATGTGCTACATATCCAGGCTCCTTGAATGGTTTCATATTTGAGTTTCCAAGTTGGCATGCTTCACACATGTCATATAACATTTGTAATGAAACTGAGCTACTTCTCTTACCAATTGCCTCTTCTTCATATCGTGGAGCCTTCTTCATAGCAGTTGAAATCTATGACACCTTTTGTTTCATAGATTTCAATATCTAATCTTCTTGTCTCCATAGGTTATGAACATGGGTTTGTTGCTTTGCCATTTACCTATATCGAGTGTAAAAAATCTTCCTTCCCTCTTAGTTATGGCTATCAAATAAAAGCCATTCCTTGGATCCTCTATGAGGCATCTCTTGTGTTTAAACTTCCTTGAAAATGGTGGAAACATTTAATATCTTAGATAAGCTCCTTGCTTTGTGGTTTCCTTGAAGCTTATTATCTCCCATATGTTGTGAGTCAAGTACTTTTTTCTTTACGTGTCTCCAAAAAGCCTCTTTTCTATGTTGATTGAAGGTTGCGAAAGGAGTCTTCCCTTCATAAACTATGGTTACTACATCCACTATCTATATACAGTACTTCATCATGTGCTTTAGCTTCATTACTATGTATCATAGCTAGCAAGTGCTCATTCTTTAATGTGTGTGATGGGTTGGCATAGTTATCTTCACCTTTGTAGTTTTTCCCTCCTTACGTTTGATAGAATCTAGTATAATGTCTTGGTTGCCACAATTGTAGCATCTATTGAAGTTAAAGTTCCTTCTACCTCCTCTACCTGTATGTATTCCTCTAGTAGTTGCTTCTACCTCTTTTTCTTGTCCCACCTCTATAGACTTTTTCTCTTCCTCCATTGCATGAATAGAGGAGTGGATCTTTGCTTCTCTTTGACTTGTGCCTCCATGGTTGAGTTTTTTAGTCACCATAATGTGATTCCCTTCTTGAGATATCAAGCTAGATAGGATGACACGTACCAGCTTTTCGTTTCTCTGACCTGTATAGTGGTCACGGCGGTATATGTCAGGGATACTTCATTGAGCTTTATTAGATTTATCTACCGAGAGTGATGTCACATTTGTTCCTTGCCAACTCACTCATTCACGGACATTAGGTTTTTCCTTATTCATTGATCTTTATATATTGTACTTGTTGTATTCTTGTTTTTAGGTCATTCTTGTACATTCCTTTTTATTTAATAGAAGAAGAAGAAGAAGATCATTCTTCCTTGCCTCAATCGGTCTGTGTGCTTCTCCTTGAGAGTGAGAGAGTGTGTGTGAGCTCTCTTCCTTATCTCCTTCCTAGTGACATGGTATCAGAGCCAACGTGTTTGTAGAGAGCTCGTGGAGAAGGTGACGATGAAGACTACGTGGTAAGGCATGGAAAAAACGCGATTTCACAAACGGCCTCCGTTTGCTACGAAAATTGACATGAAGTTTTGGAGCCATCTCGACCTCTGTCTTGAGGCTGCAAGGTGGGGCCCATAGAAAAAACAGGTTAGTTTCAGAAACTGTAACTTGCCTTCTCTTCAACGACACTCATATACTCTAGATCTAGAATTTCAAGCGATTCCGTGTACTATTGATACACGAAAACTGTGTTTTTCTAAGATCGAATTGTCACGTCATAGTGTGACAGTGTTCAAGCAGAAGTGTTGCTTGTAGTGTTGCCAATTATTGCAGAATTGGCAAACGTAGATGGAATGAGTCAGTTTATGAGCGATAAGCTGGAAAAGAACAACTTCCATGCTTGGAGATTCAGAATGATGAATTTCCTGATGGGAAAAGGCTAATGAAAGTACATCGAAGAAGAGAATGAAAATGCTTTGCAGTTACCAGAAAGGAATCGGCTTGCACACCAATTAAGATCATATGAAGAATGAAATCAAGGAGCACGAAAGGTAATGTATTGGCTATCTGTTAGCATACAGGATAGCATGATTGGACACATACAAGATGCCAAGACTCCCAAAGAGGCTTGGAGCAGTTTGGTCACTATCACATAATCCTAGTAGGAGATGGTTGAACCACACCTTAAGAGAGAGGATTAGGAAGTAATCCTCAACCATGGCTTTTGGGGCAAGTGGTTAGCCCATCGCACTCCTAACCGGGAGGTTGTGAGTTCAATTCCCAACACTGGTATCAGAGCCTAGTTGAGAAATTGGGCAAGATGGAGGTTCACGCCTCATCTGTGGGCACTTGGAAAAAGCGCTTATCTGTGGTGAGTGTGAAACTAGCCTTGGATGAAGGCGCATGGGCATTTGGGCACCCACGGAGGGTGGGATAGGTCCAAATTTGGTCCATGTGCTGGAGTTTGAGGTTGGTGGAAGCGCTCATGCATGGAAAGTGGGTCCAAGAGTTTGAAGGGTCCACAAGTGAGCATTGAGGACAATGCTCAATCTAAGGGGGAAGGAATGTCACATAATCCTAGTACGAGATGGTTCAACCACACCTTAAGAGAGAGGATTAGGAAGTAATCCTCAACCATGGCTTTTGGGGCAAGTGGTTAGCCCATCGCACTCCTAACCGGGAGGTTGTGAGTTCAATTCCCAACAGTCACTTTGTATGAGACTAATACAAAGGGATAGAAATTGCAACTCAAGAACGAGCTGCATACATTGGAAAAGAAGAGCATGTTGGTAAGTGACTACACTCTAAAAATCAAAATCCTATGTGAGCCACTAACATCTATTGGCATGAATGTAGATGATGATGATAAGGTGGAAGTGTGCCTTTGTGGTTTAGGAGCTGCATATAAGTAGTTTAGAACTTCCATACAGACCACAGAAAATATTCCGAATTTTGTTGATCTGATATCTATGCTGATTATTGAAGAAAAGAATCTTGATGAGGATTCAAACTCCCAAGAAAATCCCACTTATGAGCAGGTATTCTACTTTGGCAAAGGAAGAGACAGGTGTAGAGGTTTTGGAAGTGGAAGAGGAAATAGTAACCAAGACCAAGGTCAACAACAGAATCATGCAGGAGGAAGAGGACAGTTTCGTGGCAGGGGGAGCCAAAGAGGTCGCAGAAATTTCCAAAGAAATGATTAAGGTAATGATAGTAAACGATGCTAGAATTGTGGTAAACCTGGAAACTTCGAACGTGATTGAAGGTTGAAGAATCAAAATAACAGAAGGCAACAAATCAACTATGCATCCACAAGTGTAGATGATTCTGAGAAGTTGTTCATGGTTCAACATCACATGATGAATACGATGTTTGCTGGTATCTCAAAATCGAATGATAATGTGTGGTATGTTGATTCAGGTGCTTCAAATCACATGACGAGTCATGCAGAATGGTTTAGTAGTTTGCAGAAAATGCCAGTTCCTGGATATATTGAAACACGAGATGATACATCGCATCCTATCGAGCATACAAGAAACATAGCATTGTCTATGGAGGACGGGAAGGTAAAACATCTTGTTGATGTGCTGCATGTTCCAAACATAACAAAGAATCTGGTTTCTGTTGGACAAATGGTTGACCAGGGATTACAAGTCAGGTTCAATGTTGATGGGTTATATGTAGAAGAATACAAACACGGTGGACAATTGATTGCCAAAGGAAACAAAGTGGGTAGGATGTTCACCTTAAATGTGAAAGTTCCTGAAATGAATGCAGCCATGTTTGCAAAAGGTGCAGGAGTTATTGCTGATATAAAGATCAGGCACAAACAAATTGGACATGCAAATCTGGAAAGGCTGAAACTGATGCAGTCAAAGGAAATCATTCATGGACTACCAAATTTCAAGGTTTTAGAGATGCAAAAGGTATGTGCAGCATGTCAATTTGGTAAACAGTCAAGATCATCATTTCCACATGACAAGTATATCAGTGAGAATGTGCTAGAAATAGTACATACAGATGTTTGGGGTCCTGCAAGGACCACATCTATGGGTGGATGCAGGTTTTATGTTATTTTTATTGATGACCATACATGGAAAGTATGGGTATATTTCATCTCACTTCCAGAATTTTAAAGCTTTGATGGAAAAGTAGACAGGGAAGTACATTCACACATTAAGATTTGATGGAGGAGGTGAATACATGTCAAATGAGTTCAGTAGTTTTCTAAATAATAATGGAATTCGGTGTCAGTTTTCATGCAGGTACACACCACAACAGAATGGCGTTGTTGAACGCAAAAATAGACATATTGTAGAAATAGCAAGAGCCTTGATGGCTGAGAAGAATATGCCTCATTGTTATTGGGTAGAAGCTATGCATACTGCTGTATACATCATGAACAGAACTCTGACTGCTACTGTACATCAAGCTACACCTGAAGAGAAGTTTACAGGTAAAAAGCCAAACTTGTCACATCTGAAAGTTTTTGGTTGTATTCCATATGTACATGTCCCAGATGAATTGAGGATGAAGCTTGATCCAAAAGCAGAAAAGTGTGTCTTCATTGGATACTCCCTTGAGCAAAAGGGATATAAATGTTATAACCCACTCACATGACAGGTAAAGATGAGGAGAGATGTGGTATTTGATGAAATGTCAATCTTCTATGCAAATGCCAAAGAAGGACTAAGTCTTGAACCAAATGACAAAGAAAATGCTGAAAAATCAAGTGTAGAATCTTAGGTTTTGAGTGGACCGGATGCATCACCAAAAAATAGTTCCAACTCAAATCCATGGAGTGGAAGATTACGTGGAAATTTCAGTCCAGCACATTCATCAAATACATCCAAGAAAGGAAAAGAAAAGCTTTCTGCTGGTCATAAAACATGTGCACGTTTTGAAGAGCTTGATGGAGATTCAAGTGGTTCAGAAAAGAGTCTTGATGAGGAACTTGGATTGCCCTCTGTGAAGACTCTAGGAGTAAGAATGGCACATGTAGATGATACAAGGAGAAGTGACCTAGGACCAAGAAGATCTGGAGGATGTGAAATTCAGTGCAACGATTGACATATGATAGTTACATGGCTCGTCATTATGCCTACATAACAAAGGTAATACGACATGCTAAACCATCTTGCTTTGAAGATGCAATTGGAATTGCAGATTGGGAAAAAGCTATGGATGAGGAGATGGCTGCACTTTATGGAAATGATACATGGAAGCTGGTTCCATTGCCACAAGGAAAGAAACCCATAGGCTGTAAATGGGTTTACAAGGTAAAGCATAATGTTGATGGTAGCCTAAGTAGGTATAAAGCACGATTGGTAGCTAAAGAATATGCACAAACATATGGCATTGATTATGAGGAAACATTCAACCCTGTAGCTAAAATGTCTACTATCAGGACACTTGTTGCATTAGCTACAACAAAAGGATGGACTTTGCATCAGATGGATGTGAAGAATGGTTTCCTACATGGTGAGTTACAAGAAGAAGTATATATGGACTAACCACAAGGATATGAAGATTCAAAGCATCCAGAATATGTTTGCAGGTTGCAAAAAGCTTTGCATGGGCTGAAGCAGGCTCCGCGTGCATGGCATGCAAGGATTGCTGATTACTTAACCAGCATTGGGTTTTCTATGTGTGATGCAGATCATTCACTATATGCAAGGAAGGCTGATGATGGCATCACGATTGTGGCCATTTATGTTGATGACTTGATTGTAGGTGGCGATAATGAGGAAAGCATCAAAGAGGTAAAGAAACTTCTTATGCAAGAATTTGACATAAAAGATCTTGGTGTGCTGCGCTATTTCTTGGGCATTGAGTTTATACATACAGAAACAAGTATATGGATGTTCCAAAGGCAATATGCCTTGAATATGTTGCAAAAGTATGCTATGGCTGGTTGTAAGCCAATTTCTATGACATTAGATCAGAATTTGAAGTTGGATACTACATCAGGTGAAGCATTGGAAATTGCTACTATGTACAAGAAAATTGTGGGAAGTCTTATATATCTTACAATTACAAGGCCTAATTTAAGCTATAATGTTGGACCTGAAAGTCAGTTTATGCAGGTTCCCAGGAAGCCACATTTGGATGCTCTGAGGTGCACTCTACGTTATGTGAGTGCTACTTTGGATTATGCATTGTTTTATGAAGCTAGTGTAGATTTGCAGGTTCATGGATACACTGATGTAGATTGGGCTGGTAGTACTCCTGATAGAAGATCTACTAGTGGCTTTCTTTTCTCACTTGGAGGTGCAGCTATTACATGGAGCAGTAAGAAGCAACCCACTGTTGCTTTGTCGAGTACAGAGGCTGAGCATAGAGGTGTTGCAATGGCAGCATGTGAGGCATCATGGTTAGACATGTTACTTGCAGATTTAGTTGTGAAAGTGCAAAAGCCTATCACTATCTATTGTGATAATCTTAGCAGCATACAGTTAGCACGGAACCCTGTTTTCCATGCTATAACAAAGCATATCGAGGTACATTATCACTTCATCATAGAGAAGGTGTTAGCAGGTGATATTGATCTTGTTTATGTGAGAACAGATGAGTAGGTTGCTGATATTTTCACCAAAGCACTTGGAGCAGAGAAGATGAAGACGTTTTGGGAGATGCTTGGATTACAGGATATGGCGTTGAGCTTGAGGGGGAGTGCTGAGATATCAAGCTCAACATGTGATGATCCAGGATGACACGTACCAGTTTTGCATTTCTTTGACATGCATAGTGGTCACGCCGGTATACATCAGGGATACTTCATTGAGCTTTATTAGATTTATCTATCGAGAGTGATGGAACATTTATTCCTTGCCAGCTCACTCATTCGCGGACATTAGGTTTTTCCTTATGTATTGATCTTTATATATTGCACTTGTATTCTTGTTTTAAGGTCATTCTTGTACATTCCTTTTTATGTAATAGAAGAAGAAGAAGAAGAAGATCATTCTTCCTTGCCTCAATCCGTGTGTGTGCTTCTCCTTGAGAGTGACTGTGTGTGTGTTTGAGCTCTCTTCCTTATCTCCTTCCTCGTGACATCCCTTACATAGACAAATGTGTTTAATGACTCAAATGTTTTATCTTCTTCAAGCCCATTTAGTGTGTGGGAAACTAATCCATCATCATCTTCTCAGCATCTGTTTTCCTAGAAAATCTAGCCTCTACTTTGTTTGAAGCCAAACTAGAACATGTGGGCAATGCACCATACAAGAGACTGAGAAATTACAACAACCACCTACTAGAGAGATGACTCTCCTCTCAACCTTATGCCTGTATATATAGGTGCTCGAATCAACGAGGGCCACGAATGTAACTAGAGTCCACAAGTGCATGTGAAATCTCCTCCACTCCTTTCATATCTTCCACTAGAGTCTAGTAGTGGTTGGAGTGATCTTGACCACTACTTTAGTAACTTCCACTAGATTCCACTAGTGGTTGGTGAACGTGGCACTCGCATTAAGTCTCGTTGGACTCAAGTTAACTCATGTTAACTTGAGTTAGAAGGATCTAGAGCTCCTTGGGCAAAACTCTCTCCCCACACTCCCCATGAGGGTTGAACCCAAGACCTTGTCCCTCATAACCTTGAGACTTAACCACTAGGCTAAAATGATCACTTGTTTAAGAGAGCACATGGACTTATGCTTAAGTCTAGTCTTGAGATCTTTGGGCATACATGAGTGACCAAATGGTGTCTGATTTCAGATCTCTGTGAACCAGACAGAGCCTTAGATCATAAAATTACTTTACTACATTCTTAACTCCTTGGGAAAGATTTTCATCCTTGAAAATAAAGCTATATGTAATAACCTAGGCAAACCCCGAGCCTCATGTTCTTAAACCGAAAGAACATGGTCATGTTCAAAAACTACAATAACATGTCTTTTCTCTTTGGCGGGATCCCGACCCAAATGATTCAAAACACTTTCTAGCTTTGCACTTTGATAAACAAGTCAAAGTACAAAGTACTCGATGAATTATAAGGGTGGATATGAAATCATCTGTAAACATTTCACTCTTTCTCGATGTGCGATCTAGCACAAACATATGAAATGGATGGATTCCAATTACTAGTCCATTTCTGGGCATGATTAATGCATGGACTTAGTAACTAAGGAGGGATTCTTATCCCAATCAAGAATCTGAGAAGTCTTGATTCACTTGAATTTAATTTGGAAAACTTGAAGTTTTGTTGATCCAAACATCTAACTCATGTACAATGGTTAACTCCCAGCCAATAGTTACTTTATTTCTTCACTCGATTAGAGGACTACTGGGTGCTAATGGGTTTGAAAATCCTATGTAAACTATAGAAGAAAGTTTTCCATTTACTTTGGGTCAAACATACTATAACTTCACAAAATCAAATCCAAAATGAAAATTGCCCAATTTAGGACACTTTTTCAAAAATCTTTGGCTTTAAGCTCTTAGGAATTGTTAATCTCATGGAAATTGTCTAACTTGTCTATTCTATAGTATTTTGGACTCTAGAAATTCATGAGAGTTATGCTAGTAACTAGAAGCAAACCCAAATGAATAAGTCAATCTTGGACTTATCATCTTTTGATGATTGAATAAGATTATATATAGAATATTCATCTAGGATATTTAATTTAGTTATCTAGTTCCAATCAGCTAACCCTAGCCTTTGCAAAAGGAATCAGATACCATATCTGAGTCAAATCCAAAAGATTCAGAAAGCAAAACAAAAGAACTGAAAATCTTTACAACCAATTCAAACTTCAAAGATACATAAACCTTCTATGAGTGAAATTCTAGATGACTCAAGACTTTAACTTTGCAAAGGTCTATTTCAACAAGGTATTGAAAAATTTGTACTATCTTTAAGAGAAATAGACTAGATTAAAAAAGATTTTGAGACTAAGTTCATGTCTATATTCAATCTTTATGACTCTTTACTAGAAATGCAATTCTTCAGCATTGCTTTGAGTCAAAGGATTGAATTTACCAAGTTACACTAGGAACTAGATGCTTCACTTAGACAGTCTTGGTTGAAAGGATCTTCTCAATGTCAAAGTCCTTCTTTAGAAATGTAGCAAATATTTCTAATAAAAAACACTTAATCTTGAAGTTTTGCACAATTCAAATAAGAACAAGTTTTTATTTGAAAAAGAAGATCTTCGAAGTTACCAACTTCATATCTTCTACTTCCTTTATCTTGAAGTATCTTGAGATCATTATACTATACACATTGAATTCAAATTTCGTCTTTGAAGTCTTTGATTCCCTTAAGGATCAGATCTAACTTCAAACTTTATTCTAGGACTAAAAGATAATTATCATCCCACAGTCCGATTCCCATACCATATTTGTTACATCAATCTGAGTATAAAATCTAGTATCCCATACCAGCCTATTTTATATTCACATTAATGTGTAGGTGATACTTATCCTAAAGTCTAAACATATCTTGATAGAGTACCGTTTTATGTCAACTCTCTTTAAAAGAAATTTGAAGCTTCAAGCATCACCTCTAACTTGATATTCTAGGTCTTGATTCCTTCACAAGATTATTTCACAATCTCGTGCTTTTACCATGGAAACTTGAAAACCTCTTGATAGAATTTCTATTCTTCTTTGCTCGGGTTTTCAAATCAAAACCAATTATCATTCCAAGTTCTTGAGTTTTTCCAATTCAAGTCTAATTGGTTATACATGACCCATTTTGTAGTGACAAGAGCTTTTCACTTCTTGTCTTTAGATTCCTTTCTAACTAAAGCTTTAAGTAGCTACCTCGAGGAATCTCTCTAATTTTTAAGTCTAAGCATCTACTCAAGCTTTTGGATTTCACCTTTAAGAAAATATCTTTAAGAATAGATAAACTTTAGCTTTTACCTTCCACAGACTTAATTACGATTGATATGATTGCAAACTACATACTTAGAATATTTACACTTTTCAAACTTGGAACAGCTTATTGTTTTCACACTTTCCATTGGATAAATGGAAATTGAGTAAAAGTTTTCGAAAACGAATTTGATTGCCAACACTTGGGAAAACTTCATAGTAGTTCCAGCAAGTATCTTGGACAAACCTTGCCAAGCGTGATCAAGGCTTGTTGACCTTGTGAAAAAAATAAAGGCTTATTCTTTATCTTTAAGATATCTTGAACTATCGAAAGCTTCTTTGCTTACTGATGGGATTTTAGAGATCTTTTTCCCACTCAAGTCCAAGCATGTACTAATGTATTTGAGATTCTAAATCTAAGAAGTTTTGCTACACTTCTAGGTGATATCAACCATTGGACTTTAAGTACCGCTTCTAGTGGTTTGGGACTTCTCGGGAACTACTTGATGTCTAATGAGTTTGAAGAATTTCATTCTCACTATTTGGGAGAATGTTATTCTTCAAGGACTTGAGATTCATTCTAGGGATTCATATAACCTAAGCAAAATGATTCATCTAGGAATCTTTTGCAATGTCAAAAGGATATTTGAAAGAAATTTTTAGACTTTCAAACAATCTCAAGAAGCTTTACTGATTTAGTTGTGTTCATTTCCCGAGTATCAAACTATAGGATAAATATCACCTTTAGAATATGGTTTCCCATTCCGTTATGAAAGTGTGACTTGAACTTTGATTTACATTATATTTGAGTTTGATACAACATTTTTTATTATTGGTCATCTTGGAGTTACACGTCTACGAAGGCATGCAAACAACACAAGGAAAAAAAAAGAAGCTTGTAGCACAATACACAATGCTGAATGTATTACCACTAGAATGTACAAAGATATGTAGCCCATTAGGGCAATAGACATATATACAAGCCAGGGAAAAAACCTCCTAAAGAGAGAAAAAAGTGCGTCGACGATCCTAGAGTCTTCACACACATCACTACCTAAATATACCAACAAATCCCCCCTCGGAGTGATGCGATGAACAAGGAGCTGGCACTCATGTATAAGGAAATGCTAGGCTATGTGGAATCAATCCACAAAAGGAAGTAAGCCCAAAGCTTTGTGGAAAGCTTCAAACTTCTCCGTAGGTAGAGCCTTCGTAAAAAGGCCTGCAATGTTCTCTATGTGGGCACATATGCCAAGTTGATCTCCCCAGCAGAGAACCTCTCCCTGACATAATGATAATGCACCTCAATGTGCTTAATGCGTGCATGGAGCACACGGTTCCTCGCAACTGCCAATGTGCTTTGACTATCAGTGAAGATGGTGGTGGCAGAAGATAGACCAACAACCAAATTAGCCATACAAGATCTGAGCCACACACACTCAACAATCGCTGTGAAAGCTACCCTATACTCAGCCTCACAACTGGAAGTGGCCATGATAGGCTGCCTCTTGCTCAACCAAGATATACATGAGCTACCAAGCATGAAGCAAAAGACACTGGTGGATACATGAGTGTCATAGCAACCAACCCAATCACTATCAAAAAAAGCATGCAAATTGGGTGGTAGTGATCCCCCCTTGGGATAGAACAATCCAAGTAGCCGAGCACCACTCAAGTAGCAAAAGATGGGCTTAATCGTCTGCCAATGCTTGACACATAGGCGATTCATAAACCTGATCATCTACGAGATAGAAAACTAAATATTTGGCCAATTAATGCATAAGTAAATCAAACATCCAACAACCTGTTGATAGAGAATAGCATCAAATGCATCTCTAGCATCATGAAGACTCAATCGTAAACCTTTCTCCATAGGAGTGGCAATAGGCTTACAGTCTTCAAGGCCAAAACATTGCAATAATGAGTCAATATATTTCATTTGACGCAAAGCCATTCCACCATCAACGTGCATAAATTGAATGCACAAGTAGTAATGCAAATGCCCCAAATTAGACATCTCAAATGAGGCATACAAATCAGCCTTAAAATCAGCAATATGTTTGTCACAAGGATCAATGAGCAGCATGTCATCAACATACACCACAATGATTAGGTGCTTTCACTTGGACTGTTCTTAAAACCATGTGCAGTGAGATAGGCATGTATCTTTTCATACCAAGAACATGGTGCTTGCTTTAAACCATATAATGCCTTCTTTAACTTGCACACCTAGTTTTCATGCCCTTTTGCACAAAGCCACATGGCTGAAAAACATACACTTCTTCATGCAAGTCACCATTCAGAAATGTTGTTTTAATGTCCAACTGATGTACATTCCAACCATGATGAGCAACAAGTGCAAAAATGCTATGAACAGTAGTTATTCGACAAATAGGAGCAAGGGTTTCATCAAAATCAATGACTCTTTCTTGTGCATAACCCTTTGCAACAAGCCTAGCTTTATACCTGTCAACTGTTCCATCAAGTTTACTCTTCAACTTGTATACCCACTTAGTGCCAATGGCCTTCTTGCTAGGAGGCAAGTCACATATAGACCCGGTACCATTTTTCATGATAGCATCATATTCAGATTGCATTGAGGCCATCCAGTGTTGAGACTTTTGTGCTTCATCAAATGAAACAGGTTTAGTCTCATCATAGAGACTAGAGGAAGCCATAGCATAGCAATCTGATGCAAAAGAGGCACTATGAGAGCTTGATCGAGTATGATATGACAATGGTGTATCTAATTGGCTATCACACAAGGTCTGCACCAGCCATTTTGGCATAGTTTTTGCTTGCTCAATATCACCTCTCGCATCAACAAGTGCAACACTAGACTCTCCACCTCTAAAAAGAGGTAGCAAAGTATTATACATGTCTTCAGAGCTAATAGATGTCTCCTTAGTACATGAAAGCAATGCCTGAATGGCATCTTCCACAAAAACAACATCACGGCTAACTAGAATGTGTTTAGTCTATGGATGATACAGACGATAGCCTCTACTTTCAGAACTGTACCCAAGAAAAATACATTTTATTGCTTTATCATCCAATTTTCTACGATGTTGCTCATGCACTAATGCATATGCTACACAACCAAAAACATGCACATGAGCAACAGATGGCTTGCCACCATGCGAAGCCTCATATGGAGTGATAGACTAAGCGCTTTAGTGGGACACCTCGAGACCAAAAATTGTTTGAAGCACATAAACACTTTGGACTTTGCCTTCAATGGATATACCAATGCATGCTTGGAAAAATAATTGATGAAAGTCACAAAGTAAAGATAGTTCCCAAAAGAAGATGTCTATGGACCACAGACATCACTATGTACAAGCTGCAATTTCTGAGTAAGCCGAATTGAACCAACTTGTGGAAAGGAAGAATGCTGCATTTTGCTCAAAATACAACCTTCACATACATGTTTACCATGTGCTTCAAGTTTGGGCAAAGAGGACACCATTTCAAAGCAGATTACCAAAGCATGCATGCCAAAGCTTTTTATCTCACATAGCCTGAGAATCATGTACTCCACATGCCAAATCATTTACAGATCCTCCATAGTCTATGAGCTTATACAATCCATGACATAAAATGCCAAAAGCAATAATGACATCGCCATTTGACAGATCATGTACAGTACATTCTGATCAACAAAATTCACAACCAAGCCAATCTTCATTAATGTAGAAACTGATAGGATATTTTTCTTGATCCCTGGCACAAACAAAGCATCTGACAAAGTGAAAGAAACTACCATCAGTGGTAGTCAAAATGATCTTACCAACTCCCATAGTAGGATAGGAGGAGTTGTTGGTGCATGTAACAGTATTCCCTATAGGGGCAGGCTCGAGTGAAGAGAAGAAACTACGTTGCAAGGTAATATGTTTGTCATCCCACTATCAAAGTACCAAACATCTGAGTCTACTGCAGACATGCACTTCTCATGAGAAGATGGTTCAAAATAGCAAACAGTAGTAAACAACCATTCTTCTTCCTACACAAGATTAGTAGACTCTATTTTTGGTGTACAGGCCTCTGTGACAACAATTCCGGCCTCTTTCTTCTTTCCCGCTTTAGCAGCTAGTTTTGGACAGCTCTTGATGACATGATCATTTGCTTTACAGTATTTGCAAAACAATTTCTACTTTTCTTATTTCTTCTCAACTTTGTCTTCGTTCTTCGAATGTGCAGTATTTGCAGATTTCTGTGTACTAGTAGAAGATCTCCATTTACCTTTGCCCTTCTAGCTAGCCACGAAAGCTTGATCTGCAACATGCATAATAGACATGTTCTACCTAGACTCCTCTTTGTGCAAAAGAACAAAGATTGACTCCTCAAATGACAAGGCATTATTGCCTTTCATCATCAAACAAAGAGTAGAAGGAAAACTCTCATATGAGTGAGGAAGACCATTCAGAATGGTCTACACATGTGAGCTATATGGTATAACTTCATCAGTAGAAATCAATAGTCCTTTCAAATCCTTGATCTTTGTGAGAAAATTGTCCTTAGAATCAATCACCTTCATTCATGTGCTCACTCTCCAATTGATTTTGCAGGTAAGCAACATGAGCCTCATTCCTAGCTTGGTACAATGTGGTAAGTGTATCCCAAGCATCCTTAGCTATTCTGCAAGACCGAATGTGAGGCATAATGGCACGTTTGAAACACAAATCTATCAATGCATGTGCTTGAGCATCACCACCATCCCAATAAATTTGCTTTGTAGTAGTGCAACAGAAATAGCAGTATGAACAAGAATCTGCATAATATCATCATGTTCGACACCATCTCCATTAGCTCCAGCACCTATATGTGCAGTACCTGTATTTGTAGGTGTAATAGGACGTCTTTCAACACCCTGCATAATATTCCATATTCGTTTTGCAACCAATACCTGATGCATCATATAAGCCCATAATGGGTAGTTGGTACCATCCAACTTATCCTCAACATCCAACATATGGAATACATCATTGCTTTCAGCCATGGCTGGTGACTAAAATACCTTGATGTAGAGAATTGACTATATCTCAAAAAGTTGAACAAAATTGCACAGAAGAATTGTGCTAAACATGTAACAGACTTGGAGATGCTCATATTGGTGAACCAAAACTGGTTTATACCTTTGGCACAAAAGGATGATAGCCTACACAAAACGAGCTCAGATCGCGATTTTGGCACCACAAAGGGAAGTAGTTTTGATCTCTAAAACACCTTGAGTATGCTTAAAAAATTTTATGCGATTTTGGGACTACAATCGAAGAAGTGTAGACAACACCCTAGATGAAGGGGTGACCTCTTTTGATACCAATTGTTGGATTTAGATGTCTACAGAAGCACGTGAACAGTGCAAGGAAGAAGAAGAAGCTTGGAGCACAAGACACAATGCTGAATGTATTACCACTAGAGTGTACAAAGATAAGTAGCCCATTAGGGAAATAGGCATATATACAGGGGGGGTGAAAACCTCCTAAAGAGGGAAAAAAGTGTGCCGGTGGTCCTAGAGTGTTCACACATATCACTACCTAAATATATCAACATGTCAATCTTTAGATGTTACTAGAGTACTTTGAACATAGTTAGACAATCACAATTATGTTTAAAGTTCAAGCATCTTTGATTTACTGCTTTCATATCTTCTAGTATAGTCTACCTGTGGTTGGACTGATCTTGACCACTACTTTAGTACCTTTCACTATAGTCCACTAGTGGTTGGTGAACTTGCCACTCGAGTTAAATCTCACTGGACACAAGTTAACTCACGTTAACTTGAGCTCCTTCGGCAAAACTCTCTAGCCATGCTCCCCATGGGGGTTGAACCCAAGACCTCCTCTTTCATAACCTGGAGACTTAACCACTAGGCTAAGTGGATCACTTGTTTAAGAGAGCACATGAACTTATTCTTAAGTATAGTCTTGAGATCTTTGGCCATACATGAGTGACCAAACGGTGTCCGATTTCAGATCTATCTAAACCAGCCAATCCCTTAGATCATAGAATTACTTTATTACACAGGAATATTATCAAGTTTATCCATGAAGATCATCAATTCCAAATTTGTTAAGTCTTTCCTTCAAAGTGGTGCTTGGATGAGAAGCATTTAATTATTTCTTTAGATATAGTTCATAATGATTCAAAAGGTGATGAAACATTCTTTATTTTAGGCATTTGGATATGGCATTCAGCAGAATAGTGATCATGTTTTCTAAAACCCAAATTTTGACTGTCGAATAAATGCAGAGCTCATAGTTTTAGACAATGTTTTGACATGTGGTATATCCGGGGTAAGATCCCTACGAATATCAAGCTTGAAAGCAAAAAAATATTTGTTTTATCAAGCTTTCTTTTTTAAGTTCTTTATTAACAAAAGTAACGGTAGGATTTTTACCTCTATATCATGGGCGACATCCGGATTTTAATGAAAAAGCATCCAATTAATTGAGAAAACTATAAAGCATTGCAACCACTACAGTTTGCGATTCTTATGACACTTTTGGGTGTAAAAAGGGAAGCTGAAGACTATTGAAGGGCATCTATCCCAAGCGGATAGAACGGTCCTAGACTAGATGAGATCCCGAGATTAGAGTTAGAGTCTATATTGAAGGATAAGGAGACTTCAAATGGCCTAACCATCAACTCGGATATGGAAAAATTGAAGTTGAGCACTTATTATCATGTAAACAAAGAGACTTTAATCATGCAGACGATCAAGCAACCACTTGAAATTGGATACGATCCAAACGATTTATCAACTTGAATCCAAGATTGCTTCTCTTACCAAACACGTGGTAACCTTAGTTATTGAAAATTTTGCTTTGATGAGTGCCTAAGCAGTAAAACGCCAAGGTCAAGAGAAAGTTAGAATATTATTCCACTAGCCTAAGAGGTGCATATGCCTCCTTGATTTATTAGAGGAAATTCTAGATTTTAAAAGTTTGATGTAAAAGAGTAGATCCTTGGAATTCTAAGAAGAAGGAGAGATTTCATATAAAGTAAAGACGAAGATCGAGAAATGGAAGAGTCTAAACTAAGTACTATAAATGTAACTGAAAACAAGACAGAAAATCAATATGAAGAAGAAACTACTTAGAATCTATGTTTGGAAAAATAGAACATAATAATTGAAGAGGGAACGGAACTGCTTAGCTGTTATGGTTGGACAAGGGGTACTACTTTGACCATGGTAAAGGTTGGAAACATTAGCAAATCATATGTTGCCTTGATGGATCCTAGCTTTGAAATCAATGCAGTTTTAAGAGAACTTTATGAAGAATGGAGGAGGCCTATAGGTAGAGATAATGTATGAAAATTAAAGCGACTATTAATACTCCAAGATATCTTTTAGGAGCTACACTAATGTGCATATATGTATTAGTATTATTAAGGAAGACTATCATTTTGTTTGTACATGAAGCTTCTTCATAACAATTATTTTAGGGCAGCCATTTATTTGTGAGCCATTTATTTGTGAACAAAGACTAGAAACCAAAGTTTTAGATGGTGGAAGTGCCTTTGCAAGAACGCCTTCTCATGATGGCCGAAATTAGATTCAATCCATTACAATTTGTGTCAACCATCCTAGAAATTGATAAACAATGAGAAAAATTCATCTCATGCACATAGAATATGAAGTTGAGTGAGTTCCAATATCACGTGGGTAAATAGTGGTACATATCTACTTGATTTTATGCATTCTAATTTGTTTTTTTTTATGAAATTTTCCCTGTTGTCTTTTATTTAGGTCAAATTTTGTCTGCACATCGTCAATATATTTTAATTAAAAATAAAATAAAATAATACATTAAAAAAATCAAATTTGATGGCTTAATTGAAGAACATGAGACGATTTGTGGGATCTTTGAATATGTCTCATGCATTGATGTAATTGAAGATATTGAAAGTTTCATGTCTGATGAAGAGTTACATTCAAAGGTTCTACCATCAGCATCATACGAAAAATATGCTATTTTACATTACGAGATCTATAAGGAGCATAACTCTGATGGTTTTGACCCAAACATTTATTCTAAATACATGAATATAGATTAAAAAGTTAAGGTAATATCTCAACCTCCTCTGGAATTGAGTGTTCACATGATTAAAAAATAAATCATGATCCAACGATTGGGGATATATTTATAATTAAACTATTAAAAAAATTCAAGATTAATACTAATGGCTTTCTTTTATCCGCATAAAAGGAGTATTTTGAAACGATCATAAGAAAGCATCGTAAGGCTTTTTCTTTTCATCCTCATCACATAGGATGTGTATATCCTAAGATTGTAGGTCCAATGATTATATGTAAAATTCCTCATATACCTTTGAATCGGATCCTATTTCTATAGCTAAATATTTCCTTTTTGAGTTAATGGGATTGCTTAAAGAAAAGATAAGTATGGATAGTTTAGGGTCATCTTATGAAGCTTACGCCAATCTCTGACTCACCATGCCGAGGAAGAGTGATAAGTTTTATCCATGGTCTTCAACCCCTAAATCAACTGACCATAAGAAATTTTGGCAAAAGATCAATTATAGAATCATTTGTAGAAGCCGTTGCAAGAAATGCCATGTAGTTTACGAGAAACTCTATTTTCATTATGATGAATTCCAATCAGAAGTGGAAAGTAGAGATATTATACCAATGAAATTGGCTCTTAGATTCGGTTTTATGTGTATATTACCTAAAGTTGACACTAAGTTGTACATATAATGATACAATGAATTTAGTTCGACAAGATTTTATACCATACATAACTATCTCAATCATGGAGGATATCGCAATAAATGGCAGCGTTAAGAAAGATAGAGACCTTACAATTGATAATGATGGATGCAGAAATTTGCGAAGGGTCATAATCTTGATTGTGGAAAAGTTTTTTGAAAGATTTAAACAAGTGAACTTAAGTTTTTCCTCTTAAAATCAAATCTTGGATAAAAGAAGTATTAATTTCTATACATCTATGTGGGCTTTATGGTTGAACGTCATTTCCTTCAAAAGTGGATGCAATGAATATTATCAAATACTTACAAGTTTGTGAGCGAGGTGAGAATTTTCTTAGGAGAATGTGTATTCTATGAAATTTGGATTCCTCATTTTTGCATGTTGTAGATGAACTTTATGCTATGTCGAGAAAACATCAGAAATATCTTTGCATGAAGAACATAACTTGTCTTTTGATGTAAGCGTGAATTCTTAAGAAAGTTGATATTTTGAATGGGAACATTTGCTACCACTCCTATTGCTTTTAGGTGGGTGATACATGAAGACGATGATGAAGAAAATAGATACGGAATAGAATTTGGAGCAAAAATACTGCAAGAATGTCAATGTCAATATCCAGAAATCAAAAGATAACTTTTGGGTGTTGTTTTTGCCATCAAATATGATAGAAATTATTTCATTCGTCTAAATATAACCGTTGAAATAGATTGCTTATGTCTACTCGGCATGATTGCCAATTTTCAACTCTACATATTGGTATGCTAGTATTGATTGCTTATATGGAATTCATAAATGTGGAGTTTGTAAATATAGCAAGGAAAAAGAATTCTATTGGGCATATGCTTTGTGAGAGATTGGAGATGAAAAGAAGATTTCATATGTTGCAAATTATTTTGCATATAAAAGTTCTGATTCTAAAATTTATGATAGATTTTCTTGGATCAACAACCTTTCACTATGCTTGAAATGAATTTCTTTCTTCTTTCAACTATCATATGGATGGTGCTATACATTTGCCTTGGGCGTAGCACTTATGTGCACAGTTTCCTTTGTATTGATTGCATGATCATTTATGATCATTTATTTTGTAAGGTTCAAGGTATTTACCTTTGTAAAAGCGAAAAGTTAAAGGCCCAAACTTGAAGAGTTTGATAGAAGTTGAGATTGATTGTCAATCGATCAACCAAAAAGTTCATATAACTTCAAGTTCCACTTTTCCTATAATGTAGGAAGAGATTCTAATCTTCTTCAATAAACAATCCCGTGGGAATTGGAGTTCAAAATTATGAGATTTTAATCATCGAAAACCACCAAAAGATCTATAAAAGACTACACATTATTCGTAAAATTATGTGAGTGATGATTTGATCTAATACAAATACACTTTTGTTCATTGCCTAGTGCCCCATCAATTCTCTATACCTGCCTCATACTCGCTCATCTTAAAGAGCTTATTTCTCTCCCTACGGAGCTCCAAATCAAGGGCGTGAGCACTCATTATAAATCTATCACTTTTTAGTTTATGTGTAAGAAATTACAAGTCATTGAGTGAGCTCCTAAAAAGTCGATGGTACACCCAATCAATGTTAAACTCAGTTCTCATTCATATGTTAGTATAAATTAGGGCCTTATGAATTATAGCAATTAAAAATATTATGATATTCAACCAAAACGAATTTTTCCAAGTTTAACTTTATTGGTTGCTCTACTATTTTAAGTCATAGCCTCCATCCAAACAAAGAAAGTTTTTTGTGGGCTACTCAAGGTGCATGTTATTTGTTTTGCATCAACTTTTTCTTCATGATGTTCCAAAGCACCCACACGGATTTATTGCATTAACAAGAAGCTCACAAGATCTATCTTACATATCCAAAGAGGTTTTGATGTATTTAAATAGTGATGTGTGTGAATACACTAGGTCTGTCAGGGGGCACCTTTCTCCCTCTTTAGAAGGCTTTTTCTCCCTCAGCTTGTAGATACACCTATGATCTAATGGGCTACTTATCATTCTATTGGAAATACATTCAATATTGTGTATTGTGCTCCAATCTTCTTATTATTCCTTGTGTTGTTCATGTGCTTTTAGAGACCTCTAATTCAAACAATTTTTATTAGAGTAGGACCTTGCTTCATCTAGGGTGTCGTTGACACCCCTTTGGTCATAGTCTTAGAATCGCATGAAAATTGGTAAGCATAGTCAAGGAGATTAGGAGTTCAGAATAGCTTTGTTTTGTGGTGTCAAAGTCACGATCCGAGGTCATTTCGACCTCCGAATGCACTATCAAACTGCTTTTGCATCCAATTTTGTCTTTTTGTGTCAAAGATATATAAATTTTTTGGTTTGCTAGTATAAGCTCACCAAAGTCTGCTACATGTTTAGTAGAACTCGAGAAGGTAGTTTTGTTCAATGTTTTAAGATAGAATCATTTTTCTGCATCATGGTATTTTAGTCAAAGGAAATGGCTGAAAGTAGTGATGTATTATGTATGTTGGTTGTTGAATTTAAATTGGATGGTACCAACTACCCATAATGGGCATATATGATGCATCATGTGTTGGTTGCAATCAAATTGCAGAATATTGTGCAAGGTGTTGAAAAATGTCGCACTACACCTCCAAATAAATTTATTGAAGGTATTGTGGATGGCATTGAAGATTATGTTCTTCACGGTCTTGTTCGTGTTGTAGTTCCTAGTACACCTACTACAGAGCAATTTTGTTGAGACCACAGAGGTTCTCAAGCATATGCATTGATAGCCTTGTTTTTCAAACGTGCTATTATTCCTCACATTCCCTCCTGCAAAATAGCAAAGGAGGCTTGGGATACAATCACCACTTTATACCAGGCAAGGACTGAGGCTCATTTTGCTTACCTCCAAAAACACTTGCAAAGTGAGCACATGAATGAAGGAGATTGCATGGATAGGTTTTTGACAAAGATCAAGATTCAAAGTAGTTGATTTCTTCTAATGAAGTCTGGCTAGACCTTTTACTTATGCATTGTTCGGAAAGATGGATGGACACTTCAAGTGATGAGTAGGTACTACCAAATCTTGCTTTGTACCAACTCCTTGTGGCTTCAGATTTGATAAGTGGACCCTCTTAGCTTTCCAATGACACCATAAAAGTGCTTATGTACTTTGGAAATGATGTATGAAAATATTTGATCAAAACAGACTACTTCTCAATAGAATGATTCAAGAAAACCTTCTATTTTTTATCATACACCTACTGCTTGTAATGTTCAGTACAACCAATATAGTAGGAATTGGAAAAATTCCTTTTAGATCTATGTAATTAGCTTAGTAAGCTAATGATTCCAAGTAGAATCACTTCAAATGATCAACCACACACAGAGAAATCAATTTAGAAAATTAATCATTACCCCCAATTTTTTAGGACCTCTGCAGCTATTGACCAATGAGTGCTTCAATGCAGATATCTCTCAATTGGCTGAATAGAATTGCTTCAAACTTTGTCTGCATGTAGATAATGTGAAGCTAATTTCCACAACCTATAGATCATTGAATTTGGTCCAGAAATGAGTGAGATATGAGCAGCACAACTTAATAGCACAGAACGACTATAACAAAGATATCATAGATGAACAATGTAAGTATAATGTATTAATGAACAATGTTGTACAATGTCATAGGCTTGGTAATCATAGCCTTATGATAAAGAATGGTGTAGGCTAAAATGTAGGCCTTACACACATACAAAATGGCAATGGAGAGCTCAGGATATGACCACACCACACGTGACTTTTACAAGAGTGTATATATAGCTGTTTTATTCAAATTTGGATTTGAATTCAAATTTTGGCTCTCTCTAAAGGTGTACCTTCATTCTAGGAGATATTCTCTCAATGTGGTTGTTATTTTTCCAACTAACCAAGTCCACAACTTTTTTTAGGTAGTTAGAAATATTCTCAAGTCAAAGAAATCACTTTTACAAAGGTAAAGAAGTAATTCTCCACTAGCAATGGTTTCCATGGAACTTCATATGTGTTATGAGCTACAAGAAAAATGTGTAGGCTTGTGATTTGGACCAACAGCTCCCCCTCAAGCCAAAAATTTTGGCTTGGTCTTCACTTCTAATCTTCATGGACATCTTGCAATCCAATCATTGATTTGAACCTACAAGGTTTTGTACCATATAATGCTTTAGTCAGCAAATCTGCACATTGCATGTTAGTTGATACATAAGCTAGCTGACTATCCTTGCTTAGTAACTTCTCTCTCACATAATGATAATGGACCTCTATATGCTTGGTCCTAGCATGATAAATAGGATTAGATGCAAGATGTAATGAGCTTGTATTATCTCCAAAGATCATTGAAGATGTAGTATGCAAGCCCAACTATGTAAACAACAATCTAATCCATATGGCCTCTTGAGTAGCATTGGTCAACCCTCTATACTCTGCCTCTATAGAAGATAAAGCAACAGTAGGTTGCTTCTTTGAAGACCATGATATTGGCTTATCACCTGAAAATGAAAGGTACCTTGAGGTACTCCTCCTATCATCTTTGCCTCGGGCCCAATCTGCATCTGAATAAATCTTAATGTCCAAGTCTGATGTATAAGGAAAATACAAACCATGATGTTGAGTACCCTTAAGGTACTTCAAGATCCTTTTGGCAGCCTCCAAGTGAGGTGCCCTAGGCTTGTGCATAAACTGACTTAGCACACTTACTCCATAAGTAATGTCTATCCTTGTCAAGGTAGCATAATTCAAGCTTCCCACTATGCTTTGATAACATGTAATATCATCAAGTTCATCACCTTCATGAGCACTTAATTTTAGGTTTACCTCCATTGGAGTACTTGCAACTTTGGCATCCTGCTAATGAAACTTCTTCAACATATATTGTATGTACTTTCTCTGAGTAATGTAAATGCTCGAGTTAGTATAGACTAACTCAAGTACAAGAAAGTATTTTAGTGATCCAAGGTCACTAATTTTGAACTCCTTCATCATCTAATTTTTATATGTTTGATGCCATTATCATCATTACCTCTAAGTACCATATCATCAACATATACACATAGGTATATTACCTCTAAATTACTTCTCTTGATGAATAGAGAAGTATCTGCTTTACTCATGACAAAACCTTGGTCCTAAAGATATGTGGTCAACCTATGGTTCCATGCCCTAGGTGCCTGCTTCAATCCATAAAGATCTTTATTCAATTTGCATACATATGTTACCTTGATTCTATCCTCATAGCACTCCAGAGTTTTAGTGTCCCTATGTGACCATGGCAAGACATGAATTTTAAGAAGTTAAAACTTCTTTTCTTAAGAAAATCAACATTAAACCAAGCACTCAATCTTCATCCGATTATTCCCCTATTTGAGGTGGTTAGCCGTCAAACAGTAGTCAGTCACATAGCACCAACCACAAGCTTCCAAGAAGCATGTTTTCTGCAAAAAAATTACACATATGTGGACCAGAAGACATCCAAATCTTAATGTATGTATGCACGTCATGAGAAAAATAGATCAGCATCTTTTAATAATAATTAGTTCAACACAGCGTGCATATGCGTTAAGTATACTTCACAGATTGGAAAAGAATATGATTCATGTTCAAACTCCCAGCCCAAGGCATATCTATAGGAAATCATTGCATTTCATCAAAGTTCAGATTTTATACATACACCATTTCAGTCATCGCCAAAAAAAAAATATGACCCAACATAGTCAGCAAAATATGAACCAGCAGTCAAAGAGTTATCAGTATTTAGGAGTACTGTGCCACGACTGATGCCTATGAGCTCAATAGGCAGCTAGCTTCAAAAGAAAATTTCTACAAATCATTACCTGCACAAGCTTGGAGCAGAGAGGCATGGTTGTGGAGTCCTAACAAATATAGAGCATAGGTAATGCCACCAGGGTCCAACATCTGACTGAGAACAGTTGCCACCTATAGTGTCAACTGTCATGGACAAGGAAACCATCAAAGAACCATGGAGATTATTCGAGAAGAATTCTTTTCTGCACTTAAAGTAAATCAAGAACAAGTCCAAGAGATACGAGAGAACCAACAAAGGATTCAACAACAGAGTATTCAAGATGTAATCACAGAACTTCAGAGGCAAATCCAAGAGCTGCAAATCATTGTTAGTCAATCTTCTTCAAGTACCCCCATGACAACTAACATGAAGAAAAGTCAAAAGTGAGCATGCGTGAGAAATTTGATGGGACGAGATCAAAGTTTCGAGGATTTATGCAACAAGTGAAGCTATTCATAAGGATGCAACCAGATAGGTACCCAGATGATGCTTCTCAAGTAGGACTCATAGGAACTCTATTATGTGGTCCTGCTCTTTCATGGTTTGCACTATCCTTGAGAAGGAAATGGATATTTTGCATGATTTCAAGGCCTTTATTCAAGAGTTCACATCCTTATTTGGAGATACCAATTGCTCACGTGTTGCCAAAACAAAGCTGACGAAGCTACATCAAGGAAATAGACCTGCATCTACCTATGCATCGGAATTCAGACAAATCATTTGTGACCTCACATGGCATGAAGATTATTTTATCAACCAATTTCGATGGGGCTTATGTGATGATGTTAAGGACCTCATGCTAACCATGCCCAAGGTAAATACTTTGAATGAGTTCATGAATCAAGCAATTGAATGTGATACTAGGTTATCTGAGAGAAAGCAAGAGAAGAAGACTTCTATTAGAGATCGAGAATACAACTTTACTTCTATTCCACAACAACATATGCTCGAGGAAACGCAACCAGAACCCATGCAATTGGATCACATCATGGTCAGACGACTTACAAAAAAGGAAAGACAATATGGAAAGGATAATGGATTATGCTTTTATTGTGGAGAGCATGATCATATGGTATTCAAATGCCCTAAGAAAAACAAACAATTTGGGATTAGAACTTCCACAATCATCATCCCACATTAGAAGGACCATGATCAGAGTCAAAAGGATATACTACAAACCCTTTCCAGTTTCATCATGTACCCTTGATTCTATACCTCGATATACTACAAACCCTTTCCAGTTTCATCATGGATATCCATCATCATCTTGTTCCAGTACCACCTATCAAGAACTCTACAAAGACCAAGAGTTATGAAGATTCAAATCCTAGAAGATCTGAGAGTCACATAACCGCTCCTCGTGGAACTCGTCGCTTGAGGGGGAGGTGATGTCATGGACAAGGAAACCATCTAAATCTTAGATTCCATGTCAATTTCTATATCTCATGATTGGCTTGGAGAAACTAATGCTTCCATTCCATCCAGAACGTGTCAAAACCCCAAGATTGACTGTCTATTTGCTTAATTCTGACACCCGGATGTCATGGACAAGGAAACCATCTAAATCTTAGATTCCATGTCAATTTCTATATCTCATGATTGGCTTAGATTTTGGAGAAACTAATGCTTCCATTGCATCCAGAACGTGCCAAAACCCCAAGATCGTCTGTCTATTTGCTTAATTCTGACACCCGGAGGTCCTGATTCAAGACAATGACATCATGATGACATCACTAAGTCGCAACCGCCCTTGGGAACTGCCCTTGAAAACCTATATAAGGAGGGGTTGGCCACATTCATAATCAGTCTTGCCAATACCAGTCTTGGGAGCTCAAGGAGTCATGATCGCCAAGTAAGTACTCTTCAAGTTCCAGTTCTAGTTCTTGTCTTGTTCCTTGTTCTAGTCTAGTTCTTGGACATACTATCTTGTCCCCTTGTAATCTCGTAGTATGAGATCCTTTCGAGTTCTTTCATGTATCCAGTTCATCTCCCAGAAGGGAGTTCTTGTAATCCAGACATCTTGTCTCATACTTACGATCCTGGGTTGTGGGATCTCCTGTATCATCTCTAGTCCAGTTTTCCATACCTATTGGTCCCAGGTTGTGGGATGTCTTGTATAAGCAACGTCTTCTTGTATTATTTCCCCTACGTGGGTGTTCTTGTAATCATAAGTGTATTTCCGAAATCTTGTCTACTGTAGTCAGAGAGCACACTCTAGTGCTCCCCTGACATCAAGTGCCCTACCAAGACACAACAAAGATGGCACCACTTATTCACAAGATAGGAAGAAGGAAGCAGCCGACTCTAGCAATCTTGAATCTGTCCATATCTCCAAACTCCTTCCCCAGCCCAAAACATGTGAATTGTGCAAGGGTGACAAGGAGCAAAGTGTTTCCAAGATCTCAACCGTTAGAGATTCTCTATCGAAGGGAAAAACCCGGAACAACTATAGGGAGAAGACCACGGAGTAGCATACATTCACTTCCACGCATAGTGGAGAGATTAAGGAAAGGAGACACAGAGACTAAATCGCACGGAAAAAAAGGCAACGCAATAAGGGAGAATCGCAAATCTTTCCCTAGTACCGCTCATAGTTCGACAATTGCATATATCTTGCCTTCCTGTGAGAAGCAATGGCAGATATCTTGGCGACCAAGCAGCACAAGAAGGAGAAAGACGTGTGATCTATAAGCAGAAAGTGTGGAGGAAGGAGGGGAAGCCAAGGGATTGACCCCGAACCTCAAGAGAAGCAATGCTAAAGTAACATATAGGCACATGAGCAGCCCAACCCGAGTTCCTCCGAGGTGCAAAACTGAAGGCAGATGCGAAAATTGCCCAGCACACAAAAGCTTGAGTAAATATCGGGCCGCTACTAGAAGCACCTCCCCAAAGCAGATAGAATTCGAGCTCGTGAGCTTAGCTCCAAACAAAGAAACAAGGAAGACATGCACCGAAGTGGAGAAGAAGCCAAAGTTCGGGCACAACTTCAGCAGCGAAATAGGAGTAATCCTCACTACGAGGGCAGTTCAGTACCAACAAGGAGCACCATGCCCTCCTACAGGAGCCATGTCCGGCAGCTCGAAGAGGGAGATCAACCCCAAGATGCGCCATACTGAGCTAGAGGGGAGAGACCCAGAGAAAAGCTATGCACACCTCATGGAGAGACTTCGAGAAAGGGGCAAGTGATTACTTCCCCACCTACCACCCATGCGTGATAGCACGATGCATCCGTTCAACCACATTAAAGTGGTACATGGCCATAAAGGAAGTGAGAGAGAGCCAAGGCTCCCCTTTCCTCTAATCGGGGCTACGCCTGGCGGCCCACGAGCTTCAAAGCCTAGGTCATTCAAAAATAAAAATGGACTGATAAATTCTTGGAAGTTTCCAAACAGTTACGATGACACATTTTGGTTTTCTTGAAATCTGGAGAGAGGGAGGGATAAGGGAGAGTGCCCTTTCCTCTATCCAAGTTCATCACTAAAAAAGAGGAATGACGGGTGGATAGTGATGCACAAGATGGAGTAAGGAGGTGTGTGTATGTGAGACAGGAAGAGGGATGAGAAGGGTTAGAGGGTGTTTTTGTGCAACAAACAAAAATAAAGATCTAAACTTCTCAAAAAATTGAGAAATAAGGGCTACCCTTGACCAACCAAAGGCCACACGTATTCATCCTCCTCCAAGTGTCAAGGTGCATCTCACGAAGTATGGACACGCAAACTTGGAAAAACCAACGGCTAAAGGCCGATGTCCCCAGCAACGGTGCCAAAATGTTGAGAAAAGGGGAGCAACAGACCCTAACCGCCTCACATGGAAGTGAGAAGCTTCTCCAAGTTGGGGCAAAGAATGAGAGGAGAGGTTCACCCACGCTCATGGAGCAATGGCAACAATGGCCAACATCACAAGGAGCAAGGGAAACATCCTCCCAACCATGCACACACACATGCAAATCCATACACCAAGACAAACGCCATTGCACACAAGGATTTAGGTGAAACCAAATGAAACCTTCTTCCATTACCAAGATGGAGGCCAAGGCCATGGCCAAGGGACCCCCCTTTTACAAGAAATGAGCCTCTATTTATAGGCTCAGCGCAATTCCCCATGTGCTCCTTTTGACTAGTAAAAAAGGAGCACATGCCTAACTAACATATCTCTTTGTTATCTTGCAAGATATTCTTTCTAACTAACAAATCCCAAAAAGTGGATGCGTGGGATGTCTACGTGGGAAATTCCTTTCATTTGCAAAAAGGTGGATTTATTTCAAGGCCTCCCACACTATAGTATAAGGGTTATATTAAGGAGTGCTTAGGAGAGTGTTCATATGGCACATCTCCTTTATACAAAAAAGGTTATTTTTTAGTACTAGAGAAGTGTCTTGTTGGTGCAGACCAATCACCAATTGAAGATTTGAAGGACAAAGGATGGAAATAAGATCAATTATTGAGGCATAGAAGATGGATATATTCACAGATTGAAAGACATGTACACATATGTACATTAGTGAAGACATAGATCACTTATACTTCTGTTTAGTTATAAGCTTGTACATATTTGCCTATAAATACTTTTGAAAAATGTCGGGCCAATAGGGGAGACAATAGGAGAGTATGAGAATAGTGCATTTGTAAGTTGTAAGACTCATTAGAGTTCATAGGAATGAGAAGAAGTCTCTCTCATAACTCAGTTGTAATTTTCTGAGGAATAGAAGAAAATTTGCGCCCGAAGTTTTCGTGTCTTCTCCTTCTGTGATAGATCTTCTGTGGAATGCTTTTGTACAAGTATAAATCTTGAGTTGATTGATCTCTGTACAAAGTGTTAGCTTCCAATTGTGATCAGGCTAAGAGAATTGTGTGTAGGAACATTTACATGTGAGAAAGTATTCACTGGTTCGTGAAACAGGCGCAAATTTTGATCTTAATGATTTGATCATTTCTCACTCCACAGTTTAAAGTTTTGTGCAAGTAAGCACTTAATCTTTAAGTTGGAAGGTAAGCTACTCGTGGCGAAAAGCATTTGCTTAAACGGGTTCTATACTGAGAGAACTATGTGTTAAAAGTTAGGGGTGTCCAAATCGACTTCTCAGAAATGCAGATTTAGACATAGGTAACTTGCTAAGTGGATTTCTCAAGATCTACTGAATCTTTTGGAGTGATTTGACTTGGAGGAGGTGCGCAATCTTTAGGCGACACCTTGTGCAAAGTTTCATCAAAACTTTACACAATTATGCAGTCAATGAGAAAGATATATGCAACAGACTTTCTGAGTAATCTCCTTCTTCACAGTTTGTTCAAGAATTTGATATTTGGTCATTGAATTTTGAAATTGGTGAAGGTTTTGACTTACTCTTGATATAGAGGTGTTCCAAGTTCAAGAGTAGGTTGGTCTTTTGGAGATTAACACTCTCCATCAGTGGTATCAGAGCAGGAAACATCAAATTTGAGAAAAGGAGGATCCCGACTGCTGCAGTTGCAAAGAATTCAACATCTGAAGGATTAAAAGGTGAAAGCCTGAAGGAAAAGCTTGAGGAAGAGATCATACGACATCAAGAAGGACGAAAGGAGTGTCATTCGAAGTAAAGGTAACTTTATACTTTATAAAGATTGAAGAATTCAGTACACAGGTAAAGGAAGGATGGGAGATTCTCTTCAGATAGAGAAATTGGATAGAGAGAACTATCCTGCATGGTCAATGAGGATGGAAGCTCATCTAATGAGCAAAGATTTGATAGCCTATATTACAGGAGAAGAAGAAAAGCCTCAATTCAGAGATCCTAGTGTTCCAACTAGAGAGGAGTTGTCAGATTTGAAGAATTGGATGAAGAGAGATGCTCAAGCTAGGAGCATTATCTATATGGCAGTCAATGACTACTTGCTACCTCACATTAGAGGTCTTGAAAGTGCAAGTGAAATATGGAATGCTTTGGAGGAGCATTTCCAAAATACTACAAAGTCAAGAAAGGCATCCTTATGGGCAGAGTCTACTACTTTCAAGAAGAAGGCTTCACAATCAATATCTGATTATGTGACAAAGATGAAGCACATTGCAGATGCATTAGGAGCAGTGGATGAAGACATTGAAGAAGATAAATTGGTAAGGCAAATTCTCACAGGACTAAGAGGTGATGAGAAGTGGAAGCCTTTTATTTTGTCTACAGAACTTTCATTGGATCATTTCAATCCTGATTTGAATCAATTGTTAGGACATATGCTATTTTTTGAGAATGATATCAAAGGAGATGTTGACAAGAGTGCAGGTCATGCAATGTACTCTAAAGACAAGAAGAAAACTAACAAAGGAAAGCAACAAGCAAATGAAGAAGAAGGCACAACTAGTCAAGCCAACTTCCTAAGAGGAAGAGGAGGTGGCAAAGGTAGAGGAAGAGGCAGGAATAACAAAGATGGAGCCAAAGCTTGCTAGATTTGTGGTAAGACAAATCATTTAGCTAATGATTGTTGGCATAACACTCAGAGTAATGGTGGATACAATCAGAACTATAATTCAAGAGGAAGAGGTGGCAGAAATCAAAGAGGTAATTTCAGAGGTAGAGGTAGTAGGGGTTACTTTGGAAGAAATGCAGGTAGAGGTTTCCAAAGTCAAAAATATAACAATACCTACTACAATTATGCTTCAGATCAAAAGGAAGATTCAACATTGATAATGAATGCAACTTGTGAAAGGCAGAGTGAAGATCAAAGAGTCTTCTACATTGACTCAGGGTGTAGCAATCACCTGAGTGGTAACATAGCCTTGATGACTGATTTGGAGAATAAGGTATCTAATCACGTTGTTCAAACAGGTGACAATACAAAGCATAATGTGAAGTCAATTGGATCAGTGAAGGCCAAGGATGGTAGCACCTTATTGAGTAAGGTCTTGTATGTTCCTACAATTCCTAAGAATTTGATAAGTGTAGGACAAATTGTGGAAAAAGGTTATGAAGTGAGGTTCACTAATGAAGGAGTGTTTGTGGAAGACCCTAGCAATGGGTATAAACAAACTGTTTCAAGGAAGAAAGAAGGAAGATTATTCACATTGAAGATTCAAGGTAATGTTGGTCATGCCTTGTTCACTTATGGAGGACATAAGATCTCTGAGTTAGATCTTTGGCATAAGAGGCTTGGACATTTCAATGAAGAGGTATTAAAGACATGATTAATAATGGTTCAGTGCTTGGATTGCCTAATGTTGCAGGTCAACATATGACATACAGATGTGAGGCATGTCAATTAGGTAAAGCTCATAAGTAATCTTATTCTAAGCATGGGTTTATGTATTCAGAGAAACTTGAGTTGGTACACACAGATGTGTGGGGACCATCAAAGGATTTCAGTATCAATGGTTCAAGGTATTATGTGATTTATGTTGATGATGCTACCAGATGGGTCACTATCTATGTGATCAAAGATAAGTCAGAAGTATTCAATACTTTCAAACATTATCATATGTATGCAGAGAGAGCTACAGGACATAAATTGAAGAGACTAAGGTCAGATGGAGGGGGAGAGTATTTCTCTAATGAGTTCAGTGATTACTTGTGGAATGCAGGTATAAAAAGAGAAGTTACTTGCAGGTACTCTCCTCAACAAAATGGTGTAGCAGAAAGGAGGAATAGGACTCTTGTTGAGTTTGCAAGGTCCATGATGAAGGAGAAAAATTGCCCAAATTATTTGTGGGCTGAGGCTATAAATACAGCTACTTATTTGGTCAATAGGCTACCTTGTAAAGCCTTGCAGGGTATGACACCATATGAGGCATGGTGGGGTAAGAGACCTACATTAGACCATTGCAAAGTATTTGGATGTTTGGCCTATGCATATGTACCATCACAATTAAGGCATAAATTGGAACCTAAAGCTGAAAAGTATGTGTTTATTGGTTATGATGATAAGCAGATGGGATACAGGTTGTGGAATCCATCCACAAAACATTTTCTTGTATCAAAAGATGTTACATTTGATGAGAAAGGTACTTGGTATGCAGGTACTATCAATATTAATACAGATGATGAAGAAATTGTGAGCCAAAGGAAAGGTAAATCAAAGATTCAGATATTTGATGAACAAGAGAATCATGAAGTGCGGGTTGAAGTGGAAGAGACACCAAGATTTGATCCTGAATGTGAAGAACCAGAAACCTCAAGAAGTGGAGAACTCAAGAGGTCTACAAGGCACAAATGGCAACCTACAAGGTATAACTATGATACTTCATTCTTGAATACTAAGGATTATGCTTACATGGTTAAAGCAGATGAAGACCCTTCTACATATGAAGAGGCAAAAGGTAAAGAGATTTGGGAAAAAGCTATGCAGGAAGAATATGATGCATTGATGGAGAATCAAACATGGGATTTGGTTCCAAAACCAAATAGCCAGAAGATCATTGGATGTAAGTGGGTCTACAAGACAAAAAGATTTGCAGATGGAAGTGTGTCTAGGTACAAAGCTAGACTTGTTGTTAAAGGGTTTGCTCAGACATATGGTATTGACTATGATGAGACTTATAGTCCAGTGGCAAAGATGACAACCATTAGAACACTCATAGCAATTGCTGCATGCAAAGGTTGGAAATTGTGTCAATTAGATGTGAAGAATGCTTTTTTGAATGGTTACATTTCAGATAATGTTTTCATGGAGCAACCTCAAGGATTCAGATATGGAAGATATCCATATTATGTGTGTAAGCTCAAGAGAGCTTTATATGGCTTGAAGCAGGCCCCAAGGGCATGGAACTATAGGCTTGTAAAGTTCTTAAAGGAACTTGGATTTCAAGTATCTAAAGCAGATAGTAGCTTGCTTGTCAAAGCAAGTGATGATGGGTTCATTTACATATGTATATATGTTGATGATATAATTCTTACAGGTACAGATGAGAAAGGCATACAAAGCCTAAAGAAGCAAATGGAGAAAGAGTTCAAAATCAGTGATTTGGGAGATTTGTCATACTTCTTGGGCATGGAGATTTCATACACTCAACATGGAGTGTATGTGACTCAAGAAAGGTATTTGAAGAATTTGTTAACCAAGTTTAAAATGAATGATTGCAGAGTAGCACCTACTCCAATGGAGGTGAATCACAAATTGAGCAGATTTGGAGGTGAAGAAATCAAGGACATGAAACAATATCAGAGTTTGGTTGGTAGTCTTATCGACGCTACATTAACTAGGCCTGATTTATCATATGCAGTTGGGGTGTTGTCTCAATTCATGCATTGTCCTAGGAAAGAACATTGGATTGCAGGTCAAAGAGTGTTGAGGTAGATTAAGGGTACACTCAAAGAGGGTTTGTATTATGGTTTTACATCAGATACAAATATCAAAATATATAGTGATGCATATTGGGCAGGTAATCCAGATGATAGAAGGTCAACCTATGGATACATGTGTTATGTGGGAGATAAGTTGATTTCTTGGTGCTCAAAGAAGCAACATACAGTTGCTTTGTCATCTACAGAAGCAGAGTACAAAGGCATGGCTGAAGCTGCAAAAGAAGTGATATGGCTTAAGACTCTCATGAAGAGTTTTGACATTATACAGAGCATACCTATCATTTATGGTGATAACATGAATTCATTATATCTAGCTGCTAATCCTGTTTTTCATGCCAGGACCAAACACATTGAGATACAGTATCACTTTCTAAGAGAGAAGGTGATGGATAAGGAGATTGAAGTTATACATACTTCAACAAAAGATCAGATAGCTGATATGCTTACAAAGAGTTTGGATGGACCAAAGTTACAGAAGTTCAAAGACATGGCCTGTATAACGAAGATAAGAGAAATCTCAATTGATGATTGAGGGGGAGCTCTTGGTGCAGACCTATCACCAATTGAAGATTTGAAGGACAAAGGATGGAAATAAGATCAATTCTTGAAGCATAGAAGATGGATATATTCACAGATTGAAAGACATGTACACATATGTACATTAGTGAAGACATAGATCACTTATACTTCTGTTTAGTTATAAGCTTGTACATATTTGCCTATAAATACTTTTGAAAAATGTCGGCGCAATAGGGGGGACAATAGGAGAGTATGAGAATAGTGCATTTGTAAGTTGTAAGACTCATTAGAGTTCATAGGAGTGAGAAGAAGTCTCTCTCATAACTCAGTTGTAATTTTCTGAGGAATAGAAGAAAATTTGCGCCCGAAGTTTTCGTGTCTTCTCCTTCTGTGATAGATCTTCTGCGAAATGCTTTTGTACAAGTGTAAATCTTGAGTTGATTGATCTCTGTACAAAGTTTTAGCTTCCAATTGTGATCAGGCTAAGAGAATTGTGTGTAGGAACATTTACATGTGAGAAAGTATTCACTGGTTCCTAAAACAGGTGCAAATTTCGATCTTAATGATTTGATCATTTCTCACTCCACAGTTTAAAGTTTTGTGCAAGTAAGCACTTAATCTTTAGGTTGGAAGGTAAGCTACTCGTGGCTAAAAGCATTTGCTTAAACGGGTTCTATACTGAGAGAACTATGTGTTAAAAGTTAGGGGTGTCCAAATCGACTTCTCAGAAGTGCAGATTTAGACATAGGTAACTTGCTAAGTGGATTTCTCAAGATCTATTGAATCTTTTGGAGTGACTTGACTTGGAGGAGGTGCGCAATCTTTAGGCGACACCTTGTGCAAAGTTTCATCAAAAACTTTACACATTTACTCAGTCCATGAGAAAGATATATGCAGCAGACTTTCTGAGTAATCTCCTTCTTCACAGTTTGTTCAAGAATTTGATATTTGGTCATTGAATTTTTAAATTGGTGAAGGTTTTGACTTACTCTTGATATAGAGGTGTTCTAAGTTCAAGAGTAGGTTGGTATTTTGGAGATTAACACTCTCCATCATGTCTATGCTCAAGAGAAATTATGAGCAACTCCAATAAACCAACATATGGAATTTTTTTGTCTCTTTTTATAAGTAGAGATTCTAGTGCTTGTCCAAATGAGATAATTTCACAGCCTTTGCAAGTTCCACTTGATGATGCAAATCATTCCATTTTTTATGTAGATTTACATGATGTAGTTGTTGATAGGAATTCTAATATAAAGGAGGCAAAAGGTATGTCTAAATGAATGGTCCAGACTTTGCAAGATAGAAAATTAGATGCACATCTATCATATTGTACTCATTCAAGCTCTCATAATGCTTCTTTTGCATCAAATTGATATGCTATGGATGCCTCTAGTTTGTATGATGAGAATGATCTTGTTTCATTTGATGAAGCACAGAATTCAAAACATTGCATGGCTATTATGGGATCTAAATATGATGGTATTATGAAGAATGATACCTTGTGTTTATGTGACTTGCCTTTTGGCTAGAAGGTCATTTGCACTTGGTGGTTATACAAGTTGAAGCTTAAGCCTGATGGAAGAGATGACACATATAAGCCCACGCTTGTTGCAAAAGTGTTTGCTCAAGAAAGAGGCGTTGATTAATATTTGCTCCCACATGTTGAATGAATTCTTTTCATAGCATTTGTGCACTTGTAGCTCATCATAGTTGAAATGTACATTACTTGGACATTAAAACTGCACTTTGAATGGTGACTTGCATGAAGAAGTGTAAATTTTTCAACCCCATGGTTTTGTGCAGAAAGGGCATGAAAACAAAGTGTGTAGGTTGAAAAGGAATTATATGCTTTGAAGCAAGGACCATGTCATTGGTATGAAAAGATACATGCTTTTGATAAGTGTCGTCCATGCTGATGACATGTTGCTCATTGGTCCGAATGAGAAGCATATTGTAGATTTTAAGGCTGATTTGCATGCCTCATTTGAGATATTAGATTTGAGGCAATTGTATCATTATTTTGGCAATGATTTTATGCATTTTGATGGTGGAATAGCTTTCTGTCAAAAAATATATTGACACATTATTATAGGATTTTGGCCATGAAGACTGCAAATCTATTGCAACTCGTATCAAAATAGGGTTACGGTTGAGTCTTCATGATATTCGAGATGTATTTGATAATGTTCTCATTCAGCAATCTAATGGATGCTTGATTTACTTATTCATTACTTGGCCAAATATTCAATATGATGTCTCTGAGATGACCAGGTTTATGCATTGCCCAGGTGTCATGCATTGGGAGGTGGTTAAGTGCATCTTTCACGACTTGAGTGGTACTCAGCTAATTTGAATTGTTTTATCTCAAGGGGGATTACTATTGCTAGATTAACATGTTTTTTGTGACTCTAAGTAGGCTAGTTGCTATGACACTCCTGTGTCCACCATTGGTTTTTGATTCATGCTTGGTAGCTCATGCATATCATGGTTAAGGGGCTAAGTATGGGGTAGTTTTCAAAGCGACTACTTAGTGTGTGTGGCTAAGATGTCATATGTCTAATTTGGGTGTTTGTTAGTCTTGTACACCACCATCTTTATTGACAGTCAAAGTGCATTTGGTAGTTGTGACGAACCCTATGTTCCATGCTCACACTAAGAATATTGAGGTGCACTACCATTATTGAAAGGAGAGGTTCTCTTGTGGAGAGATCATTTTGGCATATGTGCCGATACAAAAGAACGTTGCACACCTTTTCTCAAAGGCTCTAGCAAGGGAGAAGATTGAAGATTTCCGCAAACCTTTAGGCTTAATTCCATTTGTGTATTTATACCACATAGCTTGGCACTTCCTTATACACGAGTGCAAGCTTCTTGTTCATCACAACACTTCCAAGATTTGTTCATATCTTTTCATAGTGATGTGTTTGAACACACGGACCACTCGGGCACTTTTTTTCCTTTTTACGAGGTTTTTTTTTCCCACGCTTATATATACATCTATCACCCTAATGGGTTACTTATCTTTTTACATTCTCTTGCTATTACATTTAGTATTGTGTGTTGTGCTCCAAGCCTCTTCTTCTTTGTTGTGTTGTTTGTGTGCTTTCGTAGACCTCAAACTTGAACAACAGGTAAGGCACGTCCTATGTTTGTTTGCTAGACAATCTTCATGATTTGACAATACAACTTTTAAAGCTTATCCCAACCTCTTTAAAGTTTTTAAGTGGTGGGAGAGCAACTTCAAGATGGGAGATGGATTTCCATGAATGATTGAGAAGCTTCATAGAAAAAACTATGATGCTTGGAATATCAGAATGGAGGCCTATTTGCAATTAAGAAATCTATAGGTATTTTATTAACCGATGAAGCAATGCCTATTCCGAGATCCAAAGGAGGACCTACTCAATAGGAAATAGAAAATTCCACACTTAGGTATGTAAGGAATGCTCAAGCAAGGTCATACATACTAGAATCTATCTCTGACTTTCTATTACCACATATTAGAGGATGCAAGACATCACAAGAGACTTGGGATGCCCTAGAGACTCTCTTTTCTACTAGTATCTAAGGAAGAAAGAATCATCTCTAGAATGACCTCAACAAGATGAACAAGAATCCAAAAAAAAAAACCATTAGAGAGTTTTTTACAAAGATCAAGGAGGTTAGTAGATCAACTGCCATCCATTGGAGATTTGATTAAAGAATAGACCATCATGAGATAGATACATGGGATTAGAAGTGAAAATGAATGTAAATCTTTCACCATACCCTATGACCTCATCATGGACGTACAAAATTTAGACTCAAAATTATTTTGGGACAAATCATCAACCAGGAGTCCAACACTACCATAAAGGAAGGCAACTCCTATCAAGGTAATTTAACTAGTGCTATGTATGTAGACAAGAAGATGAAAGGCAAGAAGAAGGAAGAGGATGAAGAAGAGACTTCCAAAGCCAACTTAACAAGCAAGAGGAAGTGGAAAGGGAAAAAAAAAGGACTAAAGAATGAAAAACCCAAAATCCAAAGGGATATGGCAGCAATAGAGGTAAGGATAGATAGAGCTTCAACAATAACAATAGAGGCCATAATAGATGCGACTACAACAATTATTCTGAGGATAAAAAACATGAAGAATCATTTCTTCTAATGAATCCAAGGCACAAAAAAGGTAAATAAGATAATAATTTATTCTACATAGATTTAAGATGTTCAAATCATGTCGCAGGCAATATAGCTCTCTTATCACATTTGAAAAGTCCAAAGCATAGACATGAAGTAAAAATTGGGGATGATAGAAAGCATAATTTGGAGAAGATTTGTAATGTCAAAGCTTCCAATGTTAAAATAAACATTATAAAAAGGTACTCTATTTTCTCATTATTATAGAAAACCTAATAAATATAGGCCAAATAGTTGACAAAGGCTTTCAAGTTAGGTTTACCCAATACAGATATTTTATACAGAATCCATGTCAAATCTTTAAGAAGATAGGCAAAGCAGAGAAGCATGGTAGGCACTTTTGTTGATATATTTAGGTAGTGATGTGTGTGAACACTCTAGGACCACCACGGGCACTTTTTCCCCTCTTCAGAAGGTTTTTTCTCATGGCTTGTATGTACGCCTACTACCCTAATGGGTTACTTATCTTTGTACATTCTAGTGGTAATACATTCACTATTGTGTGTTGTGCTCCAAGCTTCTTCTTCTTCCTTGTTTTGTTCATGTTTTTTCGTAGTCCTCAAACTCCAACAATTGGTATCAGAGCAGGTTGGCGCTTCATCTAGGGCATTGTCGAACCCCCTCCAATCAGAGTCTTAGAATCACACGAAATTTGGTTAGCATACTCAAGGTTATTAGGAGATGAAAACATCTTCACTCTATCATGCGGAAATAAAAATATACGCTCATTTTAGCCTCCAAACACACTATCATAGTGCTTGTATAGGTTATTTTGTCTTTTTGTGCCAAAGATATATACCTTCGCCTGTATAAGCATCACAAAGTCTGCTATAGATTTCGCAGAACTTGACAGGGTAATTTTGTTCAACATTTTCAGCTACAATAATTTTTCTACATCGGGGTATTTTAGGTTGTGGCCAAGGCTGAAAGTAGTAATGTAATTCATATGTTGGCTATTGAGGATAAGTTGGATGGTACAAATTACCCATTGTGGTCTTATATGATGCATCATATAATCATCCCAAAGGGACTTTGGAATATTCTACATGGTGTTGAGAAATGCCTCTTACACATGCAAATACAGGTACTAAAGTTGATGTAGACAGCATTGAAGATGATGGTATTCTTCATGTTCCTATTTGTGCTGTAGTTTCTACTACACCTACTATACAAGAAATTTGTTGGGATGGTAGTGATGCTCAGGCACATGCATTAATAGCATAGTCTATCAAACATGCCACTATTCCTCACATTCGCTCTTGCAAAATAGCTAAGGATGCTTGGGATACACATACCACATGGTACTAGGCTAGGAATGAGGCTCTTGTTGCTTACCATCAAAAATAGTTGGAGAATGAGCATATGAATGAAGGTGATTCTATGGACAGTTTTCTAACAAAGATCAAAGATTTGAAGGAACAATTAATTTCTTCAAATGAAGTCTTGCCTGATAGTTCATCTGTGTAGACTGTTCTAAATGGTGTTCTAAATGGTCTTCCCGATTCATACCCGAGTTTTGCTTCTACTCTTCATTTGATGATGAAAGGAAATCCAAATGCTTTAACATATGAGAAGTTAGTCTCTATTCCATTGCAAGAACATGACACTAGGTAGAATAGTTCTATTATGCATGTTGCATATCAAGCTTTCTTGGCTAGTCAAAAGGGCAAAGGTAAATGGAACTCTTCTACTAGTAAGAAAAAATTTGCTAATTCTACTCAATCGAAGAAGGAAGACACACAAGAGAAGAAAACAGATAAGTTAAAATTGTTTTGGAAGTGTTGTAAAGCAAATGATTATGTTATAAAGAATTGTCCAAAACTCGCTGCAAAAGACGCAAAGGAAAAAGAGGCTGGAATGGTTGTTGTAGTGGCATCTACATAAAAAACAGAGTCTTGTAATCTAGTGCAAAATGAAGAATGTGTGTTTACTATTGTTTGCAGTTTTGACCCATCCTCTCCTAAACAATGTAAGTCTATAGTAGACTCAGATGTTTTGTACTTTGATAGTGGGGAAACCAAATATATTTCCTCACAATGCGATTTCTTCACTTCACTCAAGCTTGCCCCTACAGGGAATACTGTCACACGTGGCAACAAATCTTCTTATCCTATCATGGGAGTTGGTAAGATCATTTTGACTATTTCTAATGGTAGTTCTTTGAAAATTTTGGATGCTCTATTTGTGCCATGGATCAAGCAGAATCTATTATCCATTTCAATGTTAGCCAAGATTGGCTTGGTTGTGAAGTTTGTTGATGACAAATGTACAATTCATGATCTATCAAATGGTGACATGATTATTCCTTCTAGCATTTTATGTTGTGGGTTGTATAAGCTCATAGACTATGAAAAATCTATGAAAGGATTGAGCATGTGTAGTACATGATTCTCAAGCTATGTCAGGTGCAAAGCTTTGGCATGCATGCTTTGGTCATTTTAATTTTTCTAGTTTGCTACATCTACAAAAATCTAAAATGTTGTCGTCTTTCCCCAAACTTGAGGCACCCCATAAACATGTTTTTGAAGGCTTTATTTTGGGCAAAATGCATTGTTCATCCTTCCCAAAAGATGCCTTAGTTTGAGATACTCAAAAATTGTAGTTTGTACATAATGATGTTTTTGGTCCTAAGTAGACACCTTCTTTTGGAAACTATCTTTACTTCGTGCCATTTATTGATGACTTTTCAAGGCATTCATGGGTCTATCCATTGAAAGAAAAGTCTTAAGTGTTTATGTGCTTCAAACAGTTTCTGGTTTTGGCTAAAAATATATTAGCATGTAAATTGGGCATCCTTGGTTCTGATCGAGGGGGAATATATGTCTTGTTATTTTAATGCAATTCTGGCTGAATGTGGGATAAAACATGAGTGTATAGTTCCATATACACCTCAACAGAATGGAGTTGCTGAATGGAAGAAGAGATCACTTATGGAGATGGCGAGGTGTATGGTCAAGATTCAGGCTTTATCGCATAGTTTCTAGCTTGAGGCCATTATGTGTGTAGCATATGTACTTTACAGATATCCCACTAAAGCATTACAGTCTGTCACTCCATATGAGGATTGGCATGTTCATAAGCCATCTCTTGCTCACCTCCATGTTTTTGGTTGTATAGCATATGCATTAGTGCCTAAACAACATTACATGAAATTGGATGATAAAGCAATAAAATGTTTTTTTGCTGGGTATAGTTCTGAAAGCAAAGGCTATCCTCTATATCATCCATAGAAAAAATTCATTTTGGTTAGCCATGATATTGTTTTTGTGGAAGATGCTATTGAGCCTTTACTTTCATGTACAAAGGAGACATCTATTAGATCCAAAGACATGTATAATACTTTGCTGCCTCTTTTCATAGATGGATAGTCTTGTGCTAGTCAAAATGAGGCACCTTCTCAACCTTTCCAGGTTTCATGTCATGATGTAGATTGTTCCATTTTTTATGCAAATTTACATGATGCACTTGTTGATAACAGAGTTGATATTGAGGAGGCAAAAACTATACCAAAATGGTTGGTGTAGACTTTGCGTGATAACAAATTAGATGCACTCCTATCATACTATACTCGTTTAAGCTCTCATAGTGCCTCTTTTGCATCAGATTGCTATGCTATGGTTGCCTCTAGTCTCTATGATGAGAATGAGCCTATTTCAATTGATGAAGCATGAAATTCTAAAAATTGGATAGTTGAGATGCAATCAGAATATGATGCTCTCATGAAAAATGGTACCTGGTGATTATGTGACTTGCCTCCTAACAAGAACGCCATTGGCATTAAGTGGGTATACAAGTTGAAGCATAAGCCTCATGGAACATTTGATAGGTATAAGGCTAGGCTTGTTGCAAAGGGTTATGCATAGGAAAGAGGCATTGATTTTGATGAAACCTTTGCTCCTACATACTGAATGACTATTGTTCATAGCATCTGTGCACTTGTAGCTCACCATGGTCACAATGTACATCAATTGGAAATTAAACCTGCATTTTTGAATGGTGACTTGCACGAAGACGTGAATGTTTTCAACCTAATGGCTTTCTGAAGATTGGGCATGAAAACCAAGTGTGTAGGTTGAAGAAGGCATTTTATGGTTTAAAGCAAACACCACGTGCTTGGTATGAAAAGATACATGCCTATCTGATTCCACATGGATTTGAGAAGCTCCCAACTTAAAGCACCTTATGTGTTAAGCATGATAATGTTGTGCTTTTGATCAATTTTGTTTATGTTGATGACATTCACTGGTCCTCATGACAACCATATTGCTGATTTTTAAGGAAAATTTGCATGTATCATTTGAGATGTCTAATTTGGGGCCTTCGCATCATTATTTGGGCATTACGTTTATGCAAGTTGATGGTGGAATGGCTTTGTGTCAAACGAAATATATTAACACATTATTGTAGTGTTTTGGTAGACCTTTTCATGAAGGATCTACCTAGGGACAAGTTTGAAGCTTTTTGCAAGGCTTTGGGCTTACTTCCTTTTTTCGATTGATTCCACATAGCCCAACACTTCCTTATAGATGAGTTCCAACTCCTTGTTCACCGCATCACTCCTAGTGGGGATGTGTCGATATATTTAGGTAGTGATGTGTGTGAACACTCTAGGACTATCGGGGTACTTTTTCCCTCTTTCAGAGCTTTTTTCCCCTGTCTTGTATATATACCTACCGCCCTAATGGCTTACTTATCTTTGTACATTCTGGTGGTAATACATTCAATATTGTATGTTGTGCTCCAAGCTTCTTCTTTTTCCTTGTATTGTCCGCATGCTTCTATAGATCTTAAACTCCAACATCTTTGACAGAGTATATCCCCTAATATTTGCAACAAAAACAATGATAGGCACTTCCTAGGACCAAGTAGTTCACTACTAGAGTCCACCAAAAATTGAATTCTCTTTCAAACAGAGGATGGAACCTATAAAATTTGGCAAAGTGAAAATAGACCCTCTAAGATATCTAAAATTCTAAAGATCACTCAATTCGGAAAATTTTACCTATTTCAACCTCTTTACAAAAGTGATACCAAAATCTTCTTAAACAGATAGCATATACCTATGTGTATCTCTTCACACACATATCCGGGAATATTCAAAGATAGATTATAGATCTTTCAAGATCAACACACATAATGATAAGGAGCATCAGATACTAACATTATATACAATTGAAAGCTTACAACAACAGCCTCAAGGCGAGCTATCTTGCACATGAAACAAACAACTACACAAAGAGATACAGATGATAAAAAATATTAGCCTAAAAGAAAACTTGAGCTAGCAGGGGGCTAGTTTAGCTAGGGTGTAGCTTAGACCTTGAGTACACACTCCCAATGAGAGTGTAAAAGCTCACAAATGAATGAAGAGGATGGCCAAGACCTTCTTCCAAGCTATTGCTTATATAATTCTCCAAACGTTGGCATGGAATTTAAATTCAAATCGTGCCTCCAAGATCCCCCACTTTTCTCAATCAAGATATATGGAATCTTGAGCTCCAAAACGCATGGAAAAGTGGTCACAAGATTTACAAAAAAGTGAAGTGATTTGCTACTTGATTTAAGACCTTTTTCATAGACACTTCAGCTTGATCATTTGTAACACTCTCCCTCAAGCTCAACTACTAGTCTCCATTGATCTCCTTCATGTTGAGATTGACCTTCAACTTCTCCAACTTGCATGCATCCATGAATTTGGTAATCATGTCTACTAGTTGCTTCTTTGTGCTGATGTACTTGATGTCGACTTCTTTTGATAGTACTATCTTTCTGATGAAGTGATAATGGATCTCTATGTGCTTGCTTCTTGCATGGAACATAGGGTTTTTTGCTAGATGAGTGCTAGACATGTTATCTCCAAAATAGAGTAAAACCTTTGGCCTCCGCATCAAAGTTTTTGAAGTACTTATTGACCCAAATTATCTCACTTGTAGCAAGTGCATGATAACACAATTGTTGGTTGCTTCTTGGACAACCATGGGAAGCTCTTTGTCCTAGCATGAAGACATAGCCAGATGTGTCCCTTATGTCCTCCTTTGAACCAAACCAATCATAATCAATAAAGTAATAACTCTCCATAAGGGTAGTAAAACCCTTGATTGATAATGTGCTTGATGTACCTAAGCACTCTCTTGGCTACATTCATATGAACATCGATTGGTGAATTCAAACAATGAGAAGGAATACATACAAAATAACACAGGTCAGGTTCTGTGATGATAGCATACCTAAGGCTTCCAATTATTCTTCTATATTCTGAGATATCTTCAAGAGGCTGCCCTTCACTTTCACATAATTTAGTGTTCAGATGCAGAGGCCGTGTTAGTGGCTTACATCCACTCATATCATACTTATAGAGTACATCTATCTAGTATTTCTTTGAGCTAGGTAAACAACATTTTCTACATAAATTATTTGAATTCCAAGAAACTATTTGAGCACTCCAACTTTTGAAATCTTGAAATCATTCCCAACTCTGGCATTTATCTATTTGATACTTGCATCATCATTTCTTATTATAATCAAGTCATCCACATACATGCATATATAGACAACTAATACGACTTTTGTCTTGAGGTATAGGGAGGGATCTACATTACTTTCCTTGTATCCACACCTAGAAAAACACTCCACAAGCCTTTGATTTGATGCCCTCGAAGCTTGCTTTAAACCATACAATGCTTTTCTACGTTTACAAAAAAAAGCTTCATCATCTTTGACTACCCTGGACATGAAACCATAATGCATAGAAATATAACTATCATAGACAAGCCTTAAGATTGGATGTTTTACCATTGTTGACCTTCTTTCTTCTCCCTTTGGTGGGATAAACCTTCTTTGCCTTTGTGTCTAGATCTCGGCTTTTGATGTAGCTTTGTTTGCTAACATTGATTCTTCAATGTCTTCAGCTTGATGTCCATCTTCATCAAGATCTACCAATCTTGCCTTTCCTTTATTCTTTCATTGATGGACGGAATCCATTCTTGAACTTCTTTTTGTGTTTAGACTCGTGATCTGCAAGCTATCCTGAAACCTAGCTTCATATCTTCTCTCTTCCTCTTCTAAATCTTCATCCTGAAATGGAATCTTTGGAAGAGTACCATTGTTTGGGTTCATCACATACTACATCTATAGATACCTTTAACTCCTTTGTATTAAGTTTGTAGCACTTGTAACTTTTTTCTTCCAAAGCATAACCAATAAACATACATCTTTGAGCCCTTGCATCTATCTTATCTCTTAGTTCTTGAGGCACATGTGTGTAGCAAACACACCAAGAGATTATAATGTGTGAAACATGTATTTTCCCTCCACTCCATGCCTCCTCACGTATCATGTCCTGTGCCCCTGATTTGGGAAACCTATTCATCAAGTACACAATAGTAGATACAAAATCTACCTAATATGTTAAAGGAACACTCATTTCATTTAACATACTCCTAGCAATTTCAGCAATATCCCTATTCTTCCTTGTTGCCACCTCATTTTGTTGGAGAGTATACCTGCAAGTGATTTGCCTCTTTATACCTTGGCCTTGCAACAAATCACAGAATGTATGGAAGAAGTATTCTCCCCCACCATTTGACCTTAGGTCTGTTATGTAGGAACCTTCTCCTTCTCAATCACTGCCTTGAGTCTTTTGAACACATCAAATACACTACAACCATAATTTTCTTGAATAGTGATGAATGAAGGTTACAAAGAACCTGTTATTTGCAAGAGAGGGCTCTTCGATTGGCCTCCACAAATATATGTGAAAAATGTGACACACCATGTGCTACATATCTATTAATATATTTAGGTAGTGATGTGTGTGAACACACTAGGACCACTCGGGCACTCTTTTCCCTCTTACAGAGGTTTTTCCTCTGGCTTCTATATACGCCTAGTGCCCTAGGGTAAAAGCATGTTACTATGAACACTTTTTAGAAGTATTTATCGCTTTTAAGCCTACTAAATTTTAGCTATTTCAAAATCTTTTTAAATAGTGAAAAATTAAATTCATAATATCAATTTGCTAGATGTATGATCACTACTCATGTGGCGGCCCACTGGGTATCATGGCTCGATTGTCGATAGTAATATCATTATTCCTCACGTACTCGACAAGGTGGTGAGTTTATGGCAAAAACTAAGAAGGTCCATGCCACTTCATTAGTCCAGAGAGAAAGCTAGCATCAATGAAGCTGTTCCATCAGACGACAAAGGTGAAACACAATCTCTGAAAACGAGTATGAGCAGGTATGGGGTCTAGCATCCATGCATGCAACAATTAGGTGCTTGCATGGCTAGGAGTAATTTCTATGGTTCTAATGTAAGAGCCACTATTTTCGACAGAGGAGAGGTGCCATCCATTAAGAGTCCATCATTGAAGTGGAAGCAATGGACCATGTAAGCTCCTCATTGATTCAACTTATTTAGCTCGTTAGTAAGCTTGCATACTCATTCCACCCTACTTAATGAATGTGGGGAGCGGTCTCATGGGGAACTATCATGAGTGGTTCTAAATTGCATAGTGCCTATGGGTTTTCTTTAACACGCTATTTTCCACAAACCACAAAGATATAGGGACTCTACAGTTAATCTTTGGTGCTACCACTAGAGTAATGGGCATGCATTTATGAAACAATTCGCCTTTTTGATGCACGTGGATATATCCAGCATATACAAAAGTGTTAGACCACAACATATTCAGCTTGAAAAAAGAGGATTTCCACACCATTTATGGCTTATCTATCGCTGCTTTAGATTTAGGTACTATATCAAAAAAATCGGTTAGTGAGGCAGATTGGTTGTCTGTCTTCAAGGTAACTCAACTCAATGGGAAGATGAAAGTTAAATATGTCAAGCCAGAGTTCTATGACGCACTAATGGTGTTACATCAGAAAGTCTACTAGGAGGTACAAACAAACTACAAATTGTCTATGTAGTTCACTAGAGCCTTTGCATTTGAAAACTTTACCACTACTCAAACATCAAAAAATCCAGCTATGTACCAAGTGGCATGGATTGTAGCTGTAGAAGCTTCTATTGGAAGATGTAGGAAGATGGGTACATTGCAGTTGAAGATGCAAAGGTTTTACATTTGTTTGGATGATGATGCTTCACCACTTTTAGAGACTTTGGATGTCAACTTGCAGGAACAGAAAAAAGATGTTGAGTTATATGGTTGACAAGGTACGACAATTGCTACCATAAGGCAAGTGGAGGGTACTAAGATTATACATACTTTAGAATTGTTAAATGATAGTGAACAGAATAAGTTGGATAGGGTCAAGCTTGATTTGGATCAATCCAAGCTATGAAAGGCTGCTGACTCTAAAGTCATTAGAATACTCATTGACATGAGAAAAAAGCTATAGGTATGCATAGATGAACTGAAATGTGATGTGGGAATGTCCCTTGAGAGGAGGATTTAATTGGAGATGCAAATTTAGATATATATTGTTAATCTCGAGCTGTTAGGGCTTGAGCGAGTTAAGAATGACAAGGTACCTAAACTAGAGGTAATATTTAGCTTTATTTACATTGGTTGGAACATTTTTCTAAGGTTCAATATTGATCAATTGGATTGTTACATACTATGAGGAGATCGTTGGATACACTCAAGAAATGAGCTCCTACAGCACAAACCCTGCTCTACACCTGCCAATGTTACTTCAGATTACCTTAGAAGACACCTTTAGCTTCCCAAATATGCATTTTGAACCATAATGTGCCTTGGAGGATCATCTTCAAATAGTTGCATCAAAACAGACTACTTCCAAGATTGAAGAGTTAAAGAAACTTGGTAATTATGGACTATAATGTGCTCAGTGTTTCACCTAGAACTCACTCACTGATTACAAAAGATCCAAGAGCTTTTAGCCATATCTAATTGGACCCCTAAGCTTGCTATAGCAAGTTATTTCACTTATTTAGGATGAGTAAGTGCTGAGAACTAATCTTAAGAAGTAAGGGGTCTAGTCCCGACATTTTAGGAAGCTGATAGACTGCAAACATAGGCAGACTATAATACATGTATCTAGCAGATCCCTAAACAAAATGACATGAAATTTTATAGCATCAAACTAGAAGGTTTAAGCTACATGTACCAAGTTGAGTCCCAACAAAAGATTAAGTATACATAGACAACTCCTCAAAACAAATTCACTAAAAAAGAGAGTATCGCTGTAGGGAATACTGAGCATGAGATAGTTGCATAATCTGAAACAAATGTATCTTGTATTGCATGTATGATACAAAGGATGTTGTAGGCTTACTCATACATGTGTGGACAAGGTGTGCCCACAATCTTGAAGCTCAATGTGCCCTTCTTCTGCTTTGTGTTCTGCGACTAAAACTCATGAGATTTTAAAGATGAATTCAAATTTGAATCTGGAATCTGCCACCTAAAAGTGATCCTATCTTTTAGGCTCCTAATTAAATTGATCCCAATCACTTGGTTGTTGTGAGTTACAACTCGTAATGCTACGAGATTCTATCAAGCTTTTCTTTTTACATTTATCTTGAGTTAAACTCAAGATAGTTACAAGAGGTGTTCACATATGACTTGTGATTGTTCATACTCAATCATATGAAGTAAACCTTTGATCCTTTGGTCAAGCATCAAGGCTTGCCAAATGTACCAACAGCTCCCCCTCAAGCCTAAGATGCTTGAGTCTTCAATCCATAAGTATCTCTTGAGCTCCAATCATTGATTTGAACATGTTAAGTTTGTTTCCATCAAGTGCTTTGGTCGTCATATCTGCACATTGCATCTGAGTAGACACATAAGACAATTGTATTTCTTTGCTTGCTATCTTCTCTTTAAAAAAGTGATAATGTGCTTCTATATGCTTAGTCCTAGCATGAAAAATAGGATTAGCAGCTAAATGCAAAGAACTCATGTTGTCTCCAAATATGTATGGAGTGCCAAATTCTAGCCCTAAATCTGTATATAGAGATTTGATCCACATTGCTTTGTGAGTTGCATTTGCCAATCCTCTGTATTCAGCTTCAGTTGAAGAGAGTGCTACTATGGGTTGTTTCTTGGAAGACCTAGAAATGAGCTTTGTTCCTCCAAAGGATAAATATCCAGATGTGCTTCTCCTATCATCTTTTGATCTTGCCCAATCTGCATCAGTGAATAGCTTTACACTTAAATGAGAAGTATAAGGGAAATACACTCCTTCATTCATAGTTCCCTTTAGATATTTCAATATCCTCTTTGTTGCATCCATGTAAGGCTTTCTAGGAGTGTGCATAAATTGGCTAAGCACACTTACACCATAGCAGATATCTACCCTAGTTAGGTTTGCATAATTCAAGCTTCCAACTAAGCTTTGGTAGCTTGTAATGTCTTCAATGGGTTCGCCTTAATGAGCACTTAACTTGTGATTGACCTCTATGAGAGTACCTGCAACCTTAGCATCCTACATCTTGAATTTTGCAATTACATCTTTAACATACTTCCTTTGAGTAAGGAAGATCCCTTTATGTGTATAGACAACTTCTAATCCAAGAAAGAAAGTGAGCAATCCTAGGTCACTTATCTTGAAATCTTCCTTCATTTGGGCGTTGATCTTCTTGATTCCATCTGCATCATTACCTGTAAGAATAATATCATCGACATACACACATAGATATATAACTTCAAAGTTACTCTTCTTGGTGAAGAGTGAAGAATCAGCTTTGCTCATCTTGAATCCTTTGTCCTGCAAAAATGTAACCAATCTATGGTTCCAAGCTCTAGGAGCTTGTTTGAAACCATAGAGAGCTTTTCTAAGTTTTCACACATACTCAGGATGTACATCATCAATAAATCCAAGAGGTTGTGCCATGTACTAAAATCCAACCATTCAAAAAAGCATTTTTTACATCTAATTGATAGATGTTCGAATTCCTTGAAGTAGCTATTCTTATGAGAACTCTAATTGTTGGCATCTTTGCCATAGGAGAGAGGGTCTCCTCATAATCAATCCCTTGGATATGAACAAACCCTTTAGCCACAAGTCTTGCCTTGTACCTCTTTATTGATCCATAAGAATTCTTCTTTACCTTATAGATCCATCTAGATCCAATGATCTTCATGGATTGGTTCTTGGGAACTAAGTCCCAAGTCTGATTTTCTTGGAGTGCTTGTATCTCTTCCTCCATTGCTTCCTTCCATTCAGATTTCTTGTTTTCTTCTTCAAATGTTGATGGTTCTTCTAAATTGATATCCTGAGCAATATAGATTGAGTGTTTAGTGACTAAAGAGGTGTCATATCCATACCTTTCTGGCTTCTTCTTTTCCCTAGTTGATCTTCTTATAGTTTGTTGAGAGGATTCTGTAATACCCCTCAAGTCTTGCATCTTCTCTTTACCTTTGTTGCTCCATACCTTGAAGTTCCTCCTTGGTGTTTTCTAATCATTATCAGACACTTGAATCTTCACATTGTTGACAACTTACCTTCTCAATTGTAGGAAAGTCTTCTTCTAGGTCATAAGGTAGTTTGACTCTTCTGCAATCATCTTCAAACCACGAGTTGTTTTCATAAAAAACAACATCTCTGCTAACAATAAAGCCTTTAGTACTTGGATTATACAACATGTACCCTTTTTGATTAAGAACATAACCTATGAACACACATTTTTCTGCCTTAGGATCCATTTTACCTTTGATCTATGATGGAACATGTGCATATTCTATGCACCCAAAAATTTTGCAATGATCTAAGCTAGGCCTTCTTCCATTCCAAGCTTCATATGGTGTCATCCCATCCAATGCTCTAGATGGGAGTCTGTTGATGAGATAGGTGGCTGTGGATACAGCTTCTGCCAATAGGTAGTTGGGCAATTTCTTCTCAGGTATCATGGACCTTGCTGCCTCCACAATGGTCCTATTTCTCCATTATGCTACTCCATTTTGTTTTGGAGTATATCTGGTGGTGATTTCTCTTTTGATGCCTCTATCTTGGAGATATGTATCAAACTCATAGGAGAAATATTATCCCCCTCCATCTGACCTTAGCCACTTTAATGTTTTCCCTGTCTGATTTTGAACAAGAGCAAGGTATATTTTGAAATAATTGAAAACATCTTTGTGCTTCATAAAATAAAGTATGATCCATCTTCTACAATCATCAATGAATGATACATAATACCTGGATCCTGAAAATTTAAGGGTCTTTGCTAGGTCCCCAAACATCTTTGTGGACTAGCTCCAATAGGTCACCATGAATGTAACCTTTCTTCATAAATGGTTGTCTATGAGACTTCCCAAATGAACATGAACTACATTTATATATCATATGTTGCTTGGATATATTTGGCAATCCAAGCACACTCTGATCCCTCTATATTTTCTTTAAACTTCTTTCACCTATGTGAGCTAATCTTTTGTGCCACATTTCTAATTCTGATAAGGTTTGTCCTCCATAATTGAAAAGTGCTATATTTCTAGTATCTTGTACTTCAAATGTAAAGAGTCTAACTGTCTTTTCTCGTTTGGCTATCTTCTTGAATCCTTGTTGAGGATCTTCAACAAATCCTCCATTCCTTATAAACCTTACCTACAAGCCTTTTTCTACAATATGTCCTAGACTTATCAAGTTCTTGGTTATGGTAGATACATACAATACCTTACTGAGTAGATTCATGTTTCCATCTGAAGTTTTCACATTCCCAATCTTTTCAATTGAGTGCCTTGTTGTACCTCATGCTTGTTCCTTGGATCCTCCAAGTCAGATAGCAATACCACATTCCCTACTACATGATTTGAACAACTAGAATCTATATAAAACACATGCTCATCTTCTCTTGAGTATAATTGTTGTAGTCTCTTCTTCTTTTATAGCCTCCTTGATTATTGTAGTTGTTTTAGTAGCTATTACTATTTAGATATTAGGATTTAGCTATTATGAATTAGTTATTACGAAATACCTATTATGAATTACCTATTATGAATTAGCTATTGCGAACTAGCTATTGTGAATTAGCTTTGCCAAATTAACTATGAAGAATTAGCTAGTACGAATTAGCTATTATGAATTAGCTATTACAAAATAGCTATTATGAATTATCTATTACACACTAGCTATTACTACTCAGCTATGATGAATTACCTATTATGAATTAGGAATGATGAATTAGCTATTATGAATTAGCTATTACTAATTAGGTATTATTAATTAGCTATTACTATTTAGCTATTACGAATTAGCTATTATGAATTAGTTATTACGAAATAGCTATTATGAATTAGCTATTACGAATTAGCTATTACAAATTAGCTATTGCAAATTAGCTATAACGAATTAACTATGAAGAACTAGCTAGTATGAATTAGCTATTACCAATTAGCTATTACCAATTAGCTATTACTAATTAGCTATTATGAATTAGCTATTACTAATTTGCTATTATTAATTATTTATTACGAATTAGCTATTAGGAATTACAAATTAGCTATTGTGAATTTGCTCTGAGGAGATAGCTATAACAAACTAGCTATTACTGATTAGCTTGTTACTAATTAGCTATTACTGATTAGCTATTATAGATTAGCTATTATTGATTAGCTATTACTCATTAGCTATTATGAAAGAGCTATTACAAATGAGCTATTATGAACTAGCTATTATGAATTAGCTATTACTAATTAGCTATTACTAATTAACTATTACTAATTAGCTATTGCTAATAAGCTATTACTAATTATCTATCATTAATAAGCTATTACGAATTAGCCTTTACTAATTAGCTTGTTACTAAGTAGCTATTACGAAGTAACTAGTTCCTGGTTAGTTGTTTGGAATAAGCTATTATTAATTAGCTTGTTACTAATTAGCTATTACTAATTAGCTAATTGTTCGATAGTTGTTAGTAGTTAGCTGTTACTAATTAACTTGTTACTAATTCCTGATTACTAAGGATCTAGTTTATCACTAATTGTTTGCAATAAGTCATCCATCAACTATCTCTTTCTTACTCTTCAACCCTCTAATGGAACACTAATCTAGCTGGTTTCATTGTGCTAGGGAGTTGCTCGTACCTCAATAGGAACAATTATCGACAATGTTGATACTGCATATGATAGAGAGCTTGGGACAAGTGAAAATGTTGTACGTACACCATTTTTGAAAGTAAGACTTTTGCCCAATCTTCATCATCGAAAGAGAAAGAAAATATTCCATCCTTCCTCCAAACACCATCCGATCCTTGTCCAGTTGACAATATGCATGATGCGGAGTCCACATGCATTGACTTTTATAGTGTTCTAGAAGGAATGATTGAGAATGTTCTTGATCCAATTAGTAGCTCAGATATTCATCTAGCTAGTCATAACTCTATTGTTGATAAAGAGGTTCCTCTTTCTATCCACATGTCTATCGCTACTCAGTTTGAATCTAGCCTAGGGTCAAATACTGATCTTTGAAAGCAAGCTCCTCTGCCAACTAATGATCCCATTGTTTGTTCAAACAAAGGTCATCTAAAAAATCCAATGTTTGATCCTAATCAGAGTCCAAATAGAATTGTTCTTCAAATGAATGCTACAAGTAAAACCTCCTCAAAGCAAAACTATTGTAACCCAGCCTCAGTTTCTGAGCCTCAGTTTCTCACATGTGTGGATCTCCAACAAAGGTTGTAGGTGTTCATGTACAAGAGGATGCCACTCTAGTGCAGTTTATGGCAAATGCAAAACAAAATTTGCAAGCACCTGCGAAACGTTACAAGAAGCCAAGCCATTTGCACCCAATTACAAGGCAATAGACTACTCGGTCACAGTTGAACGGAGGCACTATACCTGATATAGAGGATCTTTTGATAGTACCAGTGTTCACCCTCTTACATGATTGTCCTTTGTAATGGTTACTATCCCCATGTGTGGCATCAGCCAAATCTATTAGCTACCAGCACAATTTGTGATCAACCTATTTTGTATCGATGTTATTAAAATATTTTGTTGTCTTTGCCTCATATTATATACCCTGTACATATTTGATAGCTCAATTGTGTCATTGATTGTAATGATGTAAACAATTTTTTTGGTATTATATGGGCAAAATGGCATTTGTCCATAACTTAAGCACCCATTTGGAAGTAATTTGAAGTCTTAATGCCATCAGAAACATTAGGAATGCATTTGTATGAATTTTACAATCGTTCCTCTCATGATGCCTTTTCATGATGATATGATTTGGATACTAGTAAATAGTTTCAAAGTGAGGAAATTGATTTCACTATTTAGTTGTATTATTCACCTTCTTACAACACCTCTTTGTAATGGTTACTATCCGCATGTGACATTGTACAAATCGATTAGCTCTCATAGGGTTTTTTATTTAGCCTATTTTGTAATTATGTTATTTATTGTATTTATCCTATTCTATACAATTTTTGATAGACTAATAGTGTCATTGATTGTAAGTTGTAAAGATGTTTGGCTTATAGGTCAGATAAAGAACAAAGTTCCATCCACAACTGCCACAAAATACAATCTTATATCCTCAGCAAGTCAATGTCAGGTTGCAACAAAAGTTGAGCACAAAGATGCTCAATAAGAGAAAACACTAAACAAAGTATCAGTTCCAACTCAAACTAATCCTATTTCAACTCAAACATGTCCTATTTCAACTCAAACTAATCTTATTGCAACAGGAGTTGAGTATAAAGTATCAGTTTCAACTCAAACTGATCCTATTTCAACTCAAGCATGTCCTATTTCAACTCAAATTGATCTTATTAGAACAATAGTTAGAGCAGAAAGTATCAGTTTCAACTCAAACTAATCCTGTAGTAGTGTTTACACCAAAAGGCAATCAAGAGACTAAACAAATACTAAGCACGTCAAAAAACGAAAGAGGTTAAATCATGTGATAATGGAAACGGAATTTATTGAGATAGAAAGGGACCCTCCAAAGATTCAACGTGGCTTGATAGAGGAGGAGATACAAGAATTGAAACCTATTCAAAAGGATTTACAGCCTAGGGCTCTGATTCTAGAAGTTGAAGTATTTATCAATATCCGAAGTAAGCAGGCCTTTCTTGACAGTAATGCTTTTCTTCAATGGTGCCTTGAACATTTCAATGTCTGGATTTGGAGTGCCTATGATCTAGAGAAGGTAAAAAAATGTATTAATACAAGCTTCCCAAAGTTGAGGAGCAAATTTATGGATATTTGGAGGAGAGATCAGTGTTTTTCGAATTTTTCAATCCATTTCAAGCAACTGGCTCATTTTCGGGACAAGAATGTGGAGTGCGGGCCTGACAATACATTGATAATTGATACTACTACTTACATGTTCTTTTACAACATTAGAAGATGTTGTCTAACATTATCGAGGATGACAATCAGTGAAAGAGGTATCTATTTGTGAGGATGTCTTTGTGATCAACTTTGGAAATGGTTAATAGCCCCAAATCGTATTGAGTATGCACATATTATTTTGAGATCAGTTCCTCTTGATGAAGAGAGTTTGTCTATATATCATGGAAAACATCGAGAGCATAATCGAGACAAAAATAATCAAGATTACAGACATAATCAAGATTATAGACAAAAACACTGAGTAATGTCAACTCTAGGGTGGTTATGAATGGTTATGTTTATCAACTCTTCAATCTTTATAGATCTATTAGACAGGGTTGTCCCCATGCTCCTCTTTTGTTTCCTATTTCTAGTGATGCTCTGGGATGGATAGTCAAAGATAAACCTGAACAAAGAGTGATTAGAGGTATTTCTATGCTTGGATGAAAGTTAAAGAGGGTTATACCTTAGATCCAGTGTTTTCTTATAATCTCTGGTTTTTGTCACAGGATTCATTATGGACTTGACGGGTGAATACTGAAGAAGCTTTTCCTTTGAATGTTAAGATGAATAAGTGGAGGTAAAAAGCCTTTAACTCATGGAATAGCCTTATCTCTGGGTAGGATATTGTGGATCCTTTCTTCATTAATGACATTGCTGGTTTTTCTCTTGGTTGTAGATCAGAGGGAGCTGCACGTGAAAGCCATGGATAAGTGCAACCACTACAAAGAGCTTGAGATACAAACGATTTCTATGGATATGTTCTAGAATTGCAAGAAAAAACATGTGCTTATAGATCAGAGGGAGTTGCTCGTGAAAGCCATGGAGAAGTGCAACCATTGCAAAGAGCTTGAGCTACATATGATTGCTATGGATATGTTCGAGAATTTCAAGAAAAAAACAGGTTCCTTTCCTAATTTGGTCAAGAGGGTGAATCAAAAGTGGAATCTCTAGTGGGCTGCTCATCAATGGTTCTATAGATTTCAGGTCATTTGGGCCCTTCCTCTTGTGAATAAGCACTCGATCTTATTGTGGATTATCATTCACCAGGGCCTATGGAAAGGGAGCAGAGCTCATAAATTAAATTTGGGGAATGGCAATTGTAATAGTGTGGCAGGTTGGAGGATCTTTCTCACCTATTCATGGAATGCTTTCATGCTCATAAGTTCTCGTCCCCTCTTAATAATCTCTACCTCACCCTTGGCTAACCAATAATGGGTTGTACCCCTTGCTCTGGCACACATGGAGAGCACAAATATTATGGAACATCTAGAATGGAAGAAATAAAAGATTCTTTGGAGATGGTAGTAGGAATCAAATCTACAATAGTTGGAAACAAATGAAGTTTGTTGGACAGGCCTAACTTTCTAGTATCTCTGATGATCCTATGCATCAAGCCATGTATCCAAAAATCATATTTAATGTTAGAAACCAATAGGGGATAGTCACTCTCTCTAAGATGTATCATCCCAAGAGTTTTACAATGTATTAGTACCTTTTTGGTAACTGCAGGTGAGGGCCTGCTCCCTACACAGCTATACAATATTTCCTAAATTTAATTTAACCTTTTTTTTCCATAAAAAAGAAACTTTTAAGTCTATGGATGGATTCAAACTATTCCGATGGTACATAAAATGGCATTTCCTTCTAAAATCATGCTTCCACCCTCACATCAATTCATCTATTTCACGGGTGCATGTTTTGTTCTAAGGCGGGTAAGCTGCCACACTTTTTTTTTCTTTTGAAATGGAGATACAGCCAAAGCCTACTCCCCCGAACTTTAATTTTGAAATTGCAACTGTACAAGTGAACGGGCATAGTACCCATGGTACCCCCCATATCCCACAAAGCAAGGGTTAGATGGTTTTTAGACTACCCAAAGGCGACACACACCCAAGAGTTAGTTTCAACATATACAATTGGTTTACACTAGCTTTAGACTCACATAGTGTCTTGTCGTAGCTAGGGATTGAACCCCCACCCCCACCTCAAGAGGTGGAGAGCCAATCCAACTAAACTAAGCCACACTTTTTTTTTGAGAGAACAAAACAAATGAATATTAATTTAGAAGAGTTGCAAACTATGCTAGGGGCAAACCCTCACCAAATATAGATAATCAATCCACCCTTTCTTTGAGACAACAAGAAGATTAAATAAATGATGGTATGTGTAAGTGTACTGAGGGCAATATCCTAGGCAAGGGTCCCAGATTACAATAAATACTCATCAAATATTGTTGGAGCAGGGAACATACATCTGGGCATGAAACAAGTCAAAGAGATACAAAGGTTTCTGATACACAAGCTCATGTACATGCAAAAATCATGTCCAAACTAGAACTAGAGTACAACTTAAGTAACGAATCTCTCCACTAGTTGGGGGAGATGTTATACAGATGTTTAGATGGTTGAAAATCCTTAGGAGGTGTTGTCTTGATAACATGAAGACACCTCACTGCAATCTCTTTGAACCCTCTAAAGTTCTTAAATTTCTGCAACATGTATCTAGCAACATCAGCAAGTTCAACAGGCTCGTGGGAAGTGCATTGAAGAAGCATATCTTACAGCACCTTTTTGTGCAGCAACAATACCTTAAGACAAGTAGGTGATAAGTTAGTGATATCCATTATAACAGTCCTGAATTGTTGGAAGTTAATGTACATTTGATACCTTTCCAGCAAATCATTTCTGGACTTAGCATTTTTGTATAGTTTGGGTAAAACTTTTTTAAGCTAGATTGATAGAGCTTGGTAAGAGCTATCTAGTGGTATGCTTCATTTTTCCATCAAAGGTCAGAGCAAGGAGATAATCCGAACGGCTATCCAATCCAAAATGGAGGAAAAGTAGAGTGTGAAGTCAAAAGTTCAAAAAGCTAGGTTATAAGTCACTTTGGTCACAAAGCAAGAAATTTGAGAAATCCAAATTTACATCAATTGGGTAATGCATGCTTGGCTTCTCCTCATAAAGGGGGCCTTACAAAATGTGCATACAATCATGAGGGGTAGACATTGATCATATACTAACAAGCTATAGCAAAGAATCCAGTGCATCATGCAAGGACAAAGCATATAGAGGTACACTACCACTATATTCGAAAGTAGATAGCTAAGAAGCACATTGAGCTAGTTTCTTTTCCTTCTAGTGAGAATGTTGCAAATATATTTACCAAAGCATTGACTAGAGATAGTCATGAGATGATTTGCAGATTACTGAAAGCTTGTAACAATATGACATTGAAGGAGGGATTGTTGGAAGTCAATGTACATTTGGTACATTTCGAGCAAATCTTTTTTGGACTCAGCATTTTTGTATAGTTTGGCTAAAATGTTTTTAGGCTAGATAGATAGAGCTTGGTAAGAGCTATCTAGTGGTATGCTTCATTTTTCCATCACACGTCAAAACAGGGAGACAATCCAAACCCTAATCTAGCCCAAAATGGAGGAAAAGTAGATTGTGAAGTCCAAACTTCAAAAAGCTAGGTTATAAGTCACTTTGCTCCAAAAGCAAGAAAGTTTAGCGATCCAAATCAAAATCAGAAAAGTTTTTAGCAATGGGTGTTTAAAATACCACGAAAAGATATAAAAATAGCGATCGCTATTTTTAATGGTAAAAAGCTTATTTTTTGCTATATGGATCGTCCGTGCTTTATTTTGGGAGCTAAAACTATAAAAGAACCATATTGGGCACACTCTTGGACATAAGACATAACACAAGCTAGCTCTTGGAGTTCTGAAGCTTTGGAGGTGTAGTTTTGATGAAGGAGAGGCTACTCTCTTGGAGCAAGAGGTCTTCTACAAGGCGGTGGCAGCTATCTTTTGTAACTTAGCCTTATATTCTATTTTTAGGGTTTTTGTACCCTAATTTCAGAATTAGGGTTTGCTGATTTTTAGATTTGATGCACTATCTTGTGAGAATTAAGTACACTTCATTGCTCATTCACTTCACACACACTCAGATTATAACATCATAATCTGAATTTTGTATCATCATCTTCTTGGCTATTCTTCCATTAGTGAGTGCACCACATCATATGGTTGAGTAGTACTCCCATGTTGTAATTTGGACATCTATTTTTTTAGTGAGTAAACATTCAGCTTACGTTCCCTATCCTTGTCTCAAGATCTCTTTCTTTCTATCTCTCACATATCATCTTGATTGATTAAGTGTGTATGCTCAAAAGGTTTTAGTATTGGAACGATCTTGGGGCCCCAAATTCCAACATGAATGACCCCACCATTGACAATGAGGTCATTCCAGCTAGATTATCCCTTCTTGCACCACTTGTGCTCTTTGATTCCCATTTTGCAATTGTTCTAGAGAGATAGCCATCCAATCCAGATGCTTTCTTAAAGAACAAAGTCAGAATGCGTAAAGTACTTCTCATTAGGGCAACATGCCTTTTTAACCTCCATTCAAGCCTTCCATAATCTAGAACAAAGGGAACTGCCTACAAGAACAAAAGAGTGAGGAGACACAATAGTATCCCCTAAAGAATGATGTTGCCAGGATTTATAGTTTTCTATATAAAAATCTTTAGTGTTTTGTTTTTATGAGGTTAGCCCATATGTTAGAAGAATCCAGGGATCTAGCTATCCATTTAGCATCTATATTAGGAGGCAACAGATGTTGCAAGCCCCCTTAGAAACTTTCTTATGATGAAGGTTGCCATCCCACAAAAATCTCATGGCAAGGGAAATCACTTGGGAGAAGTACTTCTTATTACTAGGCATCCAACTAGCACTCCACCATTTGTTTTTGGGAGAAACAAAAAACTAGATATTAATGAAGAAATGTACAATTGTATGAGGGGCAGGTTCCCCCATCGGAGATACAAGGCAGAGGACAAGAAGTCCTCATAACTACAAGAGCATAACAGCAAGAGCTAGATACAAAGGCAACATAAAGATAATTAGATCTAGATACACCGGTAAACCATCTCCATCCTAACAAAAAAGTACAGAGATAGCAGGAAAACCCTCCACTAACTTGGAGGGGTGACTTTGAGGTGACCTGAGAGATTGAATTCATCTGAAGGGGTAGACTTAATGGTTTGTATGCTCTGCCTACCCATGGCTTGAAAGCCTTTGATAAAAGAGTATATGAAGGAATTCTTGGAGTTTGACAGGTCTTCTCTGAGAGCAAATTAGGAGTTTGGTTTCTAGCATATCTCTGTGAAGCTTCAACACGTGCAACTAACAAGGGGATAAATTAGTAGAATCAAACAAATGAGTATCAGTCAACACATCAGATCGAGCATAAAAGTCACTCCATTTGACAAAACCCTACGCAAAACATTTATGCTCTCTAATAATTAGCTTGCCATTGTTCTAAAGGGACAATCAGCAAGCCGAAGCACTTTCTTGCATAAAGAAGTCAGTAAAAGCAAAGAATTTTTCATTTGGACTACTATGCTTTTCCACCATCATCTTAGCTATTACTAAGTAGCTAGTTCTTGGTTAGCTGTTTGTAATTAGCTATCGCTAATTAGCTTGTTACTAATTAGCTACTACTAAGTAGCTTGTTACTAATTAGCTATTGCTAAGTAGCTGGTTCTTGGATAGTCATTTGTAATTAGCTATTACTAATTAGCTTGTTACTAGTAACCTATTACTAAGTAGCTAGTTCTTAGTTAGTTCTTAATAATTAGCTATTACTAATTAGCTTAATAGTAATTAGTCATTACTAAGTAGCTGGTTCTTGCTAAGGTTTTTGCAATTAGCTATTACTAATTAGCTTGTTACTAATTTTCTATTAAAAGTAGTTGGTTCTTGGTTTGCTGTTTGTAATTAGCTATTATTAATTAGCTTGTTACTAGTTACCTATTACTAAGTAACTGGTTCTTAGTTGGTTCTCAGTAATTAGCTACTACTATTTAGCTTATTAACAGTTAGTTATTATTAAGTAGCTAGTCATTAGTTAATTGTTTTTAATTAATTATTTCTAATTAGTAATAATAAGTAGCTAGTCATTAGTTAATTGTTTTTAATTAATTATTTCTAATAATCTATTACTAATTATCTTTTTACCAATTAGCTATTTATGACTAAGTAGCTAGTTCTTAGTAAGTCATTAGTAATTATCTATTACTAATTAGCTTGTTAGTAATTAAATATTACTGAGTAGCTAGTTCTTGGTTAGCTGTTTGTAATTAGCTATTACTAATTAGCTTCTACTAATTAGCTATTACTAAGTAGCTATTTCTTGGTCAGTTGTTTGTAATTAGCTATTACTAATTAGCTTGTTACTAGTTACCTATTAGTAAGTAGTTGGTTCTTAGTTGTTAGTAATTAGTTGTTACTATTTAACTTGTTAAGAGTTTGTTATTATTAAGTAGCTACTTCTTGGTTAGTTGTTAGTAATTACTAATGATCTTGTTACCAATGAGCTACTACTAAGTAGTTCGTTCTTGGATAGTTATTAGTAATTAGCTATTACTAATTAGCTCCTTACTAAGAAGCTATTACTTAAGAGCTAGTTTCTTGGTAAGCTGTTTGTAATAAGCTATTTCTAAATAGCTTGTTACGAGTTAGCTATAACTATTAGCTTGTTACTAGTTAGCTATTACTATTAGATTGTTACTATAAGTTGTTAGTGGTTCTTGTATAATTAGCTAAAATCATGAATTGATGATTGAAAATAGGATTACTTGAGATACATCAAGAAGGTGAATAGGGTGCTCGAAATATTGATTTTTGCCAACTTGTGTGCCGCTTATATCCTTCTTATTTGGGGACATCCTACTCTTTGTTGTCCAAAACATGATAATGAGATGCTTGACCACTTGTGTGATACATGTGGTACGTGTTGCCCTACGAGTTGCCTTCAAAAAACTATGATTAGACTCACCTGTACTTAGCCATCCAATCATATCATACATGACTTTCATGCTTATCTCACAATACCCTAGAAAGTCTTGAAATAATTATCTGATTTGTTGATTAATATGCATCAACTATTTATACCCATCATCCATGTTGATCTCTTCAACAAATGGTCATCAGAATTCTTTCTCATACTTTGTAGTGTATTCCGAAGATTGGTGAAAAGGGCACATGTTACATGATCTTTGTTACTGCCCATTGCATCAAGAAGTTGCCCAATACATGGACTTTGCAACATTCTATTTAGTGCCTCACTTTTATCTTCACAACATAAGCGTCTAGTTTGATTGTTAAAATACTTGATGATCTTATCCACAATGCCATCCAAGTTGCTTGAACTGCAATTAGCATTATGCTCCACATAAGTGCCCGACCTTGACGTTATTGTGTCTCTATATTTTCTTTTCTTTTCCTTCTAATAACATCTTAATGCTTGGTGATCACTATCCACTACTGGTATTGTATTAATTTCCATCAGTTCGCTTGTCCTAGATTGCCCTGCATCAACACACTACAAATGATGAAGAAACCATAAAATACAATAACATCTACCACTCATCAATCCACTTTATTATATTGACTTTACATTGAGTATGCTCATCTGATATCATTATGTGCTCCATCACTTACATATGTAGACTTGTTATACCACTTTTAAACCTAAAACAATCATCCAAAGCGTAACATAGATTCAATGAATGAACAATATGAAACTAAATGGAAATTGTTAGGCGTACTTTTAAACCTGCAACAATCATCCACAATATGATATGCTACTCGTATATACTTTTCTTTTTTTTAGAGAAGAAGAAAAAAGTAGATTGATGAGGCAATTGTACAAAATGTGCAGGGGCCAAGAACCCACACATCACCATAAAATCAATGTCATCAATCTTTACAACGAGAAGTTACACCATCTGACCATACCCAATGTTGGCTTAAGTCAAGGTTTAGCTCTCTCAGCCATTGCCAATGTAATTGGAAACACTGTTGCACAAAAAAGGTGTCATGCTTCTTGTCATCAAATATGAAGATGTGGATTACCCTTTTAAGAATGATCTCCAAACCAAAATATTTGATATGCACAAAAATAGTTATCTGTACAAACTCAAGATGTAGCACCTATAAAAAATGTGTATAGTGATGGAGTCCCTCTCACTCTTCCCCACTCAACATGCAAAACATAGAAAAATGCAAAGGCAAGAAGAGGTACTCTAGCATATTATCCAACATGCAGTGTGTAGAAAAATAGTTATCAATCTTCCCCACTCACAACGCAGCGTGCAGAAAAAATGCCTATAGTGATGGAGTCCCTGTCACTATTCCCCACTCAACATGCAACATGCAAAAAAACTCCCAAGCGAGATGAGGTACTGCGGCAAATGGTGGTGCAAAGTACACAAGCCTTCACACTTGGCTAGGCATTGAAGGAAGAATGTACAATTACTTGATGAAGCATAGGAATCATTGCTTGTAACTTTGGATCATTTACCATGTGTAAATGGTTAAACCATTAAGAATCTTGTAAATCCAATAAATTTGTGGAGTTAGGAGAATACTATGTTACGAGTTTTCAATGAGAGAATATCTCCTAGATTACAGGAGACACTTTAGTTGGAGCCAAGTTTGAAATTCAAATTCAAACTTCAGAAAATGATCTCTTATAAATGAGCTTATAAAACGTGCGACTTTTTAGTGCCTCATTGACAGTGTTCTTCATTATCACTTGTTGTAGCTAAGTGTCTAATATCATTACTCACTTAGAATACTATCACTTGGCATTGTCTCTATGGCAATTATCATGTACAACATTGTTCTATGCTGAATTTACATTATTGATTATATTTTTCTACTTCTCTACCATGTCTACCAAGAACAATGATATTTGCATGACCATATCTCTATAATCTCTCCATCATTTTTCATGTTCTATAGCTTGTTAGAACCATCTCCAAGTCCAATTCAAGCTGTCATATTTTTAAGGTACTTGGGTCAGCCAATTCGGAGAAATCTGCATCGAAGTGTTCTCTTGTCATTCTCTGTGTAGCTCCTAAAAAATTGTGGGTAAGCATCCAATTGCTAAAGTGATTGCTTAGTGTATGGTTTATCATTTTAAGTGAGTCTAATTGGAAGCATTAGCTATCTAAGCTAATTAGATACAATCAAAAGGAAGTTTCCTAATTGCTAGTATACTGTGAGTAGTGAGCAAAATATCTAGTAGGTGGCAAAACCAAAATAGCAAGTTTTTGTTCACTAGCTATTTGTAAAGTGATCTATTTTGATCAACTTGTTTGAGGAATCAACTCCAAAGGACATAAGCACTTATTTCATGCCATTTTCAAGCTTCAAAGGACCTATTTCAAAAATATGAAGAGAAATAGGGCAGGTACAAAGCAGGGTTTGGTAGTACCAGCTCATCCTCTTGTGGTATCCATCCATCTTCTCCAAGAGTTGTATCAGAGCAAGTTGAGGCAGAATGGGAGATGGTTTTCCTTCATTTATTGATAAATTGGATAGGAACAATTATCGAGCATGATCCTTGAGGATGAAGGCATATTTGCAAGGAAGGAGTCTCTATGGATACATATTAGGAGGTGAAGTGATGCCCATTTTCATAAGAAAAGGACAACCTACAAGAGAGGAGCATGAAAGAGTCAACTCGTGGTGTGCCAAAGATGCTTTAGCAAGGTCATATCTACTTAAATATATCTTTGACTTTCTTCTTCCACACATTAGGAGTTGTAAAACTTCCCATGAGACTTGGGATACATTGTTTTCATATTTTTCTTCCAACACAAGAGCTAGAAAAAAACAATTATGGATTGAGTTTACTACTCCAAGCAAGCAACCCAAGCAGAATGTTTCAGAGTTTGTGACCAAAGTCAAAGATGTGGCTGATCAATTCGTAAGCATAGGAGAGGAGATTGAAGAGTAGAAAAAAGTGAGGCTAATAATCAATGGCATCAAGGGAGATGATAAATAAGAAGCCTTCACAATTGCTATGGAGTTATACATGGACATGTAGATTCTAGATCTTACCACACTCATGGGACAACGCTTCACGCATGAAGCCAAGCTCAACAAAATTTGAGAACTATCAAGAGGTAACAAATCTTCTACCTATACACAGATAAAGAAAAGTCTGAAGTGAAAGGGAAAAGCAAAAAGATTGAAGATGAAGCTACTACTTCTCAAGCTAACTTTGCAGAGAGAGGTAGGAACTCAAGCGGAAGGGGCAGAGTAGGTAAGCAAGGTAGGGGGAGACCTTTCAACTCTTCCCCATGCAACATATGTGGATTGTCTAATCACACTATATATGACTGCTATAGAAACTTCAAGAATTAGAGAGGAAGAGGATATCAAAGAGATGGCTACTCACAATAGGGAGGAAGATTCAACCATAAACAAGGCTACAACCATCATTACAACAACAATTACAATAACAACTATCAAGGTGGATACAAATCAACAAACGACTTCAACAACTATAGAGAGGATCAAGAGGATTCCCTTCTCATTATCAGTATGACTTCAAAACAAGGTATGAATGATGAGCACCTCTTCATATTGAGGAACCCAAGGGGAAACACCAAGTACAAACATGTGATGACACCAAGCATTCAACGGTTAAGGTAGAAAATATCAAAACTTTTGATGGGAATAGAAATCTATTGAGCAGGGTTCTTTATGTAATCACCACGAATCCGATGAGTGTTGGATAGATAGTGGAAAAAGATTTGCACGTTAGGTTCAGCAAATATGGAGCTTTTGTGGAGGACTCCTGACATGGATTCAAGAGAATTTCCAAGGAAGAAAAAACAGGTAGAATATTTACAGTTGAACGTGAGGACACTCGAAACATTGCACTTTATAACTACAAGGATCAAACATTGTCTGAGCTTGAGGTTTTGCATAAAATATTAGGGCATATTGGTGAGAGAACCTTGAAGCAAATATGTAGAGATCAATGTGTGCTTGGGATACCTAATGTATCCAAGCAACATATGATCTATAAATGTGGTGCTTCTCAATTTGGTAAATGACACAAGTTACCCTTCACAAAGAAAGGCTACATGCATGAGGACTATTTGGAACTTGTCCACAGAGATGCGTGGGGACCAAGCAAGGACCCTCCGAATTCAGGCTCAAGGTATTATGTATTATTCATTGATGATTCTAGTAGGTGGACTATCATGTCCTTTATGAAACATAAAGATGAAGTGTTCAGTTGCTTCAAGAAGTATCTTGCACTTGTAGAAAATCAAACAGGAAGATGTCTAAAAAGGATAAGGTGAGATGGAGGAGATGAGTACTTCTCCAATGAATTTGATGCACTCTTGCAGGACAGAGGTATCAAAAGGGAGATTACAACAAGGTACACACTTGAGCAAAATGGGGTAGTAGAGAGGCGAAATAGGTTGATTGTGGAAATAGCTAGATCAATGCTTAATGAAAAAATGTTACCAAATTATTTATGGGCAGAAATTGTATCTATTGCCAATTATCTTATCAACAAGTCTCCATCCAAATCTCTTGAAGGTATGACACCATATGAAGCATGGAATGATTGAAGGCCATCACTTAATCATTGTAGAATATTTGGATGTGATGCTTATGTGCATGTTCCATCTCAAAATCAGAGGTAAGCTAGACCCTAAGGCAAAAATGTGCATCTTCATAGGGTATGATTTAAATCATAAAGGAAACAGGTTTTGTAATCCATCCAGCAAAGGCGTTATGGTCAGTAGAGATGTTGTGTTTCATGAGAATGACTCTTGGTTTGAAAGTGAATGCAGGGAGGTCAAATTGCCATATGACTTAGAAGAGGAATTTCCAAGCCTCACCAAGGAGGACCCAAGCCAAATTGAAGACATCAAATCAGATGATGAAGACGCCATCAACTTGGAGGATTTTAAAGCATGGAAATCAAAAGGCAAGGCCAAAATGAAGAGGCTAGAAGACTTACCTGAATCATCTAACCAAGATCTAAGGCGATCACAAAGGGAGAGGAAGAATCCAATCAGATATGGATATGATACATCATTAGTTACTAAGCATTCCATTTATCTTGATAAAGATTTGTCACTTGAAGAGCCTTCTTCATATGAAGAAGTAAAGACCAAGGCAGAATGGAAAGAAGCCATGGATGAAGAAATAGAGGCACTCCAATAGAATGATACTTGGGAACTAGTACCCAAGAAGGCATCAATAAAAGTAATTGGTTATAGATGGATTTACAAAATCAAGAGGAACTTAGATGGATTCCTAAACAGGTATAAAGATAGACTTATGGCTAAGGGTTTTGCACAAACCCAAGGAGTTAATTATGAAGAAACTTTCTCATATGTGGCTAAAATGCCAACCATCACTGTATTGGTAAGTGTGGCTGCATTTAGGAATTGGAATATGTATCAATTGGATGCAAAAAATGCTTTTCTAAATGCGTAGATTTCAGAGGTGGTTTAAATGGCTCAACCTCTAGGTTATGAAGACCCAAGCAACTTAAAGTATGTGTGCAAATTGAAGAAAGCTCTTTATGGTTTGAAGTAGGCCCCTAGGGTATGCAACCATAGGTTAATTGCATACCTTCAAGACCAAGGATTCTTGATGAGCAAGGCAAATTCTTCTCTCTTTGTCAAGAGAAGTAATTCCGAGCTGATATATTTATGTGTTTATGTTGATGACATCATACTTAGAGGTAGTGATGCCAATGGCATCAAACAAATCAAGAACCTTACGATGAAGGAGTTCAAAATTAGTGACCTAGGGTTGCTGAAGTATTTTCTTGGACTTGAATTGGTGTACACAAACTCTGGAATTTACATTACTCAAAGGAAGTATGTGCAAGACATGTTCAAGAAGTTCCACTCGGAGAATGCAAAGATAGCTAGTACCTCTGTGGAGGTAAATCATAAATTGAGTGCTCATGAAGGTGATTTTCTTCAAGACATTGTAGGTTATCAAAGCATAGTTGGAAGTCTAAACTATGCAACTTTGACAAGGATTGACATAGCATATGGAGTAAGTGTTTTAAGTTAATTCATGCATAAACCTACAACACCTCACTTGGAAGCTGCCAAAAGAATTTTGAAGTATCTCAAGCGTACTCAAAATCAAGGTTTATACTTTCTATACACATCAGATTTAGACATCAAGCTATACACAGATCCAGATTGGGCAGGTTGCAAGGATGACAGGAGGAGTACTTCTGGTTATCTTTCTTTTGCAGGTGATAAGCCCATTTCATGGTCTTCCAAGAAGCAACCTACTATTGCTCTATCTTCAACAGAGGCTAAATATAGCGGGTTAGAAAATGCTACATAATAAGCCATATGGATTAGATTTCTCTGCTCAGATTTGAGACCACACTTCAACTCACCTATGATCTTTTGTGACCATACAATTCTTTGCATCTTGCAACCAACCCTATCTATCATGCAAGAATGAAGCATATAGAAGTAAACTACCATTATGTTAGAGAGAAGCTATTGAGAAAGGAGATTCAATAAACATATGTATCTACAAACATGCAATGTGCAGATTTGCTAAGAAAAGCACTTGATGGTACTAAACTCTATAGGTTCACATCCATGATTGGATTATAGGACATTCAAGAAGACTCATGAAGAAATTGAAGCCAAGATGTTTGGCTTGAGGGGGAGTTGTTGGTGCAAAGTACACATGCCTTCACACTTATATCATTTCTCACTTAGGATACTATCATTTGGCATCATCTCTATGCCAATGATCATGTAAAACATTGTTCTATAATACATTTATATAATTGAGTATATCTATCTACTTCTTTGCCATGTCTACTCAAAGAGTGATATTTGCATGACCATATCTCAGTGAGCTCTCCACCATTTTTCATTTTCTATAGCTATTTTGAACCAAATCAAAGTCTACTTCAAGCTGAGAAATTTTGAAGGCATTTGGTTCAGCCAATTCGGAGAAATCTGCATCAAAGTGTTCTATAGTCATTCTCTGTGTAGCTCCTAAAAAATCGAGGGTAAGCATTCAATTGCTAAAGTGACTGATCAGTGTATGGTTTATCATTTTAAGTGATACCACTTGCAATCATTAGCTATCTAAGCTAATTAGATAGCATTAAAAGGAATTTTCCTAATTGCTAATGTAATCTGAGCACTCAACAAAAGATCTAGTAGGTGTCAAGACCAAAATAGCAAGCTTTTGTTCACTAGCTTTTTGCAAAATAATCTATTTTCATCCACTTGTTTGAAGCATGAACTCCAAAGTACATAGGCACTTATTTGGTACCATTTGCAAGCTCAAAAGGCGTACTTCACAACTCTGAAGAGAAATAAGGCAGGTACAAAGCAGGGTTTGGTTGTACCAACTCATCCTCTGGTGGTATCCATCCATCTCTTCCAACACAAAAGAGGAGGGAGTTGGAAAAGCATTCCTACTCTGTAATGCACAAAAATAACATCAAGCTTTGTAATGTTTTTTTTGTCCCAAGGGTACATGTTGGTGGTGGCTTCCAAAGTCTATTTCTAGCTCTTAACAGAGTCAATCTTCCACTTCAACTTGGGCTAATAGTATCCAATAAGAGCTTCTGGGAACCTCAAGCACAATGAGTTGAAGCAAATGTGATGACAGATCCGATTCTCAGAGTTGATTAAAATCTCTCATTTTGTGTTGCGCACATACGTCTTCCATCGCCCATCAAGACAATTACTCAAAGATTCTATCGTGACTCGTTACAATAGCCTAGGATCAAGAAAACAGCAACAAAGAAAACTTCTACCTTGCACGCTCCATAACGAATGTATGGCTACCAAAGACAACAATGAGCTATGCAAAAAAAAATCCCACGTGAGATGAAGTACTGCGGTAGACTCTCTAACATGCAGCAAGTAGAAAAACCCACGTCATGAATGCTCCACACTCCAGAATGCATATTGCGGCCTACTCTTGCCCCACGACCTCGCTTTTAGTTCTCTTTCAATAACTATTGCACAATGATCAGCTAAGAAGGATCACATTTTTCTAGCTAATTAACTATGTCCAAGACATGACTTTTTATAAACATTAACATGCTGTCACCCCCTCATGGGCTACTTATCTTTGTACATTCTAGTGGTACTACATTGATCATTGTGTGTTGTCATCCAAGCTTCTTCTTCTTCCTTATGTTGTTTGTGTGCTTCCACATATGTCTAACGCCAACAATTGGTATCACAGCAGGTCATCGCTTCATCTAGGGCATCATCGTCACCTCTCTAGTTATAGTGCCAAAATCATGATCTGAGCTCGTTTTGACCTCCGAACGCACTATCATAGTGCTTGTGTAGGCTATTTTGTGTTTTTATGCCAAAGGTATATACCAATTTTGGTTCACTAGTATAAGCGTCTAAAAGTTTGCTACAAGTTTAGTAGAATTCATCTGGGCAGTTCTCTTCAACTTTTTGAGATACAATCAATTTTTTGCATCAAGGTATTTTAGGCATCAGCCATGGCAGAAAGCAGTAATGTATTTGTTATGTTGGCTATTGAGGATAAGTTGGATGGTATCAACTACCCGTTATGGGCTTATATGATGCGACATGTATTGGTTGCAAAAGGATTATGGAACATTTTGCAAGGCATGGAAACACATCCCATTACACCTGTGAATACAAGTACTGCAAATACACATACTAGAGTTGATGGAGATGGTTTCAAAGATGGCGATATTCTCGAGATTCCTATTCATGTTGTGGTTTCTACTGTACCAACTACTTATCAAGTTTGTTGGGATAGTAGAGATGCTCACGCACGTGCATTGATAGCTTTGTGTGTTAAACATGCCATTATTCCTCACATTCGCTCTTGGAGAACAGCTACAAATGCTTTGGATACACTTACCACATTGTACCAGGTTAGGAATAAGGCTCGTGTTGTTTACCTCCAAAAATAATTGGAGAGTGAGCACATGACTGAAGGTGATTCTATGGGCAATTTTTTGACAAAGATCAAGGATTTGAAAGAACAATTGATTTTTGTTGATGAAGTTATACTAGATAACTCACTCAGTGTGCAAACCGTTCTCAATGGTCTTCCTGATTCATATTAGAGTTTTGCCTCGACTCTTTGTTTGATGATGAAAGGCAATCCAAATGCCTTGTCATTTGAGGAGTTAGTCTCTATTTTGTTGCACAAAGATTAGTCTAGGCAGAACATGTCCATCATGTGTGTTGTAGACGAAGCTTTCTTGGCTAGTCAGAAGGGAAAAGGTAAATGGAGCTCATCTATTAGCAAGCAGAAAACTGCAAAAATGCTGCATATTCGAAGAAGGAAGACACAAATGAGAAGAAATCAAAAAAGCAAAATTTTTTTTGCAAGTATTGTAAACGAAATGATTATATCATAAAGAACTATCCAGCACTTGTTGAATAAGAGGCACCATCTCCCATTTTACCTCAACTTGCTCTGATACCACTATTGGAAGAGATGGATGGATACCACAAGAGGATGAGTTGGTACTGCCAAACCCTTCTCCCTCTTTCTCTCTCTTTCTCTCTTTCGCTCTCTCTTTGTTTCTCTCTTTCAGACTATATCTCTTGCTCTCTCTTCTTCTCCCTATCCATCTCTCTCTTGCTCTCTCTCTCTCTCTCTCTCTCTCTCTCTCTCTCTCTCTCTCTCTTTCTCTACCTCACTCTCACTCACATATCTTTGGCTTCCCATTTTGTAGCATGGTATTGTAGGCATGCATGCATAGCAATAATATGGACAAATCCACACACAGAAATAGAGCTGCAGATAGAGATAGATATAAGGCACCATTGGATGCAATATCCTCCCACCTACTTTGTCAAATGTTTTTAGAGACTCTGTGTGAATTTATAGATCTCCACTACGTCCAACGGTAGAGTTACAACAAGGGGCCGCTTTAAAAAATATGGAACCATGAAGCAAAAGCTGCTTGCTTTTATTGTGATACTTAGTGTTATTTTTAAAAATCACTTTCTATAGTGATCATTATCTTTGAAGTGATATGTGAAATCTAACCATAGTCAGACTTCTATGTGGCTTTTCAATTACAAAATATACGGAAAAATAATCTCCCTTGTCATGTCCAAATTCATCTCACTCTCATGAACCTTCACCCAGTAAATGAAATTAGAAACCAAATAAAATCCTCACATTAAGCACAACGTAATGCAGCCATGAGGGTCACTACCATAGATAAAATAAAATAAAGTACAATCCAATAATTCAATATTTTCTATAATGCATAACATGCCTCGTTTTAAAAAGGAAACTAACCTTAGTAATAGGAAAGAAAACAAACGCAGATGGCAAGTCAAATGTCTCATCACTCAACAATAATAAGCATGGTCGATGTGAATAAAAACAGTCAAGGTTAGATTTACTTAATGTGATTGTGAGTGATATGCCATAATTGAATGATATTTATCTGAAGTAAGTGAAGTGTTACAAAACCATTTGGATTCTTAAACGGAATGCATTTTATATCTCACCGAATGTCTATGATATTGATGACAAATAATTTTGTATGGAGTTAATATTTTAAAATATTCTTCAATTATGGAAGGATCCTCAAAAATGCGAGTGATTAGTGGATATCCTTTGAATGCTTTTAAAAGACTAATATGAGAAGATCTCTCTATATTCCAATAACATGTTATAGGTACTCTAAAAGGATTTTCATTAATATTTTAAATAATTATAAATGTTCCACTCATCATGGTGTTAGTTATATTTTGGAATGTTGTGATTTTCAATCATCTCTTAATAATACTCAATCATACCCAATCATTTTCATTAAATTATTTTATTACTCTTTTAATATTAACATTATCAGTGTAACAATCTTGAACCTTTCAAGTAAGATCATGAACCTCATGAAGTACACAAATATGATCTTTAGTCGTAGAAGCATCCCTAGGAATACTAGGTGTAGTTATCATTATGGGATTGAAAAGCTTTTTATGATACATAATTTCAAAAGATGCACGACTAATAAAAATATGTGATTTGTACTTGTGAAAAAAAAATTCAAGTATTGATAGTCTCTCGCACTTGCTGCAAGGATTATTGATGGAATAAGGACATAATAAATCAAGAATATTGTTGTTGGTAGCCTCACTTTTCTCATATATTTCAGAATGAAATTCAAAACTTAAATCAATTATAAAGGGAAATTCCTTAAAACGTGCAACCCAAAAATTATAATAAAAGTAAATATCATGATCCACGGTGGAAATGACGATAATATGGCTAGCCTTTGGATGCATGGCTGAGGCTGCATTGAGAGCTTCCATAAGAAATCCTAAATCTATAGCCATTTTCACATCGCCAAAGGAGGCATATTTAGAATTCACAAGCAATCACTACAGAGTTGAATAGTCTCCAATCGACTATTGAGTTCTCTCTCTCTCTCTCTCTCTCTATACCGAGAATATGAAAGCTTCGTAAAGCATTCAGATCATGCCAAGCGGGTCATGGAGAGTTGCTTTCTTGACGTGTGAACTTAAATACAGTAGTCACAATAATACGAAAAGAAATGTTGAAGGTATCCAACTATTGGGGACTTTTATGTCTAAATAAGACTTTTGAGGCCCGGCGGCACATAACAAGCATGTGCATGTTAGAGAGAGAGAGAGAGAGAGAGAGAGAGAGAGAGGGCTCGTGACTGATTGTTCCGAAGTGACTTTTGAAAGCAGAAGTTATGATATTCCTCTTATATTATCGGGTCCTTATGGCGAGTGCCATCGGCAATTTAGCGGAGCTTAAGCGGCTAATAGACAAGCTTTCACAGGTACGGATCATTTGGGCCATTCTATTTATAGATGGGCTGACTCCAACATCTGCGGGAAAGATGTTCGACATCGCTATTATTTATATCTTCTGTTTCCCTTGTAAAAACACCGAGTATGCTAGAACACATCGTCTAAACGTCTCTCTCTCTCTCTCTGTCTCTCCCTCTCTCTAACTCTAAGAACATCGGTGTATTGGATTCTACGTTCTCCCTCTTCATTTATCAACAACAATACTAAAATATTGAGGTTGTATGAGCGAAACATGCCTTACATTGATTAGATGCATCAATCACCTTTCAAGGAGAAACGTCGGCTAGCAAGTGGGTTCATTTACGTTGCTGATTGGGAATATTGTTTTGGCAAACGAGAGAATTGGAGGCCAATGTGAGCCGTAGGCAATATACTACATGAATGATTATCCATAGTTCATGTTCAAGTCAGTTTCGCTATTAAGGTAGTTCAATGAAATAGGCTAAACATTCGTAACAATTTCAAGCAGCGCTAGCTCAATGGGTTGAGTTATTTGGGAGGTTGTAGGTTCATGCCCCGTAGGTTTTCAAGGCAAGACATTTTTCATTTACATATAATGATGAGAGGTGAAAGCCATCTTTGTTCTAAGATTAGTTGGTTTTCGGGCCCACTCGTTCAAATATGATCCCTCGGCCTATCTTTAGCATGTCCATACTCAGTCTCCACTCTTAGTAGACCTTCAAACTCTGTTCATTCCGAGTAGGTCGTAGATGTTTAAGCCTGCTTTTGTGGAAGTCAGAAAGTCCCATGGGTGCTACGCCTTTAATCATTGTACTTTCGAATCAGTTAATGGAATTAGGAAGAGTATACGACCACATTCAACTTCGTTTATATATATATTATATATATATATATATATATATATATATATATATATATATATATATATATATATATATATATATATATATATATATATATACGTCACAATAGATATATCTCCAAATTGCTCCTTCTTAAAGGATCTTAAAGGATCAATATTCATAACATTTCATCTACCAGCATTTTTTCTATTGCACATCATGGTTCATTTTGATACTCTTTGTCTCATGAAGCTATACAATAAAGAGTCTCTAGGTCATACACGTTTCTTCTACACTCAAAAAACCATTCTAAAAACGCTCATTTCTTAGCTTTATAGATTTCTCCTATATAATATCTATAATATTTTATGGAAAATAAGGGAATTTTATATGAATTTTAATGTCTTCAAGTTTCTTATGTGTTTTGTGTTTTGATTTAGCAGGTGAAGTTTCACGAGGGTGTGAACCTGCATGAACTTATTTAAATATTTTTTGAAGTTATCTAGAAGAATATTTAGAAGATAATATTTTTAGTTATTTTTAAAAAAATAATAGATCGCTTTAGAAAGTGATATTTTTGGTAAAAATAGAAAGTCAGGATTTTGTAAATAAAGGAATTTTTTGTAAAAAGCACGCTTTTGAAACTACCACTCTAATGTATCTTCTATTCAATATGTAACGCAAAATATTAATAAATACACATGTCGTAATAGACTCATCCATCAAACTATGTGGGAGGATATTGTATCCAATCTCGTGTCAACTCCCTTCTCTCTTTCTATTTTTGGACTACCTTTTGTGTGATTTTGTTTCTGTACTATCCTCTATGTACATGCGACTGTGGGATCTGAAGGTCAACAATGGTATTAGAACCAAGGCACATCTGTAGAGGTGTACATATCAGTGTCCAGTCACAATTCGTGGCATCCGCTTCTTAATACACAATTTTCTTAACCGTCCCGTCCAGGTTTTCGATTATCAAGTTCCTTTGTTTTGGTTTGCTAGATAGTCTTTTTATTTTTTTTCAAATTTGGTGCTATGCACTATGCTCACTTTCACACTCTCACATTGTACCTCCTCTACCCTCTATGCTTCCTGTCACAGTGTAACCCCTGTGCTCAGTGCACTCACTCTACCTAGTGTATCCCTTGTGCTCATTGTACTCAATGTACCCCCTATACCCCCTATGCTCCCTATGCACTACCCCCTTGTGCTCATTGTACTCACTATACCCCCTATACCCCCTATGCTCCCTATGCACTATTCACTGTTCGTGTTTGGTTTGGTTATCAAATTCTTTTATCAAGTTCATTTATCAATTTGGTTATCATTGAGTTACTCCTTCGGCATAGAGCTATTGCATCTTGGGTTTCTCTTGCTCTCATGGTTCTCTTGGCTTAGTCTGGTTCGTTTCACTTTCGTTGGATATGTACGAAACAATTATAACACATGAGTGGAAATAAGGGCTTAGTTATTTCCCTAGTTAGCTTACTTATTTCTCTACTTAGCCTACATAGTTCTTTAGCATGTAGGTGATTTGAACTCACAACCTCATACTTCCAAGAGATAAGCCTTATCCATTGGCCGATTTTCTCTTTTTGATACCCCATTCCTTTTAATACATATTTAACATAAGTTTTAACACTCTCTTGACCTTAGTTATTTATTATTTATGTATTTATTTTCTTATTTAGATGCTCTCTTTTATTTATTTATTTTTTATCTATTTATTTATTTATTTATTATGCACTCTCATTTATTTTATTTATCTATAATATTGTTATTATTGTTATTATTATTATGATTATTATTATTTCTAGACTGTTGTTAATCTTTTTTTCACATGTTTAGTCCTAGGTTCAGATTCTATATAAGGTTGTGGACCCTACCCATAACACTGAGAATTTTGGTACATCACCTCTAGTTGGGGTAACACTTGAGTAATACTTGGAACTATTGCATCAAGGACTCAAAAATGCTCAGAATGAATGCAATGTTGCACTCTAGCAACTAGAAAGTGATGAAAATAGCCTAGTTAGGGTGGTGAAGGTAATTATCACTACTTAAGAACAAGGCACAAAGTACAAGACTGGCGCTAAAAAGTTCCAATTTTCATGATTTGATGGACGAAAAGATGGCCAATTTTTTCTTTCATGGCTTTCTCGACTTGATGATTTTTAGTCGGATGATTCATATTCTAAAGGTGAGAAAGTGAAATTCCTTACTAAATATATGGTTGGTAAGGCCCAAATATGGTGGAATGTTTTGCACCATAGCATTGACCGCCCTACCACATGGGATGCATCTTGAAAGAAGATTAAAGAGTCCTTCCTTCTTCCCGATCTCTGCTTACATACTCGTCGATCATGGAAAACCTTTGGGTGGAAAGATGGAGATATTGTATCAACCTATATTGAATGTTTTTGGCAATGACTATTACTTATTCATTCACTTGAATCGATTCCTGAAGATACCTTGCAAAAAAAGTATGAAGATGGTTTGGAGATGAGAATCCAAGCGAAACTCAACACTCTACATCCTACAACTCTCTATGAGGCTATTTCTTTTGCACATGATGCTGAGAAAGAGTTTCAATCGATCACACTTCCATTCGCTTACAACAAACGTGTCAATGACCACAACCAATCCAGACCCTTTTTTCCTTCAAGCATCATTTTTGCACTTTTTCAAAAAGGCTATGATTCATTTATTGTTTTTTTCAATACCATAGTGGATTATACACAAGATCTCCCTAATGCAGATAAATCATTTATGACTTCCTATAAGGACTGTTTTATGGCTGATTTTCCTTTTAAGCTACCACCTTCTAGAGGACCTCTTGACCATACTATATAATTAATTCCTGGTAGTTCTCCTCCCCATAAAGCACCTTACATGCATGGACCTTTACATCAACAAGAAATGGCTAATCAAGTTAAGGATTTACTTCCCAAAGGACTTATAAGGCCTAGTTCTTCTTGAGCACCTCTTCTTTTTGTAGAGAAGAGGAACAAGATTGATAGGATGTGCATTTAATATAGACTTACTAGAGGGTCATTTACTCTTGTAAACCAAGTAACCCACTTAGCCTAGTGGTTAAGTCTCATGGATGTGAAGGAGGAGGTCTCTGGTTCAATCCCCATAGGATACATGGGGAGAGTGTTTTGCCCAAAGAGCTCTATAGCCTTCTAGAAGCAACAGTTAACTCTGGTTAACTAGGACACTTGGCACACATGTGGCTACATGCCTCACACTTGGATGGTTAGTATCTACCTGCCCAAGCAGGCACTCCCCTAGAGAGAGCTATATATAGAGGCATTTGGTTGGGAGGAGAGTCATCTCTCTAGCACGTGATCGTCGTAATCTTTGTTCTCTTGCATTTTTCTTCGAACATGCTTATGATTGTTTAGTGATGGGACATGTGACTTGCCATCCATGTGTATTTTATTCTTATCAACTAAGGTCAGTTGTTTGTCAATTGGTAGACATCTTATATTTTATGGAATAATTGAATATTATATGGATTTTAATGCCTTGAGCTCTTTAATGTGTTTTTTGTTTTGATTTTGTTGGTGAAGATTCATGAGGATATGAATGCGCATGGACTTATTCATATTTTTTTGAAGTTATTCAGAAGAATATTAAGACGATAGTTTTTTTAGTTATTTTTGTAAAAATAATAGATCGCTTTAGAAAGCGATGTTTTTTGTAAAAATAGAAAATAAAGATTTTGTAAATACAGTAAATTTTTGTAAAAAGGATGCTTTTCAAAGCATTACCCTCATGTACCTTAAATTCAAGACGTAATGCAAAATACTTATAAATACACATGCTCTGATAGACTCATCCATGAGAGTATGTGGGGGGAGATTGTACCCAATCTAGTCTCACATCTCTTGTCTCTTTCTATTTTTTTAGTACTTTTGTGTGATTTGGTTTCTATACTATCCTCTACGTAAGCGTAATGCAGGATCTGAAAGTCAACAATCTCAATTCCTCAAATGGTCTACTAGGTCATGTGCCTAAACAAATGAAGTGGATATATTGGTACACCGTGGTCAACTAATTGGGAAGTGGGTCCACTTGCATAGAGAATCAATTAGATTTTGATGGACTATGTATGGCTGATTAAGTTTATAGGCAACTTTCTCATAATCAACAAGTGTTATAAGTAGACTAACTAGCAATTCCACTTAATCAACTAGCCTAGGCCTCCCAGGAGAAGAGAGAGCACAACTCTACCCATACACCTTCACCCATATATATACCTCTAGGAAAAGGTGGTACATATCCTTGACATTTTAGAAGTTTCCAACCAAGTGTAGCTCATGTGGACACTTTTCCAAGGGTCATCACATGCCTTGTAATTTCCTGAAGACTATCTCATGTTCACCCACCTACAATCAACTCATTAACATTAATAGTCATAAACATGAGGCCATCATCACCCTTCATTGCATATAATGAATGATCTGCATCACACATAGAAAATCCAATGGTGGATAAGTAATTAGCATTCCTTGCATGCCAAGCACAAGGGGCTTGTTTAAGCCCATACAAAACCTTTCGCAACGTGCAAACACATTTCGGGTGCTTTGAGTCCTCATATTGTTGTGGCTGGTCCATGCTTCTTCTTGCAACTCACCATGTAAGAAATCATTCTTCACATCCATATGACGCAAAGTCCATTCTTTTGTGGTCGCTAATGCAAGAAGTTCTCTGATTGTAGACATTTTAGCTAGAGGGTTGAATGTTTCCTCATAATCAATGCCATATGTCCGTCCATATCCTTTTGCTACCAATCGTGCTTTGTACCTACTCATGCTAGCATGAGCATTGTGCTTTACCTTGTAAACCCACTTGCAGCCTATGGGTTTCTTTCCTTGTGGAAATGGAACTAGCTTCCATGTTTCATTTCCATAAAGTGTAGCCATCTCCTGATCCATAGCTTTCTCCCAATCTGCATTTCCAGTTGCATATTCAAAAAAAGAAGGTTTAGCATCTTGTACTACCTTGGTCGTGTAGGCACAATGACGAGCTATATAAATCTCATTTGTCAATCGTTGCACTATATTCCACATCCTCCAAGATCTTCTTGGTCCTAGGTCACTTATCTTCATGTGCCTTTCTTAATCCTAGAGTTTTCACAGAGGGCAATCCATGTACCTCATCAATGTTCTTCTATGAATCGCTTGAATCTCCATCAATGTCTTCAAACTTGTAGATATTTTACTACTAGTAAGAAGATTTTCCTTACCTTTCTTAGATGTAGTCGATGAATTTTCTAGACTAAAATTTCCATGCAATCATCTACTCCATGGATTTGAGTTGGAACTATTGCTTGGTGACACATCTAATCCACTCAAAACTTGAGATACTGTAGTTGATTTCTTAACATTTCCTTTGTGATTTGATTCAAGATTAATTCCTTCTTTGGCATCTACATAAAAGCTTGATATTTCATCAAAGGCCACATCTCTTGTTACCTTCACCTCTTTTGTGAGTGGATTGTAGCATTTATATCCTTTTTAATCAAGGAATTACCCAATAAACATACATTTTTCTACTCATGGATCAAGCTTCATCCTCAACTCATTTGGAACATGTACATATGCAACACAGTCAAACACTTTCATATGTGATAAGTTTGTTTTTTACTTGTAAAATTATCTTTAGGTGTAACTTGATGTACAACAACATTCCAAGTTTTGTTCATGATGTATACAGTAGTGTGCACAGCTTCTGGCCAATAACAATGAAGCATATTCTTCTCAACCATCAAATTGATTGTTTAAAAATCTAACACGTGGTACATAACTTTCCTATTTTTGCAAACTTGAAATTTGGTAGTTCATTGGTAACCTCCTTTGATTGCATCAATTTTGGCCTCTACAAATTTGTATCTCCAATCGAATTCTGTAAAATCTCTAGACTAGCAATAACACCAACACCTTTTGCAAACATGGATGCATTCATTTTAAGAATTTTCACACTTAAGGTGAATATCATAGCTACTTTGGTTATTTTGGTGCTCAATCTTCTATCCTATTTTAAACACTTCTACATATAACTCATCAACATTGAACTTGAGATGTAATCCTTGGTCAATCATTTATCCAATAGAAACCAAATTCTTCATTATATTTGGAACATGCAGCACATCAGCAAGATGATTTATCTTCACATCCTCCATGGATAGTGCTATGTCTCTTGTATACTCAATAGGATGTGATGTGTCATCAATCCTTTCAACATATCCAAAAATTGGCAATTTTGGCAAATTGCTAAACCATTTTGCAACACTGTTCATGTGATTTGAAGCACCTCAATCAAGATACTAGACAGTACCATTTGATTTCAAAACATTACTAGACATTGTATTCATCATATGATCTTGGGCCATGAAGAGCCTCTTAGAATCATTTGCTCTTGTGGATGCATAGCTGCTTTGCTCCCTTCTATTAATTTGATTCTTCAACTTACAATCTCATTGAAAGTGACCACGGTTACCACAGCTCTAGCATCCTTTAATCTCATTACATAAATCATTTATTTATAAATTTATCTGGTCTTTCTGGCTCCCCTTGCCTCAGAAAATTCCTCTACCTCCTACTTAATTTTGTTGTTCATCTTGGTCTTCTTTACTATGTCCTCTTTCACTTTCAAAACTTCTATTTCTACCTCTTCCTCTACCATAGTAGATCACCTACTAAGAACTAGGCTTTTCATGGGAGTTTATCCTCAAAAGGATTCTTTACTTTAAATATGAGCATGGTGTCATACAAGATCGGTGAAGTTGAAATATTTTCTCTATCTTTAATAGATGTTTTGAACTACTTATATATAGTTCCTAAACCATGAAGGCACACTTCCACCTTGTCATCATCATCATCATCTATATTCATTCCGATAGATGCAAATGACTCACATATACTTTTGATTTTCAGGGTGTAGTCACTCATGGACATGCTCTTTTTCTCTAGTGTACGCAACTCATTCTTGAGCTGCAATTTCCATGCCTTTGTATTAGTCTCATACAATGTGACCAAACTATTCCAAGCCTCTTTCAATGTTTCAATATCCTCTATGTGCCGAATCATGTTATCCTATATGGTAACAAATAGCCAAATACATTATCTTTTGTGCTCCTTGATTCCATTTTTAATATGCTCTTAAATGGTCTGCAATCCAATTCCTCTCTTGTAATTGTAGAGCATTTTCATTCCATCCTTCGATGTACTTCCAATAGTCTTTTCCCATCAAGAAATGTTTCATTCTAAATCTCTAAGCATAAAAGTTGTTCTTGTCCAGCTTATCACCCATAAGCTAACTCATTCCATTAGCACTTGGCATTTCTATAGCAATTCACAACACTACAAAAATAGTAGAAACAATACCTCTACTTGAAACCTACCACACTATGATGTGATAGTTCAATCTAAAAAAAACATAGTTTTCGTGTATCAATAGAGCATGAATGCAAGTTACAGTTTTGGAAACTAACATGGTTTTTTTATTAGGACCCACTGTGTAGCCTCGAAACAAAAGTCAAAATGGCTTCTACACCAATTTTTATAGCAATCTATGGTCGTTTGTGAATCACGATTTCTACATGCCTTCTCATATACTCTTCACTATCGGCCTTCTCCATGAGTTCTTTATAGCCGCTGTCATTGTGAAGGGCTCGGTTGAAGGATCAAGTTAACCGCTGGTGTTCCAAGTGATGACACATGCAAAATGCTTTTGGAGGAACTTAAACGATGAATAAAAACTCATAGATGGTTAGTATTTCAATTAGGAAACCTTATCAAACTTATTGTATGGTCAAGAGCTATAAGTAATAATTATGTATCTTAACTAAGTTAGCATGGGGCCTAGAGTTGTGCCATTGGAAGCAAATATTGAAAAATCCGAGAATCAATAGTTTCTTCCTCTACGGGAATGTTATGAGATAGACGTGTGTTTTGTTCTAGAGGGAATAAATAGGTAGATAGAGAAATATAAATTGTGTTTTGGTCAACAAGAATATTTCTAGATTGATGTGAAACTTCTCTAGAAAATGAATTTACATCCGTTAAAGAACATTGGAAATGAATGTAAATGAGTACTGAATATAAAGTCATATACAAAATATATGATCAACAAGAATTCCAAGTTATAATGAACTTAATCTATCTGAATGGAAAGGATGGATGAAAACTCCATCGTTTGCAGCCATAGCCACAACAAACATTCGATCTCTTTCCACCTTCTAATAGAGTTCGTATTTGATTCATAGTACAAACATGCACATGCACACAAAGCATGCGCACACACCCTTTCTCATGCTAACTAACACACACTAACATGCACTCATAGATACTCATATTAAACACACTCATCCACAATCAGATCAACACATATGCAAATTAATAATTTGACATTGAATTATTTTGAGTCATGTTTATTATTTGAATGAAATTAGTTGTTATTTTTTTTAGAGTAGGGTTAAATTATCATAAATATTGGATACTTAGACATACATGTACAACTTCATAGTCACATTCTCACAAACCCATAAATATTTACATACAAACACATACATTTACACACAAAAAATCACATAGCCATGTGCACATATAACACACACATACTTTCACACACATATACATACATAAATGCACACTCAACTGACAAAAACATTCGCATACATATATGCGCTCACATGACACATTGACATAGCACAAACAAATACCTGAATGAGCAAACATACACAAAAACACTTACTTCAATTTTCACACACACACACACACATAGACACATAGGTTAATAGGCATACCCACACAAGTACACATAGAAACACATACATCAATGCACACACATAATCCACATACATAAACACATGTAGGGCTTAACAATTAGTTAGTCTTCTATTCATGCACACACTTACACATAAATACTTTAAGGAATCAATCACAAGCACAAATCATTTAGCATGTTCATGCACATATCACATTCACAAATAGACATATAGGCACATACATAACTAAGTACTCAAACATACATTTTGACATACACATAGCTCTTTTAAGTACATTCACAAGCACATTCATTCACATATAGATAGACTCAGTGTGATTTTTACCTACACACATCATTGTTATGGATATACTTTCATAAATACATTTACATTCACATGCTTAGGTATATGGTCTCATAGAATTAAGCTCACATAGGAGATTCTCAGACTCACATCATTCGTACAAATACATAGGTGTTTAGGGTTTTAGTTACAAACATATGAATATAGAATACACACATGCATAGGAATTACCTTTTAACACACATAGGGTTCTCAAATGAGGGTTGCAATGGAGAAAAAGTAGAGGTTTCAAATAAGGGTGCTACTATCCTTTCAATTTGTTTTCACAAGACATCCTCTTCTCCTTCTACCTATAGGTACTAAAGAAAGAGATTATGAAAATGAGAAAATAAGATAGAACATATTTTGAGAGGTTTAGAGACCACCAAGTTTTTAAGGAGATTTTAATTTTTCTAAATGTAAGTTAGAGTGGAGAAATCCTTCTGACATCCACCCCTATTTAACCTAGACATTGTCCCGATGGGCCAACTTGTAGATCATGGAGGGTAGTATAAAAACTTCCTTGATATCAAAATTTGCAATTGGAGTCTTGATCAATTCATGCTCATGGAATGCAAATGGCTTTTGGATTTTTAACTAGCATATGATAATTTTTAGTCAAATTTAAAACTATTCACATTTGTTACAACGAGTACTTGAAATCATGTTTAAGAAAAAATTTATAATCTTGGCTAGACTTTCAAGAAACAATCTTCCTCATTCGCTCTTTCAAATTCAATTATCATTTCCTACAAATATTAGCATGCAAATGTATTTAGACAAAATCCAAGAAAGTCATCTATTTCCACTTATGCATAAGTTCACCTTATAATGCCCAAAGAAATGATTGAAAGTGATGTCAAGACAACTTTGAATTTCTTCATATCTTTCCTTCATTCAACATCTTGATGCCTTTACTTCATATATCTTTTCATCACCAACAACCATTAATGTGCTGTAACTTCTACTTTCTTGCAAGTTCCATTGGTTAATTTTTATATATTCGCAACTTTTTCAATTTTAGGGGAAAGTCTCAACCCCTATTCTGAGCAAAAGATCTAGAAGAATGCATAGGCAGGAACTAGGATCTCTATAGGATATCCTTTTCATACACCCACATACACCTATTTATAAAAAATGAATCAATCTTCCTATGCAACGCTTCAAATTCAAATTGGCCTATTGTTCCTTAGCTCTCTCGTAATGATTCTAAAAAACATTTCAAGCAAATGATGTCCTATTCAAGTGGAATAGTTTATACTTAAAATATGATACTATCACTAGCCTGGTTTAAAGTTTTTGAAAACAAATAAATGCAAATATGTAGTGCAATGAAAAGAAATATGTACAAAAGAGATATTGGCAAATGCCACCTGATCATTTTTATTCTACGTCATTTTGATCATGCTCATCTTCAATTTCATTATTAGTTGGAGATTCCATCAATGCTTCTAGATTCTCATACATTTCATCATCATTCATTGGAAGAGTTTCACTCATTTCCCCACAAAAGGAGCTTTAATCATAGTGTTATCTAATTCCATTAAAACAGAAATATTATTATCATTTATATTCACTACAACATATGGACCAAACCATCTTTTTGTTAATGTCTTTCTCACTTCATATTGAGTGTCAAATCAACTATCGTAAACCCTATTGCCTTCTTGAATTTTCTTTGGTCATAATCGATGTCGTTTACCAAAGTAAATTTTATTTTTTAATCTACATTCCTTTATTTTTTTAACTATCTCTTTCATCTTCTCATTGCTTTGTTTAACTGTTGGAGTCTTACACATAATAATGCCTATCTTGGCATGTTATCATTCCAAGGAAGTTTTGTCCAAGCCAAAATAGCCATTATTTAATATCACCATTACAGGCTTTCTCTAAGGCTTTCACAATAGATAGATGCCCTCTTTCAATTTTACCATTGGTTTCTTGATCATATGCAATGATGAGAGACAAACAAATACCATGATGCTCAAAGAATTCTTTAGCTTTTTTCACATCTACCTCTCCATGATCCATAGATATTTTATCTATATATCAAAAGCGACTTATGACACCTTAAAGCAAGGATCTCCAAACAATGTAAGTGGTCTTATACAATGTAACACATTTTGTCAATTCCTTTAGGCATACTGATAAGATCTACGACCCACTTGTAATGAATACAAGGTGGATACATAGGATGTAAAGGATCTCTATGTTTCACTGACGAATGAAGATGGCATATAGAACATGTAGAAACATAGTTACTAATGTCAACATACATCTTAGGCCAATAATATGTACTTTGAATTTTTCATATATTCCAAAAAACCCTTTATGACCTGTCGATAATGTTTCATGCATTTTCTTCATTACTTGCACATGACCATCTCATTTTCCTAAACGTCATTGTGGATTTTTAGCCTTACCCTTAGCTTGCCTCCGAAGATACCTATTACGTAGGAAAAATTTGTAAGCTCATTTCCTAATGTTTTGGAATCTACTTGTAGTCCAATTAGGTAATGGTTGCAATGTACTTAGATACTTTTCTATGTCTTTCCATTCATCTTCATACTCAAACTCATGAAATTTCTCATACTCATAGATATGTGGAACAAATTCAAAAAAGTTCACATTTTGGATCAGTTCACTTCCAAGATCAATCAAATCTAGCTCTTGATAACATATCAACAACTGAATTTGACTTACCTAAGATATGATCTAACTCAGGATTTATTTACATATATGAGATCCATCTAAGCATGTCTATATTAGGGGATGAAAATTTGGCTATTGGTATAATGAGAAGCAGACCATCAGTCTTAACTTTCACATTTGCACTTATTAAATATTCTTTAACTATTTTCAAAGTTGTTACCATACCCCATAGTTCCCATTTAATTTGAGGATAATTTTCTTGTGTTTCATGTAGAATTTTAACCCCAAACCTAATTGCATATATGTTCCCTTCTTTATCATCTTGACTTATGACCTAACCTATATCAAAAGGACTAGTGTAAAGATTCAATGCGATAGGTTTATTCACAGAGTAGTCTATATGCTTAAGGATGGGAGCTTCAAACAACAATATCTTCACTTTTTGCATAGCTTATGTGTTTTTTTTAGTCCAAATAAATCTTTTTTTTATCTGAACAAGTCATGGAGACAATGGACAACATGAGCAAAGGGTGGGATCTACATAACATAAAAGATGCAAGCACCAAAAAATGTGCGTACCTCACTCATGTTCTGACATGTTTTTGATATCTTGCTAATGGCATCAACTTTTTGTGGGTATGGATTTTGACCATATTGACGACAAAGGTTTCCAACAATGAGAACGTCATTGACAGTAAAAACAAATTTCTCTATTGAAGAAATTAAGCCTAGTTCAATCAATCATTGTAAAATCTTTTGACCCTATGGGCTTTAACAAACTATCAATATCGATCTTGATACAAATCATGGTCTTTTTTTTGTTTCTAGACAATCCTTGATGGGAACATCATCAATGGACCGCATAACAATGTGTGGAAGAAAATCGTGCAATACCAAGTTCATTGCATTCATCATATGAACAATGGTTGGTTGACCTTGAGGTAATGTACACATTCTTACCAAACCAAGAGGTGTTTTCATAATGATTATATCTCTACTTTCCATTGGCAATTGGAATTGTTCATATTTGGAATAGAGATCTTCCATTGAGTAAATAGAATGCCGTGCAAATGCTTTTGCTAATTCATCAACAATCGGTCTACTACCAGTATTTTTGACCATTACTTTGTTAGTTGGTTGAAGATCTTGGATAAACAAAAACTTTTCCATTGTTCTTTTGGCATGATGAAACAGCACTTTTAATAAGGAGCAGATGAGGACTCAAGAATATGTATATGTATCGTTTCTTTAAGTGATCACATCAATTCACGAAGATGAGATTTACACACAAGAATAGGCCGCAACTTCCAAGGGATATGTGGAATTGTGAAAATGATCACTGGAGAAATAATCATAGGACCAACACAACCTATTTCAAGAGGCGTTCTTGTATGATCTTTAGAAAATATTCTTTTCCTGTAGAAAGAAAGAACCCATTCCGATCTATTTTGACTAGTTTTAGTGTATCCTCAATAAGTTCATGTCCAATTTTTTATGGATCTAGAAGAATTGCTTCATGACTTAATTTTCTAATGATTTAACTACTAATTTTAGGAATTGATTGTGCTACTCGTTTCACTTTCTTGTTAAGTGTTTTGTGTTTTGTTTCTACTAATGCATCATGTGTTTGGTTTCAATTGGTGCATTTATCAAAATTGAGAGCATACTCTTGGATAAGAGCATACTCATCAAGGGAAGAAATCAGAATGTGTTCTCGTATAGTAACATATATCCTTTGCTTTCTAGGTATTTTTCATGGTTTTTAATGATTTTTAGGTACATTTTCACTATGCAAGACATTGAATGCCGATGAAGAAAAACAAATAGAAAAACTTTTAGTATATTGTACAAGGATTTGTGAGACATCAATCCAAGATCCACAGTTATCCCGCTCAATAGTGGTGCTTACTCAAAATCCTGTTCCATATGCATTAGAGGGATTTTCCTCAATGACCATCGATTCTGTGGGTGATCTATGCAAACTATCATAAATTGCATAGACTTCAACCCATCACAAGAATGAATCCTAAAAAATGCACTACCGTGATCTAGCACCTTATTTTCCATTCTTTGCTCGCATATAAATTGTTGATCTAATATAATTAGATATGAACAATCATCATGAACAAACAAATTATGTTCTTCTTTAACATCACCAATAGTAATTGGCACATTTGCACATGCATCAAGCAGGTATCCAAAGGCATTATTTGTTTCCTTCATTTTCCAACCATCATCATGATCAATTGGCCATTTCCCTTCATTATATATCATCTCCTGATACTACATTAATTTTGGATCCTTAGTCAGTTAAGGCTACATGTGGTTTATTGCTATCTCTAAATTTTTACAATAGTTTCAGTCATACATGTGCCCAATGTTTTTGTGAAAAATGACTTTTTGGGTCTCCATTAGATTTTTATATATGTCCTATCTGTTAAAAGTCAAGATTAAAGCGCCAAATTCGTGGGGAATCTTTTATGGACATGTGGAGCAATCAAAGGAAGCCAAAAGCCACGAGATTCCATCAAGAAAAGTCACTCAACCACTCCCCAAGGCATCTCAACTAAGTCCTCCAAGTTAGGAGGATGATTTGGAAAGGTAGTTCCTAGATTTTAGGGGCACACTTCTCACTATAAAAGGAGCATGTATCCCGACTTCTTTTGGGCCATCTTCTTGGAGTTTTACCTCATGTAAAGTGAGCATTAAGTGCTGGAGTTGTGATAAGCAAGCCCCTTGCTTAAGCTAACCCCTTGCGTGCTTGTTTGTTTTCTTTTAATAGGCATATCTATGTTTGTGCACAGGCAGTGTTGCAACTCTCTACCCTTGTGTTTTTAGCATTGGTTCTCCCTCATATTGTATCCATTTGATGTAACTCTTGTCTCATTGGATAGCTATTAGAGTCTAGTTTATGCTCACCAAATCTCTGGAGCATTCTTTGATTAATGTGGGAGAAACATTCATTTTAGTGAAGTTGTGTGATTGATATCTCTCTCTCTGTGTAGGCTCTGTTGGAAATATTATGCTCTCTGTTGTAAGGGCTGGTTCTCCTTCTCTATTTATTCATTTTCTATGATTTTGGTGTCATTGGGTATCTATTAGAGTGCTCTAAAGTTGACCCAAGTTTGAGATTCATTCTCGGTATACTCTTTGAGAAAATCTTGCTGAAGTGAGGTCTCTGCTTGACTAGCAGTTGTGAGCATTCATCTAGCTCATGTTGTAGACATTGTTTCTCTTTGTGTAATCATCCATTTGAAGTGAAATTTTTTTTATTGCAAAGCTCTTGGTGTCTACTACAGTTCAACAAAAGCGCACTGGAGTTCTCTGCATATTCTCTGAGAAAGAGCATTTTTGGTGCGCAGAGGTCAAAGAAGGATACCTATGGAGGTCATTTGCGCTTCGTCATTGCAAAGGGGTTGAGATACTTCCCCCATCAGTAGTATCAAAGCATTTTGGAATCTTGGAGACATCAAATATAATGGAGAAGACCTCTTGGAGTTGGTGGTTGAAGATTTGCATCAACAAAAGCTTCTTGGAGGTAGCTCACATCAAAGGGGAGCTATTCTACTCAAATTTTCAAGAGCACAAGGTGTCCATCTAAGGAAAGCTTTCGATTGAGGTAACCTCAGAGCCTCATTTTAATTTTACACACATTGGAGCATTAGCCAACGGCTAGGTCGAGTATCAAAGACTAGATATGGGAGACTTCAACACTCAAATTGAAAAGCTAAACAAGGGGAACTATCAACCATGGAGATTTAGGGTCTCCAACTACCTTATGGGTAAGGGCCTTTGGGGATTGATTAGTGGAAGTGAGCCAATACCTAGGTTGGATGAAAATCCAACCAATGACCAGAGAAGGGCCTTTAGGGAATGGAATGAAAGATACAAGAGGGTTATCTTTATCCTTTCCCAACACATTAGCAATAGCATGATCAGCCATATCCAAGGCTTGGATTCAAGCACGAAGGTATGGGAGACACTTGAAAGGATTTATTCAACAAGCACCAAAGCAAGGAAGATCCAACTCAAGAATGAGCTCAACAACCTTAGGAAGAGCTCAGGGAGTAGCATAAATGACTACATACTTAAGGTCAAGGAGTTATCAGATGCATTGGGATCCACTGGAAGGCACGTAGATGATGATGATCTTGTGGCGTATACTCTCAATGGTTTGAGAGATGATGAGAAGTGGAAACCCTTTACCACTTCAGTATATGTAAGGGATAATCTTCCCGATTTTGAGCAATTGGTTGCTCTCATGGTCACCGAAGAAATGAACATAGGTGGAAGTTCAACTAAAAGCAAGGATGCACAAGTTTTCTATGCAGGTAATCAAAGGGGCAAAGGAAGACGAGGACAAGGAAGGGGCAAAGGAAGGTTTGGAGGAAGGCAAGGCCACTCAAGCAATCAAGGACATGACCAAGGCACCTCATCACAAAGAGGTAGAGGAAGAACAAGAGGAAGAGGAGGACGGCATCAACAAAACAGGAATCAAGATGGTGAAGGATGTTACATATGTGGAAAGTTTTTCCACTATGCTATAGATTGCTACCAAGGAGGAAACCAAAGGAGCTATAATCAAGGATCTTCATACAAAGGCCAAGGTAATTATGCTTCCACAAGTTCAGAAAATGACAATCTCTTGATGATGCACATGAATGGGAATTCAAGCAAAGTAGATAACACTTGGTATATTGATAGTGGATGTAGCAACCATATGAGTTGCAATGCTTCTTGGTTTACTAATCTACATGCTCCCAAAGGTAAAGGACATGTGGAAACATGTGATGATACAGCCCATGAGATCTCCCATGTTGGAGATGTAGCTTTGGATGACAAGGAGGAAGGAAGATGTCTCAAGGATGTCTTGCATGTACCTACCATCACAAAGAACTTGGTGTCCGTTGGGAAAATGGTTGAAAGAGGCTATCAAGTAAGGTTCAACAAAGGTGGATGCTTTGTGGAGAACCCTAAGCAAGGTTACAAGGTCATAGCAAGAGGAAAGAAGCAAGGGAGACTCTTCACTTTGGAGGTAAATTCTCATTCCACTCAACATGTCTACTTCAGATATGGAAACAAGAGGATTTCAGAGTTGGACTTGTGGCACAAGAGGATAGGTCACATCAACATACAAAGAATGAAGGAAATGCAATTCAAGAGGCTGGTTAAAGGTCTTCCCAACTTCCAAGGACAAGGTATGAAGCATTTATGTGAATCGTGTCAACTAGGGAAGCAAGCAAGGCTTCCATTCAAGAAGAGTGGCTACATAAGCCAACATCCATTGGAGTTGATACATACAGATGTGTGGGGGCCAACCAAAGAGCAATCCATTGGAGGTAACAAGTACTTTGTCACTTTTATAGATGATTGCACAAGGATGGTTTGGGTTTATTTCATCAAAAACAAATCAGATGTGTTTACATGTTTCAAAGCATTCAAGACAATGGTAGAGAAGGAAACAGGTACATATATCAAGAAGCTAAGGTCCGATGGAGGGGGAGAATATTTCTCCAATGAGTTTTCTGTTTTTTTAATGGATCAAGGAATCAAGAGGCAAGTAACATGCAGGTACACACCCCAACAAAATGGAGTAGTAGAGAGAAAGAATAGATACATATCCGAGATCGCTAGAGCAATGCTTAATGAGATGAATGTACCTAACATGTTTTGGAGTGATGCAGCAAATGCTATCGTGTATCTTATGAATAGGGCTCTTGCCTCAGGGATCCATGGCTTGACACCATATCAAGCCTATTATGGTAAGAAACCTGATCTTTCCCACTTGAAGATATTTGGATGTGCTTGTTACGTACATGTGCCAAGTGAATTGAGGCACAAGCTACAACCAAAGGCAGAAAAGTGTGTGTTTCTAGGATATTCAAATGGTCATAAAGGTTACAGGTGCTTCAACCCAAACATAAAGGAATTGAGGATATCAAGCAATGTAGCATTTGATGAGCTACTCCCTTGGTATGAGAAGTATGATTGTATGAAAGACTATGAAGAAGAAAAGCATGGACATGATGAAGAACAAATCGACCTAGAGCTAAGCGGCCTAAGGTGTTCCATCAATGAAGATATTTCAAGCATGAACTCACCATGGAGAGGGAGATCTTCATCAACCTATGAAGCACAATCAATCAACAAAGGCAAAGCAACATTGGTGGAGCTGGATGAAGAAGGTAATGAAGTTAAAGATGATGAAGGACACATGATGGAGAAAGAAGCCACATCAAAGAAAGAGATCAAGTTCCAAAGGAAAAGGAGGTTTATTCCTCCAAAAGGTGAAGAAAGGAAGTCTTCTAGAGTTAAGTATCCAACTCAAAGGTTTACTTATGATTCATACATGGCAACACATTATGCATATATGAACAAAGTAGTAGAAGATCATGAGCCCGATTGCTATGAAGATGCAAGCAGGTGTTCAAAGAAGAACCACACAGTTGCTTTATCATCTACAGAAGCTGAGTACAAGGGTATGGTTGAAGCTGCAAAGGAAGTGATATGGCTTAAGACTCTCATGAAGAGTTTTGACACCATACAGAGTACACCTATCATTTATGGAGATAACATGAGTTCATTGTATTTAGCTGCTAATCCTGTGTTTCATGCAAGGACTAAACACATTGAGATTCAGTATCACTTTCTGAGAGAGAAGGTGATGGATAAAGAGATTGAAGTCATACATACTTCAACAGAAGATCAGATAGCTGATATGCTTACCAAAAGCTTGGATGGACCAAAACTACAGAAATTCAAAGACATGGCAGGCATAAAGAAGATAGAGAAAACCTCAATTGATGATTGAGGGGGAGCTGTTGGTGCAGGACAATCACCAATTGATGTTCTGACATGGAAATGAAGTCAAGGATTTGAGAAGAGAACAAGTTGTGAAGCATGAAGGAAGGATACATTCAGAATTTGGAAGATGTGTACACATATGTATATTATTTCAGAGATAGTTCACTTATATCTTTGAGTAGTCATAAGCTTGTAAATTTTTGTCTATATATACTTTGGAAAATGTCGGGACAAGTATGAGAGAGCATGAGAATAGAGTAATCAGGATTTGTAAGAGTCATTAGACATCTTAGAAATGAATCAAGACTCTCTCATCACTTAGTTGTAATTTCTCTCAGAAATGAAGAAAATGTTGCGCCCGATATTTTTGAGTTTTCTCCTTCTGTGTTAGATCTTTTGTGAAATGCTTTTGTACAAGTCTAAGTCTATAGGTAATCGACTTTCTACAAATTTTTAGCTTCCAATTGTGATCAGGCTAAGAGCATTTTGGATAGGAACATCTATATGTGAGAAAGTGTTGAGTGTCTTCTGAAACAGGTGCAAATTCGATGGTCAAAGAAATGGACAGTGCTCAGTGCATAGTGTAAAGTTTTACACAAATGAGGATTCGAAATTTAAGTTGAGAGGTGAGCCATCTATGGCTAAAAGCATTTGCTTAAACGGGTTCTAGTTTTGGAGAACTATGTCTTAGAAGTTGCATGTATCAAAGTCGACTATACAGATAGACAGTTTCAGACATAGGTAGATTGTTTGAATCATTTCTCATAATCTACTCAAGATTTTGAAGTATTTTAACTTGGAGGAGGTGGGCAATCTCTAGGCCAAACATTCTACAAAGTCTTATAAAAAACTTTACATGAATGATTAGTCAATGAGTGATTAAGGTGCAGTAGACTTTTATGAGAAATGACTTTCTTCAGAGTTAGCTAATTTCTTAATAGTTTGGTGCTTGTCTTCCAAAATTGGTTGGAGTTATTCTTGATATAGAGGTGGTATAACATCAAGGATAGCTTGTTCTTTTGGAGATTAACACTCTCCATTAGTGGTATCCGAGCAGGTTGTATCGAAATTGAGGAAAGGAAGACTCTGACTGCTGCAGACATACAAAATTCAACATCTAAAGGTTCAAAAGGTGAAAGCTTGAGGGCAAAGCTTGAGAAGGAAATCATACGACACCAAGGAAGACAAAAGGAGTGTCATTCAAAGTAAAGGTAACCTTATACTTTATAAAGTTTGAAGAATTCAATACACAAGTGAAGAAAAGATGGGAGATTCTCTTCAGATAGAGAAATTGGATAGAGAGAACTATCCATCATGGTCAATGAGGATGGAAGCTCATCTAATCAGCAAAGTGTTGGAGTTAGACGTCTACGGAAGCACGCGAACAGCACAAGGAAGAAGAAGAAGCTTGGAGCACAACACACAAGACTGAATGTATTACTAGAGAATGTACAAAGATAAGTAGCCCATTAGGGCAATAGGCGTATATACAAGCCGGGGGAAAAAAACCTCCTAAAGAGGGAAAAAAGTGCCTCGGCGGTCCTAGAGTGTTCACACACATCACTACCTAAATATATCAACAAATCCCCCTTGGGAGTGATGTGGTGAACAAGGAGCTGGCACTCATGTATAAGGAAGTGCTGAGCTATGTGGAAATCACTCCACAAAAGGAAGTAAGCCCAAAGCTTTGCGGAAAGCTTCAAACTTCTCCCTAGGTAGAGCCTTCGTGAAAAGGTCTGCAATGTTCTCCTGCGTGGGCACATATGCCAAGCTGATCTCCCCAGCAGAGAACCTCTCCCTAACATAGTGATAATGCACCTCAATGTGCTTAGTGCGAGCATGGAACACAGGGTTCCTCGCAACTGCCAATGCGCTCTGACTGTCAATGAAGATGGTGGTGGCAGAAGACTGGCCAACACCCAAATCAGCCATAAGGCGTCTGAGCCACACACACTCAATAGTCGCTGTGAAAGCTGCCCTATACTCAGCCTCACAACTGGAAGTGGCCACAGTAGGCTGCTTCTTGCTCAACCAAGATATACATGAGCTACCAACCATGAAGCAGAAACCACTGGTGGACACACGAGTGTCATAGCAACCAGCCCAATCTGAGTCAGAAAAAGCATGCAAATCTGGCGGTAGTGATCCCCCCTTGGGATAAAACAACCCAAGTAGCCGAGTACCACTCAAGTAGCGAAAGATTCGCTTAACCGCTTTCCAATGCGTGACTCCTGGGCAATGCATAAACCTGCTCATCTGTGAGACAGCAAACTGAATATCTGGCCGAGTAATGCATAAGTAAATCAAGCATCCAATAGCCTGCTGATAGAGAACAGCATCAAATGCATCTCCAGCATCATGAAGACTCAATCGTAAACCTGTCTCCATAGGAGTGGCAATAGGTTTACAGTCTTCAAGGCCAAAACGCTGCAATAATGTGTCAATATATTTCGTTTGACACAAAGCCATTCCACCATCAACTTGCATAAACTGAATGCCCAAATAGTGATGCAAAGGCCCCAAATCAGACATCTCAAATGAGGCATGCAAATCAGCCTTGAAATCAACAATATGCTTCTCAAGAGGACCAGTGAGCAGCATGTCGTCTACATAGACAACAATGATCAAAAGCACATCATTAGCACGCTTAACATATAAGGTGCTTTCAGTTGGACTGTTCTCAAAACCATGTGCAATCAGATAGGCATGTATTTTCTCATACCAAGCACGTGGTGCTTGCTTTAAACCATATAACGCCTTCTTTAACCTGCACACCTGGTTTTCATGCCCTTTCTGCACAAAGCCACGGGGCTGAAAAACATACACTTCTTCATGCAAGTCACCATTCAGAAATGTTGTTTTAATGTCCAACTGATGTACATTCCAACCATGATGGGCTGCAAGTGCACAAATGCTCCGAACAGTAGTCATACGGCATGTAGGTGCAAAGGTCTCATCAAAATCAATGCCTCTTTCATGCGGATAACCCTTTGCAACAAGCCTAGCCTTATACCTGTCAACTGTACCATCAGGTTTACGCTTCAGCTTGTATACCCACTTAGTGCCAATGGCCTTCTTGCCAGGAGGCAAGTCACATAAAGACCATGTACTATTCTTCATTATAGCATCATATTCAGATTGCATAGCAGCCATCCAATTTTCTGAATTTTGTGCTTCATCAAAAGAAAGAGGCTCATTCTCATCACAGAGACTAGATGCAGCCATAGCATAGCAATCTGATGCAAAGGAGGTACTATGAGAGCCTGAACGAGTACGATATGATAAAGGTGCATCTAATTTGCTGTCACGCAAAGTCTGCACCAGCCATTTTGGCATAGTTTTTGCCTGTTCAATATCAGCTCTCTCATCAACAAGTGCATCATGTAAATCTGCATCAGAAATGGAATGATCTGCATCATCATATGAAACTTGCAAAGGCTGAGAAGTTGCCTCATTAGGACCAGCACTAGCCTGTCCACCTGTAAAAAGAGGCATCAAAGTATCATACATGTCTTTGGAGCTAATAGATGTCTCCTTAGTACATGAAAGCAATGGCTGAATAGCATCTTCCACAAAGAAAACATCATGGCTAACCAGAATGTGTCTAGTCTCTGGATGATACAGACGATAGCCTTTACTTTCAGAACTGTACCCAACAAAAATACATTTTACTGCCTTATCATCCAATTTTCTGCGATGTTGTTCAGGCACTAATGCATATGCCAAACAACCAAAAACATGCAGATGAGCAACAGATGGCTTGCGGTCATGCCAAGCCTCATATGGAGTGATAGACTGCAACGCTTTAGTGGGACACCTGTTCAGTACATATCTTGCACACATGACAGCCTCAAGCCAGAAACTATGTGGTAAAGCCTGACTTTTGACCATGCACCTTGCCATCTCCATGAGTGACCTGTTCTTTCGTTCAGCAACTCCATTCTGTTGAGGTGTATACGGCACTGTACACTGGTGTTTTATCCCACGTTCAGCCAGAAATGCATTAAAATATGAAGACATATATTCCCCCCCTCGATCAGAACGGAGGGTGCCCATTTTACATGCTGACAGATTTTCAGCCAAAACCAAAAACTGTTTGAAGCACATGAACACTTCGGACTTTGCTTTGAGTGGATATACCCATGCATGCTTGGAAAAATCATCAATGAAAGTCACGAAGTAAAGGTAATTACCAAAAGAGGGTGTCTGCATAGGACCACAGACATTATGTACAAGCTGCAATTTCTGCATAGCCCGAACTGAACCATCTTTTGGAAAGGAAGAACGCTGCATTTTGCCCAAAATACAGCCTTCACAAACATGTTTTCCAGGTGCCTCAAGTTTGGGCAAAGAGGACACCATTTCAGATCTCTGCAGGCGTAACAAACTAGCAAAATTCAGATGACCAAAGCGTGCATGCCAAAGCTTTGCATCTGACATAGCCTAAGAATCATGAACTGCACATGCCGAATCATTCACAGATCTTTCATAGTCTATGAGCTTATACAGCCCACGACATAAAATGCCAGAAGCAATAATCACATCGCCATTTGAGAGATCATGGACTGTACACCTGTCATCAACGAATTTCACAACGAAGCCAATCTTGGCTAATGCAGAAACTGATAACAGGTTCTTTTTGATCCCTGGCACAAATAAAGCATCTGACAAAGTGAAAGAACTACCATCAGCAGTAGTTAGAATGATCTTACCAACTCCCATAACAGGATAAGAGGAGTTATTGGCGCCTATGACAGTATTCCCTGTAGCGGCAGGCTTGAGTGAAGAGAAGAAACTGCGCTGCGAGGTAATATGTTTGGTCGCCCCACTATCAAAGTACCAAACATCTGAGTCTACTGCAGACATGCACTGATCATGAGAAGATGGGTCAAAACTGCAGACAGTAGTAAACGCCCATTCTTCTTCCTGCACAAGATTCAAATGAAAACCAATCAGAATTCCAAGTACTTGAATTTTCACAAATTCAAGTTCAATTGGTTTATCCTTCACCAATTTGTAGTGACAAGAGCTTGTGACTTCTTGTCTTTAGATTCCTTCCTATTCTAATGCTTTAGGTACCTATCTCGGGGACTTTATATAGGAATCTCTCTACTGCCTAAATCTTAAGCATCCGCTCATGCTTTCTGGATTTGTACCAAAATCCCTTTAAGGATAGGCAAATATTATGTTTTACCTTCCATCTTCACGGTTTCAGACTACATTCTTGGAATTTCTTACTCTATTCAAACTTGGAACAACTTACTCTTTTCACAATTTTCCATCGGATAAATGGAACCTGAGTGAATAATTTTCAAAAGAAATTTTATTATCAATACTTGGGCAATCTATAGAGTAGTTCCAATCACATATTCTTGGACAATCATGGCCAAGCTTGATCAAGTCTAGTTAACCTTGCGACTAAAATAATGACGTAGCCTTTATCTTTAAGATCTCTTGAACTATCTAAAGCTTCTTTGCTTAACTGTAGGATTTCTAGAGATCTTTCCCTCAACTTCAGTCCAAGCATACACTAAAGCCTCTCAGATTCCAAAGTTAAGAATCTTTGATATACCTTGAGGTTATATCACTATTTGGACTTTAAGTACCACTTCTGGTGGTTTGGGACGTCTGGGGAACTACTTGTTGTCAAAGATTTTGAAGAATTTCATTCTCAATACTTGGAAGAATGTTATTCTTCAAAGACTTGAGACTCCTTCTAGGGAATCAAATAACTTGATCAAATTATTCATCTTGGAATCTTTTGCAATGTTGGAAGGATATTTGAAAGAAATTCTTTCAAACAATATCTAGAAACTTTACTGACTAAGTTGTGTTTATTTCCTGAGTATCAAACTAGAGACTAAATATCACCTTTTGGATATGGTTTACCATTCCACTACGAAAGTTTAAGTTGAACTTTAATTTATGTCATATTGGCTCCTATTCTTGAGTTTGATACAAGATTCATTATTATTGGTCAATCCTTAGATGTTACTAGAGTCCTTTAAACATATTTCACCAATCAAAATTATGTTTAAAGTCCAAGCATCTGTTAAACCTTAATTGTTTAAAGTAAATTCAATTCTAGGTTCTTCGGATGGTTAGGGGTCTGTAAAACAGAGGCCCTATTTGTATTCTCCCAAATCTATAGATTCATCATATTCTACTTCACAAACTTTCACTCATTAACTGTTTTTTTGAATATGTCTACCAAAATACTTCAATATCGCACAGTTATTGTGTACGCCTTTACTTATCACGTTAACCCATTAATCTTTAATACTTCATTAAGACTTAATTAATTAGTAATCTTAATCAACAGAATTGACAAGTACTCAGATTACATAGGATTTCGCAAATACTGCGCTTCACTTTAGGCTCTCGCCCAAACGAACTGTCCGGTGACACACCTTCTTCTTTGCGTCACTCTTCTTTCATTAATTCGTAAAGAGTTACAACTTTTGCGCTACGCCTTTTCAGTATGCGTGCGAATTTTTAGGGTATATTACAAAATTTAGGAATTCCTTTTTGGTGGCTCACACTGGCATGCACGGTGGACTCGAACCCGAAAAGGAAAATTACAAGATTCAGAGTTCATGGATGATACCATGTACATACATAGAACAAGCTAGTTTAAACGTATGGGTTATCTTCTGCTTCAAGGAATCTAACATGTTCTTCATAATTTTGGGTTCAATCAACTCTGCATCAGTTCTAACTGAACTACAGTAATGGCCTGACTTATTAGGGACTCTGTCTGAGTCTGCAAAAATGCTTCCTGTAAATAAAATTCATTGGCGAGAGCAACATCTCTGCACAGATTTGTTTCTGGGTTAAACCTTAATTGTTTAAAGTTAATTCAATTCTGGGTTCTTCGGATGGTTAGGGGTCTGTAAAACAGAGGCCCTATTTGTATTTTCCCAAATCTACAGATTTGTCATATTCTACTTCACAGACTTTCACGCATTAACTGTTTTCTTTTAATATGTCTACCAAAATACTTCAATTCCGCACAGTTACTATGTACACCTTTAGTTATTGCATTAACCTATTAATCTTTAATACTTCATTAAGACTTAATTAATTGTTAAGCTTAATCAACAGAATTGACAAGTACTCAGATTACACAAGATTTCGGCAATATTGGGCTTCACTTCAGGCTCTCGCCCAGATGAACAGTCGAGTGACACACCTTCTGCTTTGCGCAACTCTTCTTTCATTAATTCATAAAGAGTTACAACTTTTGCGCTACGCCTTTTGAGTATGCGTGCGACTTTTCACGGTATATTACAAAATTTAGGAGTTCCTTTCCAGTGGCTCACACATCTATTGATGATTCATCCAATAGTAATGTTACTATGAACACATAACTTTGATCTTTATAACTTGTTTAGGAAAAGTTCATGGATTGGAGATCCATTTCTTGGAACTTTTGTATTCCTAAATTAAAAGTTTAGAGTTTAATTTATGGCTTAAGAAACTTATCTCATTATCTAAAGATGACTTCAGATGACATGTGCATCTTGAATTACAAAATTCAAGACCGATCTCTACACTTAGGTTCGGTTGGGGATGGCAGCCAACTCGAGAGGATACTCAAAAACAAAAGTTCTTGGCTCGGGATTAGTAGAGGAGAGACAGAAATAGAACACAATTCAAAAGGCAGACAACTATATCACTAAATGCCTTTGCTGTAGTGGATAAGATGTTGCAGTCTGGTTATCAAAGTCTAGGGATCGATGCTTGTAATCTACACCCACTCCAGATCAAGTTCTTGATGTATTTTTGCTTATGATACTTAGAGAGAATATGGCTATTTGTTTGCCGAGGCAATCTCTAGTCTTCGTACCAACTTGAGATTGTGGTATAAAACGACTTGTGTATGCACAGAGGTCACGGGATCTATCCTTCTGTTTCTGTTGATTAGAGTTCCCTTTTAATCTTCTTCTTTGTGATTTAGGAAATCTACAGCATACTACCCACTAATATGATATTATGTAAAGATATCATACCATCAATGTAGCTTTCTAATGGATATAGCACATGAGTGGCGTCTGGATGGCAGGGGTTCAATACTCGTCAGCCGCTTTCTTCCTCCTTTTGAACTTGATTATAAACTGACCTCTCTATTTTCAAGCTTAAACATCTATTATAAGCTTCTGCCATACTGTTAAGATCCTCTTCGAATTATTATCATGCTTTGTCACTTTACAGTATTATAACATACCAATTTTTGAAGTCTCGTGACCTTCACATAATGGAGATTTCATTTTGTCATTAGAAAACACTAAATACCATCATAACTTAAAGATTTATGTCATGTATATCTACTTGATAGTGGTTGTGCGTTCGACCATGCCTTGCAGCAAGTTTTCCATTCGGGGTTTTTTATCACGATAGAATATAAGTGCCTTCTGAATGCATTGAGAAGATGAAATGATACTTAATTTGATTGTTACCCTAAAAATGTATATAGTCCAAAGTTTCGACTATCGACTTAAAGAAAAATTCGATGGAAAGATAGACGGATAGTTTGTAGAACGAATATTCCAAATATCTTTTTGATAAGAATAAGAAAGATTTTTTGGATTTTATGAAAAAAAAGTGCATTACGTTTGAAGATTGATTGGTTGATTTGATAAAAGAGTGATAGACTTTCAAACTTGTTTGTACCTTATGATTAGTTAAGTTATAAATGAAGCTATCTTCTTTGATTATAACAAGCATGTTTGACCAAGCATGAAGAATTGTTTTCTCGAAGATCTTGAAGTTATGATATGGATTTTTCATTGATCTAATCAAATTGTTTTGAGTTTGATTGGTCACTTGAGCCACTTGAAGCACCTCGTGTGCATCAACATTTCGGAACACTGATAGTTGGAGTTGATCCACCTGACTATGTGTGCCTTCACTCTGACGATGTGTCGTTGGTTGTCTATCACATGGATAAATGCCTAAACAACAATTCAAGAAATCTGACGATAGAGCAGCAATATGTACTTTTGTTGGGTAGACTTCTTAAAACAAAGTCTATCGTTTGTATCATCTACAAAGTAAACACATTTTGGTTATCGAGATGTTTTTTTATGGAAGATGTAATTCAACCATTACTTTCATGTACCTACGAGACAACAATCAGCTCGAAACTTGTGTATGACAAGTACCTCGTTTTAGAGGTGGATAGTCAAGTGTTGGTCTAAATGAGGCAAGTTTTGAGCCTTTACAAGTTCCATATGATGATTTAGATCATTGCATTTCTGATCTAGATTTGCATGATGTACTTGTTGATGAGGGGGCTGGCATAGAAGTGGCTAAAACTTTGCCTAAATGATTTGCGCAGACTTTAAAAAATAGAAAATTAGATGTAGCTTTATCATATCATATGCATTCAGGATCTCATAGTGCTTCCTTCACATAAAATTTCTATGCAATGGATGTCTCTAGTCTTTGTGATCCAAATGAGAATGTTTCTTTTGATGAAATTCAAAAAAAAAATGGATGGCTAATATGCAATCAAAATATGATATTATTATGAAGAATGGTACTTGTTCTTTACGTGATTTGCCTCTAGGGAAAATGCCATTTGCACTTAATTTCCATACAAGCTGATACGTAAAATTTATGGACTAGTACTTGACAGGTACATGGGAAGGCATGTTGCAAAGGGTTATGCTCAAGAGAGAGGCATTGATTTTTACTAGAACTTTGTTCCCGTATGCTAAATGACCATTGCTCATAGCATTTGTGCACTTGCACCTCATCATGGTTGGAATGTTCATTAGTTGGTCAGGAAAATGGAATTTTTGTTCGATGACTTACATGAAGAAGTGTATGAATTTCAGCTCTTTGATTTTGTGCAAAACAGGCATGAAACCAAAGCGTGTAGGTTGAAGAATGCATTATATGATTTGAAACAAGCACCATATGCTTGGTATGAAAAGATACATGCCTAATTGGTTGCACATGGTTTTGAGAATAGTCCAATTGAGAGCAGCTTACATGTTAAGTATGTTGATGATATACGTCTGATCATTGTTGTCTATATTGATGACACGCTTATCACTCCTTGTAATAGAAGCATATTGCTAAATTTGAGGCTCATTTTCTTGCCTCTTTTGAGATGTCACATTTGAGGCATTTGCATCATTATTTGGGCATTCATTTTATGCAAGTTGACGGGGTAATAGCTTTGTGTCAAACAAAATATATAGAAACATTATTACATTGTTTTGGCTCATCTTTAGCAGAGAATCCTCCCTCAGAGTTGGAGAGGCATGCTAAAAATCAAGTCTCTCTCTTTCTCAAATACAGCCAGCACACAGTAATTAGCGCTTGAATGCAGCTCTATTTTGTCCTCGTGGTCCTCTCACAACAGCGTATGTGATCTCTTATGATCTTCCATGCTATTTGCTCTTGAATTTCACTTTTTCTCGATCAAATGGAGTCTCCTCGTTTTTATAGGCCACACACTCTAAATTTAGAGTGCGTTTGGACAAAGTAGCGAATTGGTAGGGAACTGCTAGTGCTTTTGGATAAAGAGCCTCTTCTAATTGTACTGAAAAGATTATTTCTGCCTCATGAACAATGTAATTTTCTTCAGGCTGATGGCTGACAATAAGTTCACAGTATGGAGAAACATAATTTCCTCGTACTCCAGCAAAAGGCTTGATATGGCCATGTTTTTGTAATCCTCCTGCTTTTGTGGCTCCTGCCCTGAGCACAGATTGTATCATCCTTTGTTAATTTAAACTTTCCTGTTTTTCCCCAAAAAGAAGAAAACTGCCTGGGCTTTTTCCCAAGTGACTATATTCGATGCTATAACTGATGTTGCGGTGTTTGCCACATAACATTACAAATATTCTACAGCTGTAAAACCTCAGTACCTCCTTGTATATCGTGAAAAGAATTGAGTACGTGATGATGCTTCTTCTTAAGCAACGTGAATCTCTCCAAAATAAACTTGACCAAACTTTGCCAGCGATAGTGTCTCCCGCATTTGTAGATTCCTCATTCTCCTCATCCGCAAAAGGGACAACCTCCTTTGTTTATTGTCAGCACAAATAACGACTCTTTTACGCATCGAGTGCATGTTTTCCCACATCCATGTCCAAAAGATCTTTTTTCTTCTATGATGAATATTTCTTATATGATGAAATGAATGCACAAAATATAAAATAATGGGGACAGCATCAAACAGAGACAATTGTGTGCTTTGTTAACATCTAATTTTGATCCATATACAAAATAAATTTTAACTTTGCATGAATTCCAAAAAAATTGAGGTAAAAAATCCATGGATTGTTGCAGGTGCCCTTCTTTATACTACATACTTAACTATACATTCACATGGCTTATGCATTGACATTGATCCCCATAGTTATCCATGGCAGAAGAAGATATTCTTTGAACGTCCTGATCTTCCCTCTATTGCAATAAAGAAAGGATGTTCACACTGTGAACCTTGCAGAATCCTTATTCAATAAGAAAATCAGCCCCGAAAGTGCATGATGGCCAAAATTTCATCTTTACTTTCATGATGTATCTTCATTTTTGAATGATGATGAATAGCTAGTTTTCCCTGGACATCGGTGATCACAGCCCAAACAAGGGAGAGAGAACACATCATCCTCGATGGGCATAACTTAAAAATCAACAAAAAACAATATCAAAACTTCTTTTTGATTCAAACTAAAACTCAGATCTTATTGACAATGTAAATAAATGCAAATGATTGTTATTTGTGCCTCCTTGTTTCAAGTAGTAACCGTTTTGTGCAACACTTACTTGAAATTGAGTTCCAAAGACAATTACAAACTTGGTTTGGATTTTCAAGAACAAATGCCCTAATCCATTCGTTCAAAGTTACTCATTATTTCACATAGATAAGTGCATATAATGCATTTATATATATAGATGAAATACAACTAATTCCTTTCATGCATACAACTGCCTTGTTTGCCCAAGTAAACATTTCTCAATCTATTACTCTGTTTTTGCTTCTGAGTTTTCTTCATAGTTTTTTATGTTTTGAATTATCTCTAAGGGTAAAAGAAAATTATAAACTTCCATTTTTTATAACTTTGCGACCTTTCTATTCTAAGGGGAAAGGCTTAACCCTTTATTCTATTATGAGGATCTAGATGTACGCATAAGCAAGAACTCAGAATTCATTTAGATATGTGTTTACGCACAAACATGCACTAGTTTATATGAAACAAATCCATCGTCCTACTTGAGTTTCAAATTTTATTTCTTCTATTCTACCTTAACCTCATTTGTAAAAATTTCAAACCTAAAATTAAGTAAGTGTATTCCTACTCAAGTGAATTAGTTGCACGTGAAATTTGAAACTATCATGAGCTAGTTTATAAGGTGCAGAATATGAATGGAAAGGTGTAATGCAATGAAAGACCAACTAGACAAACGGAAAACAAGAAATATCACCTATTTTAATCTAATTCCACTTCAATCATATGTTCATCTTCATTCTCATCATTAGTGAGGGATTCCGTCAATATTTTTGGACTTTCATATACTTCTTCATGTCATCTTTCTTAAAGTGTTTCACTTGTTTCCTTGCAAAAGGTACTTTGAATACAATATTACCAGCATTTCATTATTTTATTTCTTGCTTCATATTATGAGTCAAATGAACTATAAAACACGAGAAGCCAATGGACCTCTTGAATCTTGTTAGGTCATAGTTGATGTCATAATCTTGTTCTTGACTCTTTATACTTCTAGCTTCTCTTTTGCTTCCTCCAATTGTTCTTGTCCCTACTCTAATTGCTGCAATCTCAAACATAACAATTGCTCTAGTAGTCCAAGATAAAGAAAACCATGTCAAGACATTTGTTTCAATTGGAAATATTGGTTTTTGTGCATACCTTAATTCCACAAGCATATATCGAGTCATGCGTGTACAAGTCATGCGATCAACCCACAAAGCAAATGGTAAATATTTTGGCCATTGATTATTTTTTCCTTCACAAGCTTTTGCTAAAGCTTTGACTATCGATGAATGACCTAGTTCAATTTTTCCATTTACTTTAGGATTATATGATGTTTTCAATGCTAATTGGATTCCATGGTTTTGGAAAAATCTCTTGTTTCTTGTGCATCAAGTTCTCTACAATCAGCTACAACCTTCTCCACATAACCGAATCTACAAAACACATCTTCTAGCAAGAATTTACATACATTTCCTATTGATTCGGTACATATGCTCTACCTTCAACATGATTAGTGAGATCCTCCCTAGCCACTACAATATAATGCATGTTGTTAACTCTTAATGGCATGGTCAAGAAGTCAACAACCCATTTAGTGTGTATGCTAGGTGGATATGTAGGTTGTAACCTATCATGGTGTTTCACAGACGAGTGCACTTGACATTGTTTACATGATGTAACATAAGAAAAAATATGAACATACACTCCTCACCACCAATATATTTCCTTTATTTTCTCCTATTTACCCACAAACCCCCTATGGCTTGCCCACAAAGCATCATGTAAGTATTTCATTACACTTATTCGTGACTCCTTTGTTTTGACTACACATTGAGGAAACTTTATCTTCCCCCGAGAAAGTCTCCATATTAGTCTATCACATAAGAATAAATTAAAGGCACGCTCCCATATATTTATAAAATGCCTTGAATTCCAAGAAGTTCATGCAATCATTTTACAAAGATAATATCCAATATCAAGCCATTGTTCATCATAACTTGCTTCATTGAAACATTCATGAACTAAAGATTTGACTTCATAAGAAAGATTTTTGATTGCAATAATTTGTTCAAATTTATCTTCATCATGTCGTGCTCTAGATAGAATATCTGCAACAACATTTGTTTTACTTGAAATATGAACAAATTTTGGATTTATAAATTTAATATACAAAATCCATCATAGAATAGCTATATTTGGAGTTGAACAGTTCACAATCACGCCAAGCAGGGGTAAACAATTAGCTTCTACAATTACATTAGCACCAATAAAATAGTTTTGATCACACTTGAGAGTAGAAACTACTCCTCAGAGTTCCCTTTTTAGTTATGGGTATTTACATTGACGTTCTTCTAAGATTTTTTCCCCAACTCATATAACATACGTGTTTCCTTTTTCATCCGCTTCTCCTACTACCCATCCTATGCCAATAAAACTAATATCAATTGTTAAGAAGATTGTTTTTCCATTTGAGCAATCCACCCTTTTCAGTACTCGAGCCTTCATCAAAAGTCCCTTTAATTTTTTCATATCTTATGTATGTTTATCAAGCCACACAAATTTCTTATGTTTTTGTAACCAACTATATAAGTCATCTACCACATAGGAAAAGTGAGGAATCCAAATGGCATAAAACAAACATCCACCTAAAAAACATCTCACTTCACTCATGGATTTATAAATTTTTGCCATTTTATTAATTGCATCAATTTTAGCAGGATAAGATTTACGGCCATAAGATCCACACTAATATCCAATGATAAGTACCTCATTTACTCCAAAACTTGATTTTTCAATTGAGAAAGTTAAACATGCCTTAATAAATCAATGAAAAATCTTTTCACAGTCAAGAATGTGGGCTTTAACAAACTTTTGACATCTATCATTATCCAAAGTAAGGTCTTTTGATGTTTCTACACAACCCTTAATGGGAATATCATCTATGAAAGGCATGGAAATGTGCGGAATAAAATCGTGCAATATTGTATTCAATGACCTGCACATTCCAACCAAACCAAGAGGTGTTTTCATAGTGGTTATATCTCTACTTCTATTGGCAATTGGAATCCATCATAGCAAGAATAGAGATCGCCTATTGAGTAAATAGCATATCCTACAAATGCTTCCGCAAATTCATCAACATTTAGTCAACTACAAACATTTTTTATGGTAACTTTGTTAACCAGTCTAAGATCTTGGATAAATCAAAGTTTTCCATTCTTCTTTGCATTGAAGAACCAACGATTGGAATAAGGGGCTGATGAGATCTCAAGAGTATGCATACTTATCTTTTCTTTGAGCAATCCCATTAATTCAAGATGATGAGCTCTAGGTATAGGAATGGGCCGCAAATTCCAATGTATGTGTGGAATCGTGAAAATGATCATTGGAGTGATAATCGTAGGATCTCAAAAACCTATTTTCTGAGGCTCTAGAGAAAAATCCTTTCCATATTTTTGTATGATCTTTAGAAAATGTTCTCTTTTGTAGAGACAAGAAATCCACTCAAATCCATTTAAACTAATTTTAGTATTTCCTTAGTAAAATCATGGCCAATTCTTGATGGATCATGAAGAATTGGATCACTAGTTACTTTTCTAATGATCTCATCACTACATTTAGAAAGTGTTTGTGCTACTAGCTTCACTTTTTTGTGTACAATCTTTTATTTTGTATCTATGTTAGGATCAAATCCATCAAAGTGATGTTGCTCATTAATCCACTCATGTAAAATTTCATACATTTCCAAAGATGATAATGGCACAAATTTTTGTATGGCTTGATTGTCCCTCAAGAATTTCTCTATATCATCTATCACATTAACACATGAGACGTACTCAAATACCTGGCATATTGTCTCATTGTTCCCAATCAAACCATCAATTTTCAGTTCATTTTCATGTCTTCTAAGTTTCTTGTTTATTTTTGTTTGTAAGAACTAAGTATGGATAAAACAAATGTGACCAAAAGAAAAAACAAAAGCAGGGATAAAAGATTCAAAATGCAGGAAATCAAGGACATAGGTACCACTATTACCCTGCGTAATAGTGACACTTACTCGAAATCCTGTTCAAAGTGCATGAGAGGATACTTTCTCAAAATATGATGATTTCTAGGATGATTAACATAGGTATTCATGAACTGAACTGAGTTCAATCCATCACTTGAACAAATTCTTACGAAGGCACTACCATTATCTAAGAATTTAGTTTCCATGCATTGTTCACAAATGAAAGGTTGTCCTAGAGTAATTGGATAAGAATAATATTCATGCACAAAGAAAGATGATATTCTTTCAACAATACCAAGGAGTACATTAGCACAACAACCTAGAAGATGACCTGGAGCATTAATATTAGGTTCCATTTCCCATCCATGGTCTCCATGTATAGGCCACCTACCTTCTTCATAAAGTTCTTTTGACACTACATTGATTTATGTGCCTATTAAAGCCAAGATATGGTTTAGGATTGTTTTTGAGTTTGACCATAGTCTCTATGGTGCCCCTGCCCAATGTTGATGATTAGAATGGCTTTAAGGATTTGCATTATACTTACCTACATTCCCAACCATAGGTCCTAAATATTTTCTATGCCCAAACTTATCATCCATTTCATGTTCATTTACTTCTATCATGGTTACTTTTGGCTCATCCCTCTCTAGATCTTTCTCCTTGTTTGCTATTGGCGCTGTCCTCCTTCTTATCATACTAATAACTTCTTCCTTTACATTAGATCCTCACATTGCCAAAACTTCCTCTACACAAAGAGTTACTTTAGCTTTAAGAATCTTCTCATAGATGAATCTTTTGATGTCAATTATCTTATGTAATTGAGAAATTAATTTATAAGATGGAGGATTCTTTGTTGGTTTTTCTCCCTTTTCCTCACTTTTTTCTCCTTCCTTAACTCTTTTGTTTCAATTTCTTATTTATGAGAATTACCTTTAGGTGGTCTTCCTTTTCCTTTACTAGGGCTCTCTTTAGGCTCTTGAGTTTACTCATTAGATGTTTTCTCGTGAGCTTCCTTCCTAGATCTACTCACTCTTGTATCTTATTCTTCTTTCTCCTCATCTCATTTTTCTTTCTCCTCTACATTTACTTCATGTGCATATAATGAAACAAGGTCAATCCTTATTCAAAAAGAAAATCAGGCCCTAAAGCACATGATGGCCATAGTTTCATCTTTATGTTGATGATGTATCTTCATTTTTTAATGATGAGGAATTGTTGGTTTTCCCTGGACATCTACAATCACAGCCCAAAGAAGGGGGAGGGAGTCTCTCGGATAGCATGCATCCTTGCTTAGAATAATTAAGTCTTTATAACGTAAAACATAAGCTTTTCTATCATTAAAGGGATTTCTTAAAGGTTAAATTCAAAAGCATTAACTAAGGCTTAGAGCTAAGGAGTGGAGATATTCTTATAAACTTCCAAAGGGACCTACTTGAATTTTCAATCAGAGAGGAATCTAAAGACAAGAAGTAATAAAAATCATATGGCTACAAATTGGTTGAGCAAGAACTATAGGTCTTGAATGTGAGAACTTCAAGCACCTTGAAACTTTATTGGTTTCGTTTTGAAGACCTTAGAAAAGAAAAATGGATGGTTACTTTCTCTGCATGCAATCTAAGTCAGTCTTCTTGCACCTTGCAATGGCTCTCTTCGTCGTGCACACTCTCTCAGCATGTGTCACTCTTCTCTCTCTTGCTCTAGAATATCCTCACACTCACTTAGTCCAACCAAGAATGCTCCCTCCCTTGGGTGTCAGTTCACATACACTCCTAACTCCCATAGCATCTTGGCCCTCACTTGTATGTCCCAAGATTGTCTCCAAGGTGTGCCCTGCAGCCAATGAATCCTTGTTTTGTCTTGTAGTGACTTTAGCACAATACAAAATTTTAAATGGGGGGCCATACTTCCACTTTTGTCCGTGTGCTTCCTCTTCACATGACTTCCCACATTTTCCTTTATTTGTTCAATTGTGTACTAAAAAAAGGGGGGTTCACGTGAACCTTCCAAACGCTTTTAAAACCTCTTGTTGAACCTTACAAAAAGACAATTTGCAACCTCCATCCAACTTTTTGCAAAACATCACTTTGTGAACAATTGATTGTGCACTACCTGTGTACCTTGACCACTGAATTTTGAATGCCTTGACTTTGACCATGTTGACTCTGATCACTTTGACTTTGACCTTTTGAATTTGACCATTTGACTTTGACCATGTTCAATTTGACTAATATGTGCTTTAATGGGATCAATATTTGCCCACCACCTAATGGGCTCTCCATCTCGGAGAGACAATCCATGAACTTCCAAAAGTAGTCTACAAGAAATAGCAAAACCGAGTACATGCCGACAACAATTACTTTTCCAAAAGATAAGCCCACTAAAAGGTGCAAACAAGCTGATTGATTTGCGGTGTTACTAGACATTTAGCGGTGAAGAGCAGGATGAGGGAATGTATAGATCATGGGTGTGATTAGATTGTGGAAGGTAGGAGAGGGGAAACTGGATGGGGGAGTTTTAGTGTAAGGACTTGCGATAGTGAAATGGGGAAGGAAGGGAAGAAGGTGACTATGGAGTGAAAGGGTTGGGTACAAGGGTAGGGGTAAATGTAAGAATGTAGTGAAAGTTTATTATGTTCAAAAGGGTATGGGGTTGGGGGAAAAGAAAAACATTATATTGTACACAAATAAATCCAATACATGCCAATGAAACATAAACACCCGGTAAACAACCACACAAGATATACCACAAAGAACCAAGAACCAAACGCTCATATATATATATATATATATATATATATATATATATATATATATATATATATATATATATATATATATATATATATATATATATATATATATATATATATATATCCGAAAAGAGATACAATGAGAGCTCGAAAAAGGCATGAAGTACATGAAAGTGTCACTGAATGGCATGAAAGGTAAGGGTAGGGCAAAAGTAGTGGCCTAAACTAAGGGAACTCGAGAATGCAAAGCCTCGACAAACAAAATGAAGCAAATGTAGTAAAAAAGGGTCTACTAACTGTGACTATGAGATCGTAGATAGATGACAACTATGGAGCGGTATCTGGCTGGGGAGCAGGTGGAGAATGGGAACCCGCCATAGGTGTAGCGTCACTAGGATGTGGAGTCAAGTGAGGTGACTTCAAGGGAATGATAGCCGTCTTCTCAGTACAAGCAGCAACCATGCTCCTACAATGACACAGATGGTCGCGCTCCCTTCGTACTAGCCTACAAGCACTACTATCGCAGATGCGCAAAGATGCACAGTGCCATATCTCCAAAAGAGCTTGATTCATGGAATCCACCTCATCTTAGAGGTTGTCCCTCTCCTTCTGAAGCGCCCTCAATGCTTCCTGAGAGGACTGCCACTAGGAAGCTACCAAAGCACGTATGTGCTTGATCAAAGAGGCATATTGGGGATGCAATGTAGCTCTAGTGGTGATCGAATCTAGTGAGATGTGTGCTGCATCTGCTCCATCCAATGCTACAGTGCTCGCATCCCTATGTAAGTCGAGGAAGGGTGGATCCGCCGAGGGTGGTGCCGCATCACCATGGAGAGGGATCGGTGGTGAGGGTTGTGAGGAGATAAGTGGAGTGACGGAGAACTAGTGAGCGTTGTGTCTGGGGAGTAGGTTGCAATCCTAGGTCGAACACGATGAGTGGACGGAGTGGATGAAGTAGGAGGGGGAAGGCTAATGGGCGTGAGGGAGGCCATGTCATGCACATGCTAAGAGGGAGGGGGGAAGGTGTGGGGGAAGCAGAGGGGGCTGGTGTGAGCTGATTTGGCAAGTGGTAGAGCCAAGCAAGGACTGGGGCGGAGTATACGAAAAAGAATCTGGAACCGTGCTGCACTGCTTCCTGGAGGCGTCGACACCGAAGCTGGAATGAACCATACATGAGGGACACATATGGGTAAGGTATCCCATGCACAAAGTAGTACAATGGATTGGCTATACGAATGTCACTAAGAGGTAGGTGTGAAGAAGGGCTGCGAAAAAGGAACTGGAATGTGAAAGCTCTCAATAGTTGTACCATCCTAGGGGATGTTGTAGGTACGCCAAACATACGAGTACAAAATGCTATAGTCTCATCTTTAGAGATGCCTGAATAAAGGAATGGAGGTGGCCTATGTGTGATCACTAAAGAACCAATACCGGCTACAATGGTCTGGGTGGATAATGTCTTGGGAGGGAAAGTGGGGAATGATGTGAGGGCCGAATAAACATTGCGACCCTCTGGCTCCGACCACATGATCGAAGCCAAGCGATGAATACCTTCCTCCAGTAGGTAATCCTCATTGAAGAGGTCAAAGAGGGATGACTCTAGGAGAGCGAGGTGAAGATGTAGGTAAAGGGAGGTGAAGGGAACCGAGAAATCTAGAGTCGGTAATGATATGTGATGTGAAGAGGCAGAGCCTAACTCACTCATGGCAGGCATAATAAGGGAAGGCAGAAGTGCAAGGTGACCAGTGGAAGGTGCTCAGAAGGTGAGTCCAGGCGGAGGACATGAAGGAATATAGATGGATAAGTCGGATAATGATGGCCCGAAAAAGGTGGGAGCGATAGGACGATAGAGTATACTAGGTGAGTGGGCTAGGGCTAGAAATGTGTGTGTGGTCTAGTCACCAGCATAGGGTGCGGGTGGTCAGGAAATACCTAGGACTCTCACCGAGCGAGACCTAGGGCGGTGGTAGGGAGCTCCGAATACTCCTTTGTAGCCTTGGAGGAAGCCTGCTGGGGTGCAGAAGAAGACATGCTGCTACACAGAGGTGAACAGCTGCAGGATCGAATGTTGAAATCACGGAGACAAGCATTCATCAATGAGGGAGAGGTAAATGAGGGAAGGGGAAATGCAAGGGAGGGAAGTGTTGAATAACAACTATATCTAAGTTGATTAACTGCACAAACGGGGGGCACAGGGGAGGGGGGCAAAAGGAGGGGTATGAGGTGGGGGGCAAGGGGGAGCATTGCGGGACGGGGCGCGGAGTGTGGTGGGGGGTGAGGTGGGATGCATGGGGGAAAAGGGCAGGGGGGGAGGGGGGAAAGGGGGAGGGATGAGGGAGGGGGTTGGGGGGGAGCAGACGAGGGAGGGAGGGGGCATGGAGCATTGCAGGGGCAAGGCAGGGAGCATTGCAGGGGGCAGGGACCATTGCGGGGGGCGAGTAGGGAGTGTGACAGGAGGCGGGGAAGGACACAGGGGGGGAAAAGGGATGGGGAGCAGGGGTGGGGGAGAAGGGGGGGCAGAGGGGGGGGGGTCATGGGGGGGGGGGGAAGGGGGGGCTGAGGGGGGGGGGGGGGGGGGGGGGAGAGGGTAGGGGGGAAGGGGAGGGATGAAAAGGGGGGGAGAGAGAGAGGAGGGGCGGATAGTGTGTGTTTTCTTTTAATAATCCAACATTCCTTATCCAAATAGTGTTGTACTTCATACAAGTACATAAACAAATCCTCCAAGGAATCCAAAAGGTGATAAAATGGAGAAAAGATCAAACAGAAAATGGACAAAAGATTTATTTACAACCTGGCCAGATTTTGCATTCCACGTAGTCTATATCTAGGTCTATTATGTTGTTTGATGGGCCTAAAGCCTACAAATGTTTGTTAAAGGGAGCATCTCTCCAATGAGAGTCTCTAGTTATACAACACCCCACTTAAGTATTGATTTGATTCTGTATGGTCCTTTCTAGTGGGGACTCCGTTCTCCTCTAGTTTGAGCATTTATCTATGGTTTGTGTAACAAAACTAACTCTCCCGACTGCAAACTTTTGGGCCACAAGTTCCTATCGTGTGATTCTTTTCTTCTTATCTAAGTCTGCACTAAGTGTCTGTATGCTAGAATATAGAATTCTTCCATTTTGTGCAAAGCTATGAGCTAGCTATTACTTCTAGGCCTCTCTTTCTTTGAACTCCTTATATTTTGATCGAGCCATGTATGAACTTGAATGGTTCTATGGGAGCTATCCCATAAACTAGTTGGAATGGGGCAAATCGAGTTGTTTCTTTATAGGCTAGTCTATATGCCCATAGTGTACCAAGATAAGCTTTACCCCAAGTAGTGGGTTGTAGCATACATTCCTTTCGTAGCATGGCGATCAATACCTTATTTGTGGACTCTACTTGGCCATTTGCCCTGGGATAATAAGAGCATGAGGTTCTATAAATAACTTTATACCTCTTAAAGATTGCTTGCAAAATCGTATTCACAAAGTGTGTCCCTTGGTCTGTGTAGATCTCCAAAGGGCACCCAAACCTACAGAATATATGGCTAAATAAAAAATCAGCAACTATCTTTGCTGTGCAATCTGGTGAAGCAATGGCTTCAGCCCACTTTGTTGCATAGTCTATGGAAATTAATAAATATTTATCTCTATGTGGAAAAGGAGGAGGATCTTTAGGCCCTACAAAATCCAATCCCCACTTCTCAAATGGTTGCTAATTGATAGATACTGGCAGTGGGTTGTTTCTCTACTTTGTGGGTTTAGAGTGCATCTTTGGAAGATGTCACATACTTCAGCCCTATCATTTGAGTCCCTAAATAGGGTGGGCCCCCATAATCTTGCATCTAGGATTCTCTGGCCCATGATGTGACCTAGAAGGTGCCCACTACCTAGACCTTCATGTGCCTTTGCTAGGATATCCCATGTCTCTTCCTCCTCTATGCATTTCCTCAAACAGCTATCTTTCCCATACCTGTATAGTTTGCCTTGAATAATAGTAAATGGTCTGCTCTTGATTAGTAGCCTCTTCTTTTGCACCAAGCTTGACTTTTCTGGATACAACCTAGTGTTAACAAAATTTTTGATGTTATCATACAACCCTTGGCTTGGACAGCAAATAGATTGGCATCAAGAAAATCATCATTCACTCCAATCGCTTGATCCTTGGCATTGATCCTGGATAGATGGTCCACCACAACCATGCTCATTTGAACTATCCTTTTAACCAAAGCTAGATAGACTAAGTTAGTTTGAAGCACCTAGTTGATAGTGCAACTTGGTGAAATCGATTTCTTGGCTCAAAGCAATGCATAAATACTACATTCCAAGCTAGAAGTATCAAGAAATTATGTAAAAGAAAGATTGACTAAGTCCTAGCTAAAGAATCGATGTTTTGAGTAAGATGAAATGTCATCAATAGAAGCTCGATGGACTAACACACCAATATTTCATAACATGCAATTCTCTAGTGGATGATATTTTTATATTTGTACTCTGAAGATGTTGATATATTTAGGTAGTGATGTGTGTGAACACACTAGGACCACGAGGGCACTTTTTTCCCTCTTTAGGAGGTTTTTTTCCTTTAGCTTGTATATATGCCTCTAACCCTAATCAGTCACTTATCTTTGTACATTCTAATTGTAATACATTTTCGTATTGTGTGTTGTGCTCCAAGCTTCTTCTTCTTCCTTGTGTTGTTTGTGTCCTTGCCCAGAACTCAAACTCCAATAGTTGGTATCAGAATAGGTCTTCATTTCATCTAAGGCATTGTCGACACCCCTCTAGTCGTAGTCTCAAAATCACATGCAATTTGGTGAGCATACCGTGTGGTGTCGAAATCCCGATCTAAGCTCATTTTGGCCTCCAAATGCACTATCGTAGTACTTTTATAGGCAATTTCATCTTTTTGTGCCAAAGATAAGTAGCCCATTAGGGCAATAGGCGTATATACAAGCCGGGGGAAAAAAACCTCGTAAAGAGGGAAAAAAGTGCCCCGACGGTCCTAGAGTGTTCACACACATCACTACCTAAATATATCAACATTTTGTTGATGAAGTCTTGCTAGATAGTTCACTTGTGTAGACTATTTTGAATCGTCTTCCCGATTCATATCAGAGTTTTGCTTCTACTCTTTGTTTGATAATGAAAAGCAATCCAAATGCCGTAACATTAGAGGAGTTAGTCTCTAATTTATTGCCAAAAGATCAGTCTAGGTAGAACATGTCCATTATGCATGTTGGAAATCAAGACTTCCTAGCTAATCACAAGGGCTAAGGTAAATGGAGCTCCTCTACTAGTAAGCAAAAATCTGGTAATTTTTCACAATCAAAGAAGGATGACAGAGATGAAAAGAAAATGGAAAAGGTGAAATTGTTTTGCAAATATTGTAAAGCAAATGTTCATGTCATCAAGAGTTGCCCAAAACTGGTTGAAAAAGAGGCATAGAAGAAAGAGGCTAGAATGGTTGTTGCAGAGGCCTCTACACCAAAAAAAAAGTCTACTAATCTTGTGTAGAATGAAGAATGGGCATTTACTATTGTTTGTAGTTTTGACCCATCTTCTCATGAGCAATGTATGTGTGTAGTACACTCAGGTGTTTGGAACTTTGTTAGTAGGGCAACCAATCATATTACCTCGCAACATAGTTTCTTCAATTCACTTGATTCTGCCCCTATAGGGAATACTATCACATGAACAAACAACTCCTCTTATCCTATCATGGGAATCAATAAAATCATTCTGACTACTATTGATGGTAGCTCTTTTACATTTTTGGATGCTTTATTTGTGCCAAGGATCAAGAAAAATCTGTTATCAGTTTCAACATTAGCCAAGATCGTCTTGGTTGTGAAATTTGTTGATGACAGATGTACATTTCATGATCTATCAAATGGCGATGTCATTATTGCTTCTGGCATTTTATGTCGTGGGTTGTATAAGCTCATAGAGTATGAGAAATCTATGAATGATTCAACATGTGCAGTACATGATTCTGAGGCTATGTGAGATGCAAAGCTTTGCCATTCATGCTTTGTTCATATGAATTTTGATAGTTTGCTACACCTGCAAAAGTTTGAAAAGGTGTCCTCTTTGCTCAAACTTGATGCACCTAGTAAACATATTTGTGAATTTTTTATTTTGGGAAAAATGCAGTGTTCCTCCTTCCCAAAAGATGGTTCAATTCGAGCTACTCAGAAATTGTAGCTTGTTCATAGTGATGTCTCTGGTCCTATGCAAACACCTTCTTTTGGGAACTATCTTTACAACTTGAATTTCATTGATGATTTTTCTAGGCAGGCATGGGTATATCCAATGAAAGCATAGTCCAAAGAGTTTATGTGCTTCAAATAGTTTCTCGTTTTGGTAAAAAATCTATCAGTATGTAAAAATGGGAACCCTCCATTTTGATCAAGAGGTGGGGGGATATATTTCTTCTTACTTTAATGCAGTTCTGGCTAAATGTGGGATAAAACATTGGTGTAAAGTGTTGTATATACACCTCAACAAAATGGATGTGCTGAAAGTAAGAGCAGGTCACTCATGGAGATGGCAAGGTGTATGGTTAAGAGTCAGGTTTTACCACTTAGTGTTTGGCTTGAGGTTGTTATGTGTGCAACATATGTACTTAACAGGTGTCCAACTTAAGCATTGCAGTCTATCACTCCATATGAGGCTTGCAATGTCTGTAACCCATTTTTTGCTCACCTACGTGTTTTTGGGTGTCTGGCATATGCATTAGTGCCTCAAGAACAACATAGGATATTGGATGATAAAGCATGTAAATGTATTTTTGTTGGGTACATATCTGAAAGCAAAAGGCCATCATCTGTGTCATCCACACACTAAATGCATTTTGGTTAGCTGTGATGTTGTACTTGTGGAAGATGCTATTCAGCCATTACTTTCATGTACTAAGGAGACATCAGCTAGCTCCAAAGACATGTATGACACTTTCTTGCCTCTTTTTATAGGTGGATAGTCTAGTGCTGGTCCTAATGAGGCAACGTCTCAGCCTTTACAAGTTTCATGGGATGATGTAGATTATTCCATTTCTGATGCACATTTACATAATGCACTTATTGATGAGAGAGCTGATATTCAGGAGGCAAAAATTATGCCAAAATTGCTGGTGCAGACTTTGTATGACAACAAATAAGATGGACCTCTATCATATTGGACTCATTTTGGCTCTCATTGTTGCTTCATTTGCATCATATTTCTATGTTATGGTTGCCTCTAGTCTCTGTGATGAGAATGAGCTTGTTTCATTTGATGAAGCACAAAATTCAAAAAATTGGATGGTTGCTATGCAATCTGAATATGGTGCTATAATGAAGAATGGTATCTACCCTTTATGTGACTTTCCTAGAAGGCCATTGGCACTAAGTAGGTATACAAGTTGAAGCATAAGCCTTATGGAATACTTGACAGGTATAAGCCTAGGCTTTTTGCAAAGGTTTATGCTCAGGAAAGAAGCATTGATTTTGATGAGACCTTTGTTCCTAGTTTTCGAATGACTATTCTTCATAGCATATGTGCACTTGCAGCTCACAATGGTTGGAATTTACATCAGTTGGACATCGAAATTGCATTTCTCAATGGTAACTTGCATGAAGAAATGTATGTTTTTCAGCACTGTGGCTTTGTGCACAAAAGGCATGAAAACAATGTGTGCAATTTGAAAAAGGCATTATATGGTTTGAAACAAGCACCAGGTGCTTGGTATGAATAGATACATGCTTATCTGATTGCACATGGTTTTGAGAACAATCCACCTGAGAGCACCTTATATCTTAAGCATGCCAATGATGTGCTTTTGATTATTGTTGTCTATGTTGAGTACATGCTGATCAATAGTCCTCATAAGAAGCATATTGCTAATTTTAAGGCTGATTTGCATGCCTCATTTGAGATGTAGGATTTGGGGAATTTGCATCACTATTTGGGCATTCAGTTTCTACAAGTTGATGGTGGAATAGCTTTGTGTCAAGCCTAATATATTGACACATTATTGTAGTTTTGGCCTTGAAGACTGCAAATCTATTGCCACTCCTATGGAAACACGTTTACAATTGAGTCTTGATGATGCTCGAGATGCATTTGATGTTGTTCTCTATCAAAAGGTTATTAGATGCTTGATTTACTTATGCATTACTTGGACAGATATTCACTTTGTTGTCTCACAGATGAGGAGATTTATCCATTTCCCAGGTTTCAAGCATTGACAGGCGGTTAAGTGCATCTTTCGCTATTTGAGTGGTACCGAGCTACTTGGATTGTTTTACCGCAAGGGGGGATCACTACCATCAAATTTACATTCTTTCGCTAGGCTAGTTGGTATGACACTCATGTGTCCACAAGTGGTTTTTGCTTCATGCCAGGTAGCTCATGCATATCTTGGTTGAACAATAAGCATCCTACTGTGGCCACTTCTAGTTGTGAGGCTAAGTATAGGGCAGCTTTCACAGTGATTGTTGAGGGTGTGTGGCTCAGACCCCTTATGTCTGATTTGGGTGTTGGTCAGTCTTTTGCCACCACCATCTTCACTGACAATGAGAGCACATTGGGAGTTGCGAGCAACCTTGTGTTCCATGCTCACACTAAGAATATTGAGGTGCACTATCATTATGTCAGGAAGAGGTTCTCTCCTCGAGAGATCAATTTGGCATATGTGCCAACATAGGAGAACATTGTAGACCTTTTCACAAAGGCTCTGGCTAGGGAGACGTTTGACGCTTTTCGCAAATTTTTGGGCTTATTTCATTTTATGGATTGATTCCACATAGCTTGGCACTTCTTTATACATGAGTGCCAAGTCCTTGATCACTACATCACTCCTAGGGGGAATTTGTTGATATATTTAGGTAGTGATGTGTGTAAACACACTAGGACCACTAGGGCACTTTTTTCCCTCTTTAGGAGGTTTTTTCCCCTAGCTTGTATATATGCCTATAACCCTAAAGGGTCACTTATCTTTGTACATTCTAGTGGTAATACATTTTAGTAGTGTGTTGTGCTTCAAGTTTGTTCTTCTTCCTTGTGTTGTTTGCATGATTCCGTTGTTGTCAATATTTTCTCTCCTCTCTCATTCATGACAGCCTATAGGAAACACATTCAGAGAAGGTAGCCAAAATTCCATGAGAAGTCCAAGATGCATCAAGGATGTCAAAGGGATTTCACATGCAAACTTTGGAAGAAATCAAGCAAATCTAGGGTAGCGATCAAAAACTTTTGGAAATCAGGGCAAAAATTTCATTCTCTCCAAATCACATGAAAATTCATATACTTGTAAAGCCTATCAAATTCATTCTATAGCGTGAATTTCACATGTAAATGGATTTTTTAGCACATTGATATGCCATGTGCATTTTGTTAAAAATGTAATTTTTCCACTTAGACCCTACAAAATCTTGTATATGAATATTGTTCAGCCATATGGTTTTGCATGCATAAAGCTCTTATGTGACTACATATTTATACAAATTTTCAAGGCTATCAGAGCTTCCTAGACATCTTAATGCCACCTTGCAAACTTTCAATTGTAGTCAAACTTGTATAAGGGAGATTCAGATGGGAGGTTTTTCTACATATTCCTAAAGGAGGCGTTCCAAAACATAGCCCTATATATTTTCATCTTCATGAAAGGATATTTGAAGGGTCAAAGAGCACGAAGTCCAATTTTCAAGGTCATTGGAGTTTCCTAGAATAAGCAAATTCAAGGCTTGAGGGGCTGCCACATGGCAAACATTGATGATTGAAACATGTTGTATGGTCACGATGAGCTCACATTCAAGGGTGGAGATGCACTAAAACATAAATCAAGGAGGATCCACGAGCATTTTTCATTGGATAAGCCTTTTTTGATGGTCAAAGATCAATAATGCAAGGTTCGTCCAAAAATAGCAGCTTATCTTTTCCAAATTGATATCAGCACTAATCTGATCATCTAGATCAGCCCCATATCTAATGGTGGAGAATAAAGGCACCTATTTTCCCCCCCTTTGCCCTAGATATCATATAAAGAACTAAGTTTAGCCATCCATTTGATAAATCCAATGGTTGTAATCAAAAGTAGTTGATCTTAGGGTTTAGAGTTGATTTCTCTAGATCCAAGAGCATAAATTCATTCAAAAAACTATCAACCCCCCCCCCCCCAAAATCATAGAGAATCATTCTTAAGCATCCATAGGGCCCTTGCTAGCACATGGTTTCCTTGAGATAATCACCCTTACTTGAGCGTGTGAGGATCCAAGGTGGGCTAGTAAGAGCATAGTTCCTAGATTCAATTTTAATTTAGACTTCGAGTCTAGGATAGGTTCATAAACCCAATGGTTTCTCTATCTTTCCTCACCCTCACTGGAGCGTGTGAGTGAGTTAGAGTTGGTTCTATGAGTCTTAGACCTCTTTAGTTATACATTGCGATCCTAAAAAGATTTAGGATCAATGAAGTGGAACCTATCCTCTTACGTGTAACATTCGATTGAACTGTCATGGTGAGTGGGTCATGTCGGCCACCTTCAACTAGTAGAATGCTTATCTTGAGGTAACACAACATTCATGTACATCTATGTCATTACAATATCTTTTAATTCATGTCTTTTGTCTCTTATCTCTTATTCTCTTATGTGTTTTTACATGTCTCCTTCTATTTCTTTCTATGTGTGAGAAGGCTCCACAGTCTTGCTGTTGTCAGGATCTTGCTCACGCTCAAACAGAGGTTACAAACGTAGAAAACACACAGAAGAGTAGACGCAACAAGAGACGAGATAGAATGCAGATTGGGTGCAATCTCCCCCCATGCACTCTGTTTCGACAGTCCACAAAGTGCATGTATTTATAGGAATTTTGATTACGTCGAAAAGAGTGGTTAGATGAGAGCGGCTTCAAAAAGCAAGCGTGAAACTAAAAGTTGGTAACTTTTACAGAAAGCCATTGCTTTCAATAACAAAGATTGCAATCTACAACAACCCTAATTTTAACCATTACTTTTCTAACTGTTTCTAACAATAGAACCTTCTACACGGGTTTATTTACAAGCTAAATAATAATTATTCGGATTATTGGTATCCGCCCTTTCACGCCTTGCATGCTCCTCAAGAACCTTCACCTGCTATATCAAAAACATCAAAAACACATTAATACATCATTAATTTAACACTCTAACAATGCATTGTTCAATAATAATTTAACACTCCAACAATGCATTGTTCAACATATAACATGTTACAATCCAACAATGCATTGTTCAACATATTCCATGTTACACTCCAACAATGCATTGTTCAACATATTCCATAAGTTATAACATGCCCCTCAGTTGAAAAAGCAACTGACCTCAGTTGATAAAATAATAAACATGGATGGCCAGTCACATGTTTCATCACTGAATAAAAAATAGGCATGTGCCATATAAAAACACATGCATGGAAATGTTCATGGAGCTGTTACATTAATGCGTTTGTGTATGATATGCAAAAATTAAGTGGTCATAATGAGGTGTTAATTGTGTTTTATGTATCCATTGACATTCTTCAATAGAGTGATTCTTATACTTAACTAAATATTGATGATATTGAGTACCTGTGCATGTAGTAGTGACATCATGATCAATGATTTTCTCAGGAACTAAGAGTTCAGATTAATCTTCAATTAAGGGAGGATCATCAAGAAGTGGAGCAAGTGGTAAAGTTCCTTGAAATGGTTTAAGTAAACTAATATGAAAAGAGTTATGAATAGTCCAATGGGATGGAATATCTAATCTAAATGAATTATCATTAATTTTTTCTATAATGCGAAACGGTCCATAATAGCATGGTGCAAGTTTAATTTTTGGATGCTGCAAAATATTTTTGAGACGTCGTTTAATGATACACAACCATACGAAATCATTTTTCTTGAATTCTTTGGCTAATCGTTTAGTATTGATATTACATGTATATCGCTCTTGACTTTTCCTAATGTGCTTGTGAACATCATGAAGTATAGAAGCGTGATCGTGAGCAATAGAATCAGCCATCGGAATGTCAGTTTGGGTGAGGGACATGGGAGTGGGAAGCTTTTTACCAAAAACAATTTCAAAAGGTGCACGACCAATAGTGGTGTGTGCTGTGTTATTGTAAGCAAATTGAAGCAATGGCAACTTTTCATCCCAGTTATTAGGATTATCTAATGAATAGCAATGCAATAAGTCAAGAATAGTACTATTTGTAGCCTCACTCTGTCCATTACTTTCAGGATGAAATGCAGAGCTAAAATCTATTTTAGAACCAAAATGTTGAAATAAGGCAACCCAAAAATGATTACAAAATCTAACAGCACGATAAGATAGCATTACTTTAGGAAATCCATGATGTGGGAAAATGCATTTAATGAATAGTTTTGCAGCTTGAGGTGCAGTCAAAGTTTTTCTACATGGAATGAAATATGTATATTTAGTAAACCTACCAACTAGTGTCCAAATCATATCATTATGTGATGAAGTGATAGGAAGACCTGTGATAAAATCCATAGAGATTTGTTCCCATGGTTCATTTGGAATAGGAAGTGGTATTAATAATCCAAATGGTTTACCATGATGACGTTTGACACACTGACATACAATGCATTCAGAAACATAATGTGCAATATCTTTTTCCATGTGTGGCCAAAAGAAGAAATCTTTGCAAGCAGAAATGGTGCTCTGTATGCCTCTATGACCCATCTAAGATGGTTCATGCATTTCTTTAATGACAAAATCTGTAAAAGCTTGGGTTATACACAATCTATGTTGAAAATAAAGAAAACCATTATGAAATGTATAATGGTTATCAGATAAAGATGCACCATTGTTGAAGTCATGCCATGCATGTGAAAAATACAAATCAAATGCATAAGTGGAAACCATGTCTTGAAAAGAATGAATTTGGATGGCAGAAATATTATTCAAAACAATAGAATGTGAAGGAAAACGGCTAAGAGCATCAGCTACAACATTAGCTTTACCAAGCTGATATTGTATCATGGGTTATAAATTTTGAATGAATGATGCCCATTTAAGATGCCTATCAGAGATTAAAGGTTGACTTAATAAATGCTTAATAGCCTGTTGATCGGTTTTGATTAAGACCTCAGAGCCCATGAGATAGTGTTTCCAAATTCACAGAGCATGCACAACTGCTAATAATTCTTTATCATACGTACTATAATTCTGTTCTGATGGCTTAAGCTTTCTACTCTCAAATGCAATGGGATGATCATCTTGCATTAAAACAGCACCTATTCCTGAACCACTAGCATCAGTAACGACATGAAAGGGTTGTGAAAAATCAGGTAACTGTAAAACAGGTGCATGTGAAAGTGCATGTTTCAATTTTTCAAAGAACTCTTGTTGGGTAAGCCCCCATGCAAATTTTATTTTCTTTTTCAACAACAAGGTAAGAGGAAATGCTAAATAAGAAAAATTTCGAACAAACTTCCTATAGAAACTAGCCAACCCAAGAAAAGAACGAACATCATTGACTGATTGTGGTGTAGGCCATTCTACTATAACTCTTATCTTTGTCGGATACACATGCACACCTTCACTTGAAATAATATGTCCTAAATATTCTAGCTTACGCTGAAAGAAGTAACTCTTTTCAGGATTAGCATAAAGTGTGTTCTCTCGTAACAAATAAAAAATTGTTTCAAGATGCTTTTCATGTTCACTATCATTCTTATTGTAAACAAGTATATCATCAAAGAATCCAAGAACAAAAGCTTGGTAATCAAGAAAAATATTGTTCATCATTCGCGCAAATGTAACAGGGGCATTAGTAAGTCCAAACGGCATTACCATAAATTCATAATGGCCAGTTTGAGTTCTAAATGCAGTTTTGAAAATATCACTTTGTGTCATATGAATCTGATGGTAACCGGATTTAAGATCAATTTTACTAAAGACACAAGCTCCTCGTAACTTATCTAAGAGATCATCTATTCGTGGAATAGGGTATCTATTCTTTATTGTGATCTTGTTAAGGGCTCTATAATCAATGCACATTCGATAAGTTTTATTCTTCTTCTCTACTAAGAGAACTGGTGCTCCAAATGGGGAAGAACTAGGCCTTATAAGTCCTTTTTGTAGTAAGTCTTTTAGTTGGTTTTCTATTTCCTTTTGATGTAGTGGGCCGTGTCTATAAGGTGCTTTATGAGGAGGAGAACTACTAGGAAGTAAATCTATGCTATGGTCAAAGGATCATCGAGAGGGTGGTAGTTCACAGGGATACTCAGACATAAAACAATCCTTATAAGTACTCATGAAAGGTTTATATGCATGAGGAAGTGTATGAGTATAATCATTGATGACATTGACAAAAACAATGCATGAATTGAATCCTTTCCTAAATGCACGCTTTACTTGAGTGTGACTAATCAATGGAAATGGCTGAAAATCATGTCGTGCAGACAAAGTAATGACTTGACCTTTAAATTCAAAGTTCAAGGTATGCATATGGTAGTCAATACGTGGGTTATAATGGTGACGAAAAGGCATACCTAGTATAACATTGTAAGATTGCAAAGGTGCAATTAAAAATGTTCGTGAATCAACATATGGGCCTATGCTAATCGTAACATCTTGCACTTCTCGTGTTACATTATAACGACTACCTTGAAATGCAGCTTTCACTTTATACAAGGAAGGAAACATTTGTAATTTAAGTTCTTGTACTAATAAATGTGAAATGAAGTCATGTGAACTACCATCGTCATGTAGAATTTTAGCTAGTTTGTTATTTATTGTACCCTGCATGCAAAGTAGAGAGTGAAGAGAGATATCGTTACCCAAGGTACTTAAGTCCTTCTCCCTTGATTCCTATGTCCAAAGAGGAGGAATTTCTTCATTATGGACCTCCATGTTGTGCAATTGAGCTGTAGCCGGTTTCATGTGAAGAGGTCGCAATCTGCACCTTATTTTGTATGTCTAAGTTTACCACAATTCCAGCAAGTGATTCGTGGTTGCTTCTGTTGGGTATCCACCACTGAAGTTTGAAGGGTAGGTGGTTTGGTTGGTTGGAGAGATGAAGCAACAGGTGGAGTTGAGTAATTGGATTTTGGAGGATGAGGAAAACTAGGGTAAGATGGGGCATTAAAAGTATGCTTCATAAGAAATGTAGGTTTAACAGAAAATGGTGGTTAACGTGGTTGTTGTAGTTGGAGTGACTTGGTTATGGTCTAGAATTCTTTTTATGCATCATAAGCAAAAGATATAGCCTCGTTGAGAGTTGTAGGCGGTAGGGTGTGAAGCTTAGCTTGGATTCCCACTTCCAAACCATCTTCATATTTCTGCTGCAAGATATCCTTTGATACATCTTCAAGCATTCGAACAAGTAGTAAATTTTGCCAGAACCGCTCTGTGTAGGTGGTAACCGTATCACCATCCTTCCATGTAAGGGTCGTCCATGTACGTCGAACATGCAAATGGTATTGAGGAGGAAGAAAAGAATCCTTCACTTTTTCTTGGAAAGCCTTCCACGTTGTTGGACGCTCAGTACTGTGCCGCAGGACATTCCACCAGAGTTGAGCTTTACCTACTAAATAGTTAGTGGCAAATTTAACTTTTTCACTTTCAGCATACATCTCGTCAGTATAAAAGTCATCAAACTGCGACAACCAAGAAAGGACTAAAGGCCCATCCTTTCGGCCATCAAATCGTAGAAACTGGTAGTTTCTAGTACCAATCTTTGAATGAGTAACATCAGATTGGGCAGAAACAATAGCTTTTACTACTCTCGTAAGGTTGTCTTCCTCACTTTGTATCTTTTGGAGGACTTCATCACGTTGCCGGATTTCGTTCTCAGCTCCTCGAAGCTCATGCCGCAAGAGCTCTAGTTGTTGTTCAAGTGTTGCCTCAGGTAGAGGTGAATTACTGTAATCCTTCATGGTGCTCTTGGACCCTTAAGCTAGTCCTTTCCTCTCGGGATGTACCCTCAGGGAATGTACCCTAGCAGAAAAGTACCCTGTTTGGATGTACCCTGGGGTACCCTCAGAAGTGTACCCTGAGAAGTGTACCCTGAGAAGTGTACCCTGGTGTACCCTGAGAAGTGTACCCTGAGAAGTGTACCCTGGTGTACCCTGAGAAGTGTACCCTGAGAAGTGTACCCTGTTGTACCCTGAGAAGTCTACCCTGAGACGCACCGCGTCGCGTCGCACCGTGCCACCTTGAAAAGTAAGAAAAACTGAAAGTTATGTTAAATTTATGAGGAAAGAACTTAAGTATCAACACCAAGAGATGGAGGAGTGGTTAAAGTACTTCCCTTGAAAGTAGGAGGTTGTGGGTTCAAATCCTCCTACCTTAGGGACTCTACACTCTATTGCCACTCAAAATTAAAATTGCCTCGCACGTAGCCAAGAGCTGCCAACGGTCGCCAAGGGAGCCTTGGTTGCCAATGTTGCCAATGTATTGCCTAAGTTATTGCCTAATTTCTTTGCCTTAGTCGATGCCTTGGAGTAAGCCGAAGGAGTAAACATAGGTGTAAACGTAGGTTCTCGTTGTGGAACTAGAACAAGAACAGGAACAGGAATCGGAACCGAAGACGAGGACGAAGACGGAATCGGAATCGGAATAGAGAATAGAGAACAAAACCCTCCGTATTGACACGTGTAGAGCTCTGATACCACTGTTGTTAGGATCTTGCTCACGCTCAAATAGAGGTTACGAACGCAGAAAACACACAGAAGAATAGACGCAACAAGAGACGAGACAGAACGCAGATTGGGTGCAATCTCCCCCCATGCACTCTGTTTCGACAGTCCACAGAGTGCATGTATTTATAGGAATTTTGATTACGTCGAAAAGAGTGGTTACATGAGAGTGGCTTTGAAAAGCAAGTATGAAGCTAAAAGTTGGTAACTTTTACAGAAAGCCATTGCTTTCAATAACAAAAATTGCGGTCTACAACGACCCTAATTATAACCATTACTTTTCTAATTGTTTCTAACAATAGAACCTTCTACACAGGTTTATTTACAAGCTAAATAATGATTATTCGGATTATTGGTGTCCGCCCTTTCACGCCTTGCATGCTCCTCACAAACCTTCACCTGCTATATCAAAAACATCAAAAACACATTAATACATCAATAAAATAACACTCTAACAATGCATTGTTCAATAATAATTTAACACTCCAACAATGAATTGTTCAACATATATCATGTTACAATCTAACAATGCATTGTTCAACATATTCCATGTTACACTCCAACAATGCATTGTTCAACATATTCCATAAGTTATAACACTTGCATTGAACCAGTGAGGATACTCCATTGAGATTGTGAGGACAAGTTTATGTTTATTCATAAATCGTGACCCACATGCATTCATGCCATCCACAAACACCCATGCACATGTTTCAGTTTTGAAAGTGTATAAGAAGCTCCATTCTTGGACCATTCTTCCTTTGGAAACCGATGCATGTGTATGGTTTTCGCTTTTTCTCATCATGCATGCATACCATCCAAAAGAACCTATGCATATGAATTAAATTTTGAAAGTGTATAAGAAGCTCCATTTTTTTGGACTATTCTTCCTTTCCAGATTGATTCATGTGAATGGTTTTCTTTTGTCCTTATCATTCATGTTCATGCATTTATCTTGCATTCATATGTTCCCTTCCCATAATCAAATCATGTCATATCTCCTCTCCATACCCAACTTCACATTCGTTGTCACATTTTGATCACAAAAACCTTCCAACACTCTCTAGCTTCATACACGCTTATGGCACGATCGGACCCCATCTACCTAGATTGTGATCACCTCCACATTTGAACCCGACGTGAAATGCTTCATGGAATTTGCTTCTGATCTTGTTGGGAGTGGGTGATTTATATTCTGGATATGACCAATTCCAATAAGCAATTGATATTCGTGACATAACCACAATGAAAATTCCTTTAGACTTAGTGCTAATGTGTACTTTACCTCAAGGAGCGACTAATTTTGTGGCTCATATGATGAGTGCTATGAATATGGTCTTACATGATTTTATCCCTCATATAACCATGCCATTCATTGATGATATTCCAATTAAAAGGAGTCAGGATCACTACAACATATCAGCCGTATACCGAGGCCTTTATCAAGGAAATTGAATGGGCACATTTTTGCCCCGACATCGGTGTAAGTGTCAATATAGGTATCGGAATTAAAGCATCAGTATAGGCATCAATATAAGCACGGGTATAGGCATCGGTATAAGTATCGGTATAGGTGTCGGTATAAGTTTCGGTATGAGCATAAGAAATATCGACGCTCATATCGACAACCGTGCTGGGTGTACCGATACCTATACCGGCACCCGTTGGGTGTATGATCGCGCATATCGACGACCTTGCTAGAAGTACCGTCGCTTATATGGATGACCATATTTGCAAATTTTTTTGGGTAGAGTGTGGTGTCTTTTGCTATAGCAACATTACCATGATGTTGTTTAGCAAAAGACAATACACTCTACCCAAAAAAAAACCGAGTACATGTGATGTGTACTCTAATGGCAACTGAAATATGATTTCATGAAGCAAAATACTATCAGACACAAAATAGATAATTAGAATGAACCATGAACCATGAACCATGTACAAAAAAAGTTATATATTTCATAAATGAAGCATGTACAAGAGTGTGGAAAACCACTGTCATATATGAGGCTTTTACAAAATGTGGCGAAGCACTACTATATAAGAATCAAATACAAGATTCTGGTGCACCACTGCCATATATGAACCAAATACAAAATTGTGGCACACCACTTTCATACACATGCATTGAATGATGGAAACATCCATATCAGCAGTCCTGCAACAAAGAATATTCATGACATGAGATAAATTCACACGAATTTACAAACAACAAGTAAAAACCAAGTTTATAAATTCATCACCTCATTGCAAATACTCCGATGAAACGATCGCACTGCTTCCCTCCAAGTCCTCCAATAGTGCCGCCAATCCATGATGATATCCATAAGCCTCCTTTGTTCGTGTTGGAGGATGACCCATTGCTAGCTCCTACAACAAATATGAAAAACATTAGAGGAACATACATGACAAACTTAACACAAACAAATTCAATAAACCAAATGATACTTACAAATTCATGATGCATTGTATCATATCCGCTCTACCCACATGTGACGGTTCAACCATATCTAAATGTGTAGCTAAGGCATCTTGTTGCTGTCGATATCGGTCAGGAGTCTGCTGCTACTCATCACGAACCATATCCCACTCCTCAGCATCTAACCATATAGTCTTTGGTAAGCCTCCTTTGAAAGCATCACCAGCCTCGGGTCGTCGATGGGACATAACTTCACGTGTAGTGTGTAGAATCCACTCTGAACTGATAAGAGGCTGTCCATGTGCTGGCTGGAACTCCTGATAAATCATCTATGTGATATAATATTTTCAATCTTTATCTTGTTCACTCCATTTCAACATGATAGAGTGTCCAAAGCGTATGGAGCAAAGCTATCCTATACATTGACGCATGGCGTTTTCAGCTGCATCCATCACCGGAGCTCCATCACGGATACCATACACCTTGGAATCATCATGGTCATGAGCACCCCAAGGTGTACGTGGTATAACACGTGGCGTACCTACATCTGAGATACTCGCTCTAGAAGTAGAAGTGGGCGACACAACATTCATCACACTGCCTCCACAATAGATGTCTCCTCCAGATCCACTCCTAGAACCTCCTGATCTAGAGCATGACCTTGACCTATGAGACAGGCCAACACCTGTGTCACACTAAGGTGTGGATCCCACATGTCCACTACCCATAGGAGTGATGCTGGCAGGAGTGATACCAGCAGGAGTGAGACCGACGGGAATGAGGCCAATAGGAGTGATACCGGCAAGAGTGAGGCCGACAGGAGTGAGGTTGGGAGGAGTACTACCATGAGCGATCCAGTATTGTGATACAACGGCCATATACGTGGGAGGTACCTAAGATATGAACTCTAAGAACCGCTCCTCTGTCATGGAATGGGGAGTGACTAGAGGAAATTCTCCCATCGTGCTCTCTAACAAAAGAACTCAAATAATTAGCATATGATAATAAAGGTAATATAGAGAAATGATAGTGTACAAAAGAACATAGCAAAAAAAAAACAAAAATTAGTATGTACAAGTGTTTGATTCGAAACTCCTCTATTCTAGCATTCTCTTGGAGATCCGATGCAGAGAGAATATCTATCTCTATATTTGTGACTTCTAAATCACTTGGTATGCTAGCTTCTTCTTGATCATCATCTATTGATTCATCTTGTATCTAATTATCTTCAAGGACCTCTTCTTCTCGAACAATGATCTCTTCCTCCTCGACTATCGAATGAATCTCAGAGTCCACTACAGATGGACTTTCTTCTACATCTATGTTCTCAAAAAATTTTCAACTACATGGGGCGACTTGTAAAACAAATCGCTACTCTAGTTCTTTTGAATCTGGTATAAAACCAACTTGCTCATAGTGTTCGGGAAGTACAAATGCATCTTTTTCATCCATCCATAAGAAGAGGCAAAATTGAGTGGAACGATTCCTTCGAAACTAAGCTCTTTCCTTTGCATTTGTCTCCTTGGCAAGCTCATACTTTTCTAACCACTTTTGCATAGGCTCAGAGTTAACTATGCAAAAATTCATTGCCTTCTCTCTGAAAGCTACATCCATTTTTCTTTGTGACCCTTTACCTTGAAGTTCATCGCCTACGAGACGAACATCTTCATCATCGCTCCATAAGCGAGACATTTCTGGATCCGACATACGTAGAAACTCAGTTATGAATACAAGAGACTCTTGTATGAGCCATCCCTCTGCCATGCTAACCTCTGGATGTGCTCTTTGACCATCAAACCCTTTTAATGTCTTCATAAAGCGTTCTAAAAAGAACATCCATCGACTATGGATACTTCTTGCTATTGCAACTTCATCTACCACATGAACCAGTAAATGAAGCTGAATAGTGAGAATAATTATGGGAAACTATTTCTCTACCATACAAATAGCCTCGATAGCATTGAATTTTGCACTCTCTATGCTATCTCTATTTATCTCTTTAGAAGAGATCCACCGTACTAAGGAACTAATGTTATAAATGGTTGTTTGCACATCCTCCAAAAGACAATCTTTTAAAGCTACAAGGAGCACAAATTGTAAAAACTTGTACCAATCATGAGACTTGAGCTCTCCAAGATCATCGTTTCATGTGAAAGCAGTCTTTAGACACCTTACACATTTAGTTGGTGTCTGAAACTCTGAAATTAGTTTCTTCATTTGTTGCTCTTCCATCCTGCAAAGCACCCAAGGAGCTCTTTGTAAGGATGCTGTTCTATTGGGCTTAGTAATTGCCCACAACTCTTGCATATGACCTCGCTCTTCTAAGTCCTCTCTTTGTGCTTTGCTTTCTTTCTTTCCGATCAAAGTCTTCCAGAGAATCTCTCGCACATTCTTAAAAATATGCATCAAGTCTACCAAATGATTGATCAATAACTCACTCCAATAAGTTCATGAGAAATGGACAAGCGTTTCATGAGAGCGATTGGAGTTTCTGAATCCCACAATTGTTTCCAATCCCTAGCTTTCATTTGGCATTGCGCTTGTCGACCAATTTGTCCTTCACATAAAACATCTCCATCATGCAAATATCTATGGTGTCCTTCATAGACAATTTTTACACAGTGCTTTCGAATAGCGTGCTTTGAGTCATGGTCTGCATAGGGGACAAGCATGGTAACCCAAAATCGACAAACTTGAACATTCAGCATAACCAGGCCAAATCATGCATCGTCCATATAAGTATGCCTTGCACTCGCACGTCTCGTTGTCGTCGAGATTTTCTCTCCTCTCTCACTTGTGAAGGCCTACAAAAAACATATTTGGTGAAGGTAGCTGAAATTCCCCGAGAAGTCCAGGATGCATCAAGGATGTCAAAGGAAGCTCACATACAAAGTTTTAAAGAAATCAAGAAAGTCCATGGTAGCGGTCAAAGCTGGTCAAAGTTGGGAAATTAGGGTAAAAATTTCATTGTCACCAAATTAGATGAAAATTCATGTACTTGTAAAGATTGTCAAAGGCAGTCTATAGCTCAAATTTCAGCAGAAAATGGATTTTGTAGCACATTGATATATTATGTTCATTTTGTAAAAATGTAATTTTTCTAGTTTGACCCTACAAATTCTTGTATAGAAATGTATGTTAGCCATATGGTTTGGCATGTATAAAGATCATATGTGGCTACATATTTGTACATATTTTCAAGGCTATCAGAGCTTCCTAGACACCTTAATGCCACCTTGCAAGCTTCCAAATGTAGTCAAACTTGTACAAGGGAGAGTCAGATTGGAGTTTTTTCTGCATATTCCTGAAGGAGATCTTTGGAAACATAGTCCTACAAAGTTTCATCTTCATCAAAGCCTATTCGGAGGGTCAAAGAGTACAAAGTCCAGTTTTCAGGATCACTGCAGTTTTCTAGTTTAAGCAAATTGAAGGGTTGAAGGGCCACCACATGGCGAACGCTGATTGAGCCATGTTGTACGATCAAGATGAGCTCATATTCAAGGGTGGAGATGCACTTATGCTTAAAGCAAGGAGGATCCACGAGTTTTTCCATAAAAGAAGATTTTTTTGACAATCAAAGATCAATAATGCAGCTTTTCTAAAAATAGTGGCTTATCTTATCCGAATTGATGTCAGCACTGATCCGACGGTCCAGATCATCCCCAGATCCAATGGTGGAGAATGAGGGCGCCTAAATTTCACTCCTTTACACTAGATTTGATAGAAAGATCAATTCCAAGCCATTGATTTGATTAATCAAATGGTTGTAATCGAAAGTAGTGATCCTAGAGTTGAGAGTTGATTTCTCTAGATCCAAGGGCCCAAATTCATTCAAAAAACTATATAAACCCCCCTCCAAACTCCTAGAGCATTATTGTTATGCATCCATAGGGCTCATGCTAGCTTACGGTTTCCTTGAGACGATCACCCTCGGTTGAGCGAGTGAGGATCCAAGGTGAGCTAGTATGAGTATAGTACCTAGTTTCAAATTTAAGTTAGAACTCCAATCTAGGATAGGCTCTTCAAACCAGCATCTCTATCTTGACTCACCCTCGGTGGAGCGTGTGAGTGAGTTAGAGCTGGTTTTAATGAGTCTTAGACTTCTTTAGTTAGACGTTACGAGCCTAGACATACATAGGGTCACTGAAGTGGAACTCACCTTCTTACGTGTGACATTCGGTTGAACTGTCATGGTTTGAGGATCGGAACCACCTTTGATCACTAGACTGCCTAGCTTGACATACCACGACGATCTTATACATGTATCTTAATTCAAATCCTTTTAATTCATGTCACTTGTCACTTGTCTCTTGTCTCCTCTCTCAGTCTCTTAAGTATTTTTACATGTCTTCTATTTCTTCTATGTGTGAGAAGGCTCCGCAGTATTGCGTTGAACTAGTGAGGATATTTCTTTGAGCTTGTGAGTAAACTCTATCATCATAATTCACTTGCATGCATATAATCCATACATACCCATACATATTGATTAGTTTCTAAAAGTGTATAAGAAGCTCCAATATTGGACCATTCTTCCTTTCAAAACTGGTTTATGTGTAAGGATTCCATCTATTCACGTCATGCATACATATCATCCAAAGAAGACTATGCATATGGATTAGAATTAGGAAGTGTTTAAGAAGCTCCTTCAATGGACCATTCTTCCTTCCAAATTTGATTCGTGTGTATGGTTCTCTTTCATTCTTATTATTCATGTTCATAAATCTAACTTGCACTCCTACTTTCCCATTCCCATAATCATTTCAACATCTCTCTCTTCTCCATACTCAACATTAATTTCACTTTCATGTCCTTAAACCATCCAACATTCATTAGCTTCATACACCCTGTGTGTGCCACGACCGGACCTGATCCACCCGGATTGCGATCACCTCCACATTTGAACCCGACGTGAAACGCTTCGTGGCATTTGCTTCTGATCTTGTTGGGAGGTTGTGATCCATATCCTTTGTTTCATATTTTTCATCCTCATCATATCATCATCATCAGTCTTGAGTGTTGCACTGGATTTCTCACAATATCGTGCACATCTTCGTCGTGAAGTAAACACATTTGTGCGAGATCTAGAGCATCGTGCATCACTTGCTTATTCACATAAGATGTTGGAAGGATTCAAATCCCTTATTGTTGAGAAACAAGGCCAAAGAATAGTCTCTTCTATGTTGAGAGAGAAGGGAAAATTCAATGGCATCAACATCACAAGCTACTTAGATTTGTTTGAAGAGCAAGCTATGACTTTTGGTCTTCCTGAAGATCTTTTGATATCATTCTTTGAACGAATTGTTGATAGCTCTATCATAAACCGTGTCACTCAATATGATACTCTTCCTTGGAGTGATTTTAGAAAGAAGATGCTCAAAGAATTCTATCTTGAAGATTATAGCCAACATAATCGGGATGGATTCTTATGATGGGTCAATTCCCCAAAGCTTAGTAGCTCTATTACTCACTTACAAAATGAGTATATTAGACGCTATGAACAACTTCCTAATGAGGATAAGATAACTTTGCAACCTGATCTTGTGATCAATTTTCTTAAGCTTCTTCATCCTGAAACTCGTAGGGAAGTTGAACGGCGATTAGAAGAGCCGGATAAGCGCTATGTTCTTAATGAAAATTGGCAAAAAGTGCGTAAAGTAGTAGAGGTTGTAGCCCATAGACATCAAAGACAATCCATGCTTTATGAGCAAACTAGCCTTCCTCAAGCTAGCCTTCCACAAACTAAGGAGGAAGTTAGAGAACAATCCCACGCTATGCTTTTTGACTCTATTCTCAAATGATGGAGCCTACTCAAGGTTTTAAAGTAGAGCCAAATAAAAGTGTAGTTGAACAATCTCAAGTGGAAATTCTCACTAAGCAAATGGAAAGTCTTATTGCTACACAATCCAATTTGGCCAAGACAATAGATGCTTTACAATCTAATTACACCAAAACTTTCCAAAATCAAATGAGCCCAATGTCTTTTCAAGAGCCTAATCAACATGTTATAGCTACCAATCAAAATCCACAAGTAGCTCCTACTCAAGCATATCAAGTTTCTCCAATGCATAATCCTTCAATGCAAAATCCTCATCCTCATGTGCAAAATCCTCAAATGTATCAAAACATGTATCCTCAAGCTTCACAAATAGCTTTTCAAAATCCTCAAAATCAAAATTTTCAAAATCATCAACCGTATAATATGGAAGCTCCTCTTGCACCTCAAGTACCACATGTTGCTCCCCAAGCTCCTCAAATACATCAATTGCCTTTTCAAAATCCTAATTATCCTGTTCAAGCAATACCTTATCAACAAAATCCTCAATTTCAAAATTTCCCACCACAAGTTAATCAAAATCCTCAAAATCAAAATGCTTTTGTGTGTGGCCCTCATAGGTGTCCTTGGTGTGATTCGTTAGAGCACTTTTTGAGAGATTGTGAACTATTGAAGGCTGCTAAGGAGCAACGACTAGTAATAGACATAGACAAGAAAATATGTGACTATCGATCTAGGATACCTTTGCAAGGAGATTATGGTAAGGGAGGAATGAAAAAACATTATGAAAATATAACCATAATGGACGTAGGAACTAGAGGAGTGAAACTAGAAGCTCTTGATGAACAACAAGTAGAATCAAGTAAACCCACAAAGGAAGGTGATTTTTCCATAGAGGCTTTAGTAAGAGCACGGGATGAGATTAGGAGAATAACGGCTTGGGAGTCACCGATAGAAGATCAATCTCTTATTTCTCACATATCCAATGTAGAAGAAAAACGAAAAAGAGATGAAGTTGAGCCTAGTGAAAGAAGAGTGACTCAAAAACAAACCTCAGAGGGAATAGAAACAATCATAGAGCAAGGAGAAACATCACAATCCAAAGATAAAAAACAAGAATCAGAACCCAATGAACAAAAACAAGAGGAGAAACAAAAAGGGAGGAAGACAAAGCAAAGAAAAACAGAACCAAAGCCTTTAGATAAACAAGAACAATCAAAACAAACTGAAGACCAAACACGAGAACATGAACAGAAACAAGACCTTGAGCAAAAACAAAAGAGAAAACCTAAAGCCATCTTGATTTCAGAAATTGAGAGAAAAATAGATCCTATGGAGATTTTAGATGACATTTTGCTTAAGAGTCAAGTGACTATGTCTTTAGAACAAGTTTTCTCTATTGCAAAGCCTGTTTTTAAAGATAACTTTATCGGCCTAATTAAAAGGAAGAGGTTTCCGCTTAATCTAGATACTGAGATGTAAGATTCTCTAGATCAAGATCAAGCTATGAATGAAGCCTTAAACTTTGATGAATCTGATGAAGAGGACTTTGATGATGATGAAGTAAATGTTAATACAAATTTCTTAGGACCTATTCAACCTGACCATGAAAATCATGAAAACAATCCTGAAAGTCACTTTAAAAGAACATTTTGGTCTAGAGGTACATCAGAGATGCATGTTAAAATAGGAAATGATAAGAACACTATCATTGTAAATGCATTAGTAGATTCTGGCTCCGAAATCAATGTGATTTCAAGAGAAGTCTATGGTAAGTTTCGATGGCCCATAGATAAAGATTGTGGATGGCGCATGAGAACTACAGATAATGGTGTAGGTACCCTGTATGGAGCTTGTGCTAGTGTGCCCATATCCATAGGAGGAATCACAGAAGAGTTTCACTTTTTTATTCAAGATAATTGCTCCTATGAAGTTCTCTTAGGTCAACCCTTTATTTGTGAGAGTCGTATGGAAACTAAAGCCATGGATGATGGGTCTACCTATGCTAGATTTAAGTCTAAGGATGGAATGCAATCACTTCAAGTCATGACAGTAGGAGTGAATCATCCAAGGAATCGATTGTCAATTAGAAAGAAACCTATTATTACTCAGAGTCATGAGCATGCTTGTAGTGATTATGCACCTTGATTCATGTTTGGAGCTACATATGATCAAAATTTGGGATAGAATCCATTGTTGAGTGGGAGAACAGTGGATATTGGTTTGACATCTCGCATCCAACCAACATGTACAATAGTTTGTCACTTCGTTTTCCACATTCTAGATTAGATTTTCTTCCTAAGAGTCAATTGTCCAAGTCTTTTATCCAAAAAAGCCAAAAAAATTATAAAAACAACAAAATCATGGAACATGATGAGAACATTGAGCATGTGATTGAGACATCTCATTGTTTCTCTACTCTTGAGGAGTTAGAGTTATGTCTTCAACAAAATTCTAATTCCCATATTATTCTTATTTCTTCCCTTGATGAGTATGCTCTAATCCAAGAGTATGCTCTCAATGTTGACAAGTGCTCAAAATTTAACCAAACACATGATGCCTTAGTTGAAATAAAGTACAAAACTGTAGACAAAAAAATCAAACCCATAGCTCAACCATTACTTCAAGGAAGTAATGAAAAAATTATTGATGTGAAAAATGATCCAACTCTTCGGGATAAGAAAAACATAGGACATACATTCACAGATGAGACAATCAAACAGGTGAAATTGGTAGAGATGATGACTTTCTTTTGCCAGCAGAGAGAGATAAATTTGAGAGAGTCATACGTAGCCATGGAAAAGCCTTTACTATGTATCCTCATGAGATTGGTTGTGTAGATCCTAAGCTAGTTGCACCCATGATAATCTTTACTATTCCACATATTCCATGGAATCTTCGTCCTATACCTGTTCCAAAGGCTCACTTACTTGAGCTAATGAAACTACTTAAGGAGAAGATAAACATGAGAATTTAGAGCCATCTTTTGCACCTTACTCAAACAGATGGTTCACTGTGCCTAAAAAGAATGGGAAACTACATTTTATTCAAGATCTCCAACCTGTTAATAAAGTCACCATAAGGAATGTAGGAACAGGACCCATTGTAGATGAGTTTGTTGAATCATTTTCAGGACATTCTATCTATTCAATGGGTGAATTATATTCGGGATATGACCAATTCCAATTAGCAATTGATAGTCGTGACATAACCACAATGAAAACTCCTTTAGGCTTAGTGCGAATGTGTAATTTACCTCAAGGAGCGACCAATTCTGTGGCTCATATGATGAGTGCTATGAATGGTCTTACATGATTTTATCCCTCATATAACTATGCCATTCATTGATGACATTCCAATTAAAGGGAGTGAGGAACGTGTAAAGGACATTACTTTAGATTCATCTGGATGTCGTAAATTTGTTCTTGACCATATCTCTGATTTTGAAAGAATATTTCAACGATTTGAAGAGGTAGGTCTCACATTTTCCATAGAGAAATCTGTTTTTGGTGTCAACGAGGTGCTTATTGTTGGACATTTATGTGGCCATTATGGTCGAAAGCCATACCTACAAAAAGTTGATGCCATTAGCAAGATTTTTGAAACATGTAACAATGTGAGTGAGGTACGTAGATTTCTTGGTGCTTGCATCTTTTATGTTATTTGGATCCCACACTTTGCTCATGTTGCTGATTGTCTTTATGACTTGTTGAGGAAGAAACGAAAATTTATTTGGACTGACAAACACACTCAAGCTATGCGTAAATTGAAGAAATTATTGCTTGAAGCTCCCATCCTTAAGCGTGTAGACTATTCTGCTAACAAACCTATTATATTGACTATTGATACTAGTCCTATTGGTATAGGTTGGGCCATAAGTCAAGATGATAGTGAAGGGAATAGATATGCAATTAGGTTTGGTGCCAAAATTCTACATAAAACACAACGAAAATATCCACATATCAAACGAGAACTATGGGGTATGGTAACAGCTTTGAAAACAGACAAAGAATATTTCATTGGTGCAAATGTTAAAGTTGAGACTGATTGTTTGCCTCTCATTGGAATGATAGCCAATTGTTCATCTCCTGATATAGCCATGCTTAGATGGATCTCATATATTAAGGTCATAAATCCTGAGTTAGTTCATATTTCAGGTAAGTCAAACTCAGCTGCTCATATGTTATCGAGAGCTAGATTTGATGATGATCTTGAAAGTGATCTAATAAAGAATGTGAACTTAATTGACTATGTTCCACATATATATGAGTATGAGCAATTTCATGAGTCTGAGTACGAAAATGAATGGAGAGACATAGGAAAGTATCTGAGTACACTACAACCATTACCTAACTCGACTACGAATAGATTCTGTAACATTAGGAAATGAGATTATAACGTTTTCCTATGTAATGGTTATCTTTGGAGACATGCGAAGGGTAAGGTTAAGAATCCACAACGAGTCCTAGGAAAACGAGGTGTTCAATTGCAAGTAATGAAGGAAATGCATGAGACATTATGGGCAGGTCATAAAGTATTTTTTTGAACATATGAAAAAATTAGAAGTACCTATTATTGGATTAGGATGTATGTTGACATTAGTATCTATGTTTCTACATGTTCTACTTGTCAACTTCATTCATCAGTCAAACATAGAGATCTGTTGCATCCTACTTATCCACCCTGTATTCATTACAAGTGGGTAGTAGATCTTGTAACTATGCCTAAAGGTATTGACAAAATGCGTTACATTGTACTTGCAAGAGAAGACTTAACTAATCATGTAGAGGGACGTGCACTACGATCTAAGACCACTTACAATGTTTGCAAATTCTTGCTTGAAGATGTCATAAGTCGCTTTGGGTACATAGAGAAAGTAGTTGCCGATCGTGGAGAGTTAAATGAGAGAGAAGCTAAAGAGTTCTTTGAGTGTCATGGTATTCGTTTGTCTCTCACTACTGCATATAATCCAGAGGCCAATGGTAAAATAGAGAGAGGGCATCCACCTATTGTGAAAGCCATATCTAAAGCATGTAACGGTGACATCAAACAATGGCCTAGATTCTTACCTTTTGCACTTTGGGAAGATAGAATGACATGCACACGTACTACTGGATATATGCCCGCTGAACTCATGTACTGTCAAAAACCATTGTTTCCAATTCAGTCTCATATTTCTGCATGGTCAAATTTGCCTTGGTCTGAAAACATATCTACTGATGATTTTTTGAGTTTGCGCATTAAACAGTTAGAACAAGGTAAATTAAGACTTGATGATGCCGTTGAAAAATTAAGAGAATCTAGAATTAAGAACAAGCATTATTTTGATAAAACTCATCGATTGCGTCCTAAGCCAATTGAAGTAGGAGATTGGGTGCTCATTTATGATAGTACATTTGACTCTCAATATGATGCACACAAAAAGCTGACTCAATGGTGGTTTGGGCCATACATTGTATCAAAAGTCAACAACAATGGTATGTATGCTCTTTGTGAATTAAATGGTGTTGCACTAAAAACTTTGATTGCAGGTAAAAGGATAAAGTTATTCAAGAAGCGTGATAATGACGAGTACATTTTGGATGAGGACATTGAAGAAGATGACAACAATGAGGCCGATTCATAAACAAGAGTATCCATGTTATAAAAAATATAAATATAAATAAAAAAAGAAAAAAATAATAAAAAAAACATATAAAAATATCATTAATTTTTCAAGTTCATGTTGCTTTGTTTTTTTTCAAGTTCATTCTATTTTTTTTTTCCATGCTTGTTTCATGCATGTTTTTTTTCAGTCTTTGCATTGCATTGCATATCCACATCACTTGAGTCAAAAAAGGCAAATGATGATTTCTCTACTTGTGTAAAATTTTATCTTAATTAGTAACTTATCTACCAAGAAATTGTTTATAATCTAGGATTCTGGAAAGATAGGGCATGTAGATTTGGAGGTTTATTTTGGTGACAAGACTTTCATATATAAACATGCATATGTATCCTGTATCGAAAGCATAATTGTTGAAATCCTAGCTCCTGCACTGCATGTTTCTACATCCTTAGTCCATCTCACAGCACTTGTATCGGAGTTTAAACGACTGTTCTCCGTCATCAAAAATGGTTGTACCTTGTATCGGGGTTTAATTTTTCCCTGTCATCAAAAAAAAAAAAGAGCAAGCCAAAGGAGGATAAAGAGGCATAGTAGAATAAATCACGGGCTATATAGGCAGATTTATGCATTAGTGGAGTTTAGTTAGATTTCCTTGCATGTTATTAGAGAAAGAGCATATTCATATTTATGTAGGAAAGGAGTTGATCTAAAATAAGCTAAAGATGAAAGATGTCTCTTGAAAATCCTAAATCTTTGTTTATAATCATATTTAAGGTAGATTGCTTTATGAAAAAGGTACAAAATTTTCTTCAATATGAGAGGAACTGATGCTTAAAAGGACTCAATACATCCACTTCCACTTCATATTGATGCTTGTTTTTTTTCTTTCTTGTTGCCAATGTTGCTTGTTCATTTGCATACATGTTGCCTATTTGTTCATGCATATTCATGTTGCCTGTTTCAATTCTTTCTTTCATGCAAATTTTGCTTCATGTCACGTTACCTACTTATTCATGCATATAATCAATTTTCCTTCCATGTTTCTTATGTTGCCTATAAAAGAATTTGATGCCTGGAACATTTTGTTTTTCATAGATGCTAGAGTGGCGCTTCCGGAGGAATCGCAGGTTTAGTGGGGGCGAATGTCGTCGAGATTTTCTCTCCTCTCTCACTTGTGAAGGCCTACAAAAAACATATTTGGTGAAGGTAGCAGAAATTCCCCGAGAAGTCCAGGATGCATCAAGGATGTCAAAGGAAGCTCACATACAAAGTTTTAAACAAATCAAGAAAGTCCATGGTAGCGGTCAAAGCTGGTCAAAGTTGGGAAATTAGGGTAAAAATTTCATTGTCACCAAATTAGATGAAAATTCATATACTTGTAAATATTGTCAAAGGCAGTCTATAGCTCAAATTTCAGCAGAAAATGGATTTTGTAGCACATTGATATGCTATGTTCATTTTGTAAAAATGTAATTTTTCTAGTTTGACCCTACAAATTCTTGTATAGAAATTTATGTTATCCATATGGTTTGGCATGTATAAAGATCATATGTGGCTACATACTTGTACAAATTTTCAAGGCTATCAGAGCTTCCTAGACACCTTAATGCTACCTTGCAAGCTTCCAAATGTAGTCAAACTTGTACAAGGGAGATTCAGATGGGCGTTTTTTCTACATATTCCTGAAGGAGATCTTTGGAAACATAGTCCTATAAAGTTTCATCTTCATCAAAGCCTATTTGGAGGGTCAAAGAGTACAAAGTCCAGTTTTCAGGATCATCGCAGTTTTCTAGTTTAAGCAAATTGAAGGGTTGAAGGGCCACCACATGGCGAAAGCTGATTGAGCCATGTTGTACGATCAAGATGAGCTCATATTCAAGGGTGGAGATGCACTTATGCTTAAAGCAAGGAGGATCCACGAGTTTTTCCATAAAAGAAGATTTTTTTGACAATCAAAGATCAATAATGCAGCTTTTCTCCAAAAATAGTGGCTTATCTTATCCGAATTGATGTCAGCACTGATCCGACGGTCCAGATCATCCCCAGATCCAATGGTGGAGAATGAGGGCGCCTAGATTTCACTCCTTTACACTAGATTTGATAGAAAGATCAATTCCAAGCCATTGATTTGATTAATCAAATGGTTGTAATCGAAAGTAGTGATCCTAGAGTTGAGAGTTGATTTCTCTAGATCCAAGGGCCCAAATTCATTCAAAAAACTATATAAACCCCCCTCCAAACTCCTAGAGCATCATTGTTAGGCATCCATAGGGCTCATGCTAGCTTACGGTTTCCTTGAGACCATCACCCTCGGTTGAGCGAGTGAGGATCCAAGGTGAGCTAGTATGAGTATAGTACCTAGTTTCAAATTTAAGTTAGAACTCCAATCTAGGATAGGCTCTTGAAACCAGCATCTCTATCTTGACTCACCCTCGGTGGAGCGTGTGAGTGAGTTAGAGCTGGTTTTAATGAGTCTTAGACTTCTTTAGTTAGACGTTACGAGCCTAGACATACATAGGGTCACTGAAGTGGAACTCACCTTCTTACGTGTGACATTCGGTTGAACTGTCATGGTTTGAGGGTCGGAACCACCTTTGATCAGTAGACTGCCTAGCTTGACATACCACGACGATCTTATACATGTATCTTAATTCAAATCCTTTTAATTCATGTCACTTGTCACTTGTCTCTTGTCTCCTCTCTCAGTCTCTTAAGTATTTTTACATGTCTTCTATTTCTTCTATGTGTGAGAATACTCCTCAGTATTGCATTGAACCAGTGAGGATGTTTCTTTGAGCTTGTGAGTAAACTCTATCATCATAATTCACTTGCATGCATATAATCCATAGATACCCATACATATTGATTAGTTTCTGAAAGTGTATAAGAAGCTCCAATATTGGACCCATCTTCCTTTCGAAACTGGTTTATGTGTAAGGATTCCATCTATTCACGTCATGCATACATATCATCCAAAGAAGACTATGCATATGGATTAGAATTAGGAAGTGTTTAAGAAGCTCCTTCAATGGACCATTCTTCCTTCCAAATTTGATTCGTGTGTATGGTTCTCTTTCATTCTTATCATTCATGTTCATAAATCTAACTTGCACTCCTACTTTCCCATTCCCATAATCATTTCAACATCTCTCTCTTCTCCATACTCAACATTAGTTTCACTTTCATGTCCT